>JAEMOT010003137.1:0-106086 GCA_019297695.1 Apostasia ramifera | reverse complement strand
AAAAATGACAAGTATAGGCTCACTATATATAAATATATATATATATATATATATATATATATATATATAAATAAGGGGGACTTCTTAAATGCCATCTTCTAATATTTGAGCTGATATTGAGTTGTTCTTTCTTGCAGCATCCAGCTGTATTAGAATGCACCGTCTTGGGCCTTCAAGACAAGGATTATGGGGAGATCGTCTGTGCTATAATTGTGCTTCACAAAGATGTCAAGAAAGTAGCTGATCAGGAGCTAAAACAAGCTTTTAGCTTAGAGGAACTGCAGAACTGGTCAAAAGAGAGACTAGCACCATACAAGGTTTACTCTTAAAATTTTGGTTCTTCTCTGAACATACAACTCTAGCTAGAACAACCTTTTAAAGAAAATAGAGCTCAATAATTTCTTATATTTAGGATTAGATAGAGTATGTAAATTAGCATTTGAGTTGGACCATGATTGATGAAATTTTAATTTTAAGGGGCATTTGGTTCATCGTTATCTTGATGTTATGTTATGTAATCTAGATGTCATAACATCTAAATGTCACCTTTTGACTAATAATTTTATAATCTAATAGAAGATTATTTGTAGATGTCATTAAGCCAAATAATTGTCTTCTCTAAATAACATAATATAACATCAAGATAACATTGAACCAAACGCCTTAGTGAGATTTTGATTCCATGGCGGGACCTATGTGAGATTTAGAAACGGATCGTTATTTGCACTTGTAAATCAATAGTTTGAGTGAAATTTTAAAAATATAATTGCACTTGTACATCATTTTATCTCTAATTTTTCATTTTATAGTCACACTCTACAGCAGAAATGTGATGATTGGTTTGCTTATGAAGCTTCTGTAAGAGCACCCCTTTGTCCATCTTTCATATGTAGAAATTGGCAAACTCCCACTATAATTCTTTGTGGGTTTACATCAATCTAGATTCAACAAATCGATCCACGAGGAGTGAGGAGCAAGTCAAAAAGAGGGAGAAGAAGAAAGTTGAGACCCAAGTTGTATGTGAAAATTCGGAAAGGAAGAAAGCCAATGCACCAATTGTCAATGGGTTTAAAATTACCACATATTATTGATTGCTGGAGCAATTTAGGGAGGTTGGGAATCTGTATAAAGAGAGAAATCTGAGAAAGGGCCCTTATGTCTATGCAGTTGGAGCTGTGGATAAAGTTAGTTCAATTTGTTCATTCAGCTTTTCGTACTTTGGGTAATGTTTCATGCATAATGTTTGGCAATCAAGCTATCTACAAGTATTCGCAAAGTTCCGGCAAAGTGATTGTCTAAACTGTTTTCTCATTGGAGTGAATGTCGAAGAATAGGCGGTTATTGTTGAAGTTGGTGTTGTCGAAAAGCTAGTTCTAGGGATAAGTTCCCGAATATAATTCTTGAATTGGTTTTTGAGGTTCCTTATTCGGCTTTTCTAAGGTGACTTGTCTTGTGCCATGTGTAAGGGTGAGACTTGGTACTGGTCTTTTTATTAACAATGGCCATAATAATAGCTTCTTATTTGAAGTCATGAATTATTGGGACAACATACCCGTGAACATTATAAAATCTCTTTGGAAAATATTATATCTCATTCAATATTCATTGAATAACTCCCATTTATCTGGTCCATCACTTGTATATGTTCAAACTTTTTGGTGCATTTCTTATAAGAGTTTTTTACACATGCCACACAAATAACTTTCTATATTATGTCACACATATCCTCTTCACTAAACATAATCACCACATAATAGATGCCAAGAATCAACATTTATATAGTGTGTATGTAAATAAAAAATAAATATAGTTCGAAAATGATGATCCACCTTCAAGCTAGTTCTTTAACAGCTTGGTTTGCTTTTTTGTAGATTCCTACAAAGTTGTTCTTATGGGATTCGCTTCCTCGAAATGCAATGGGAAAGGTACTTCCTTGTCCTTTGGCTCCATCCTTCTGGTAATATTCTCATTGGCATTGTGTTCTCAATTTCAGGTAAATAAGAAAGAACTCAAAAAATTACTTGAGAATTGATGTGCACTATTGGAAGAGAAAATCTGAAGCATCAGTTGGGAAATTTTCAGGTTTTTAATTATTAAATGTATTGATTATCTTCCTGTTATATTCAATAAGTTATTTATAGTATTCTAAGCTATTTCTGAAATTGTTATTTATATATTTTTTGGCAAAAATAATGGGATCATAAATCCTTGAAAAGCTACTGCACTAGATTCATGTTCTTTTCATAAATAATTTGATTTTAGCTTTGTTTAAAAACAAATTTAATTGAGAAAATTTTTATGAAATAAATTTAATTTTTATTTTAAAATTTAAGTAAGTAAAATCTGATCTATGTAAAAAAAAAAAAAAAACTTTCAATTTAAACAAATTTGTTTTAGATACTTGCAAAATAGGATCTGGAGGATTGGCTACAAAATGCAAAACTCAAGATGAAGGGCATTTACATAAAAGAAAATTGAAGGGTGGTTTACGTATATTACCTCTAAGAATATTTATATTTCTCACAACAATTATAATCTATCTCAAATGAAAGATTAAAAATGTAATATATATATGATTAAGACTTTAATTATTGTTTTAAATTATTATTATATATAAAAATTTAAAAGAATAACAGTAAATCTAGTCAGTCTAGACGTAAAATATTAGTAAAAAATTTAAAACTAGAGAGATTTTTTTTTTCATGGATTTTTTGACTAAGTAATTTCATATCATATTTTCAGTTATTTATCTTATTGGATCAATGTCAAAAGCACAACTTTGTACTGTATTGAGTTATCTTATTGATGCAGCGCGGAGATTGATTTAAGTTGATCCTAACGCCACCAATATTAAGTTAGCGCTTAAGTTTTTATTTTTATATAAAATACTAGAGAGGAGATTAAAACTAAGTTTTTCAAGTTATATTAAATATAATTATTTTGCATATTCACATATGTGTCACGAAATTACTTTGATGATTAAATTTTAATTCGAGCAAATTCAAGAAACTATAGCAAATAAGATAATTAAATGATCAAATTTCGGAAAAATTTAACTCGTATGCATATTATTTTGAATTATTTTGCACATAATAGTTAATCGAGTCATTTAACATATAAATCTTCATCAAGCAAGAGCTATACGGATTCAACCGGAATTATATTGCCATGGCATGATGAAATAGAGCATGGAATTAAGGATACTTCTATGAAATTCAGAGGCTGCAGAATTTCAAAGCAATAACAAGAAAAAGAAAATACTAATCATTTCATGAAGATGAAAATCCAATCACAACCTGGAGCAGTAACTAGTTTCAAAATAAAAATTATAAAAAAGAAAACAGGAAACAGGGAAAATAGGAAAACAGAAACTAAGATGCACTCTAAGCAAACCAAAGAGAATCAGAACTCAAAGTCGAAGCCTCGGCTTCGAACAGTGGAGAAAGCGCCGAACGCAGCCAACTGCTGCAGTGCCGGCGAGAAATCCTTGGCCACCTGTCCGGATCTCTTCGAATCTCTGCTCTGAGGAGAATCGCTCACAGAAAATTCATCAACTCTTCTTCTTTTCGTCGCCTCCGTCGGCCGTTTTATAGGAGAAGGAAGCTTGGGCGGAACTAACCGTATACCCGGACTCGGCGGAGGAAGAGCGCAGAAGTGGAAGACGTGGCCATCGTGCGCGAGAGCCACGGAGAGGCCGGCGACGTGAGCGGAAGACCGGCGGTTGGCGTTGCGTGGAAGGAGGGCGCGATTTGGCTCGTACAGAGAAGCTCCATGTAGCGCCGCAGGTGAACAGAGAGCAGCCCGATCCCCTAAGGGCTGTTTATGATTTAACGGTGAAATTGCAAGCAAGTCTCTCTTCCTTTGTTCCTTCACAGCCAAGGAAACTATATAGAACTTACCCAGCTTGATTCAAATTAAATCAAACTCAATCTAATTTGAATCAAATTGACACAATTAAGACTCATGACGATCCCAACTGATCTCAATTGAACCCAACTCAGTATACTTGGGCTCAATTGAATCAACTCAGAACTAATTTAATTAATTTGAGTTTAATTTGACTCAAATTGAATATAAATAACTCAATTGAATCAAATTAACTCAAATTAATTAAATAAGACTCAAAGTAATTACAGGACACCAAAGTGGGCATTTCCACCGACATAAAAATAAATTATTCGACTCAATAAATGACCCAAATAAAACGTGCAGAAATAAAAATAACTATGTACAAGATGAAATTATTATAATTCACGTTCAAAGTCGTAGATTATAATGCAGTCGTTGACGCTGGTGATCTGGCTCTGCATCACTTATAAGTAAACTGGTTTGGACTGATTTTTTGGTATTGAAATAATTCGATTCATTATCGCTTAATTCAATTTGATATCAATAAATTGATTCTTGATCAGATTGGTTAGAAATAGTGGTAGCTTCAAGTTGATTTTGAGCGAGTTAAGTTAAATTTAAAATTAAAATTTTTAATTTTGAGATAAGTTTGGTTTGAGTTTTTTTAATTTGAGTTGATTTTTAAGTTTAATTTATCCTAATTATAGGTTATAGTTTTCTATAAAAAAATTATATATATTTGGTGTATTATAATATATTTTTATAAAATCACATATAAATTTAATGTATGTATTTCTAATCTTATCACTTTTATATAAATTATTATAGATTAATATACATAAAATATTTTAGTTATATTTGAAAAAATTATAAATATGTACATTTATTTTAATTTGAGTTGATTTCAAGCTGAATTAATGTCTTTTTGAGCGAGCTAACTTCGAGCTAGAGAAAAATTAAATTTATTTTAAATCGAATAAAATACGAGTAAACTTTGAATAAGTTTTAATTTTCATATATTATATCAGAAGTCCGATCAAATTTGCAAAACACCAGATTGATATCAACTTAGTGTTCGAACTAAAAATTTTTATTAAAAAAATATTCAGTTTAATATTAAGTTGGTGTTATGGTATATAATTTAAATATTAATAATTTATAACTTTTTAAAAAATAACTTATATACATCATTAATTTGGATAATTATTTTTTTAAATAACCTGAAATATAAGGAGATGATATGTGTAATTATTTGATAATCTAGAGTAAAAGAAAAGAAATAGCAAAAAGTAGGTCAAATTATTTTTTTATTAAAGTGGATTTTTTTGAAAGGTTTCTATTATAGTCAACTCATAATTACAGTTTAATTTATAATTTTTAAAAATTTACTGAAATATCTTAATAATTTACCTAATATTATAAACATAATTCATCTGCTATTAATTTTAATAGATTTTCAATTTTATCTTTAACACTTTTTAAAAATTTTAAATTTATATTATTATAAATTTTTTATCATTACTTGCCCTCACATTGCAGCTGTTGCCTCATCATCACAGCCTTGCTATTGCTAGCTCATCAGTCCCAAAGGAAGAGATTGTGTGAAGGGAATAGGTGTAGAAACTTGTCACTTTTGAGTAGGTGCGTGTTTGCCTGCATGGGAAGGAGGGAGGGGGGGGAGAGAGAGCGNGGGAGAGAGAGAGAGAGAGAGAGAGAGAGAGAGAGAGAGAGAGTGGAGGGGTGCTAGTGCTGGCTGCCTGCTATCCTCTGTGTAAGAGCATGCGTGTATGCATGAGAGAAAGAGAAAGAGAGATAGGGAGAGAGTGAGCGAGCAACAGAGAAAGAATGGAAGGGCCCAATATTGTTAGCCCACCACCCTCCGTGTAAGTGTGGATAGGGCGGGCCCTGACAGCTCGCCAACAACCCGCCACCCTTTACACAGAGGGCGCATGCTCGTGAGAGAGGGAGAGAGAGAGCGCTTTGGCTAAGGTGGGCTGCTGCTGGAGAGAGAGAAAAGAGAGAAGATAATGGTAAAATTAGAAATTTTAAAATTTTAAATAAAATATTCTATTACCAAAATAATTAAATTAAATTTATTATGTAATATCAGATTTTATAGGACTTTTATTATTATAAAAATTTTAAAATTTAAATTTTTTAATAAATTTTAAAAATTAGGGCACTAAATTTTTTAATTAATTTTTTTTTTTCTTTTAATAAGTATTGAAATAGACACAGAAGCTTTTACCGGCGAGCCAGCTATCTGGTGGCTTCTGGCCGCCGATGTTTCCTCCTCCCCAAGAAACCGGGGAGCCCGCTAATGTCTCAGCTCCATTCTACTAAAATGGGTAGAAGAAGTCGCTAGTAAACGAAATTCGACTTCTGGAGGAGCTTCTCGGAGTAGGAAGAGAAGGTAATGGTGCTGCCCTTTGTTAAGCTAGGTATTCTCGCCCTGCGAACCCTATCCAAGCCGATCGCTTCTAGGTTGAAGCAGCAGGCCAGCGTCCACCCGAGGTTCCGTGGGCTCATCGTCAACCTCGCCCAGGTCAGCATTTCTTGCTTCCCATTTCCTCACAAATGCATCTTCGGTCTTCGTCAGTTATTCTGGATAAGTATTAATAGTTCATGAGCAGAGATAGATCCTCTCATTTTCTGCCTCTCTTCCCATTTTCGTTCTGTTCTTGCTCGAAAGAAGAGTGATTCAATAATTTGAAAGATCAGAATGATGATAGTTTATATTCAGAGATCATATGGCAATTTAATAGAAGCTATGAGCTGTGATCAATCTGCTATCAGATAGGAGAGTTTGTGTAGCTTTCGTAAGGAAAGAAGGAAACAACTTGATATACATGGATGAATCAATAAATACTGTTCTGAAAAATAAATCGAAATAGAAGTGGTCTGCAAATCAGGAATTCTTCATTCAAACTACGACAAGGCCTTATCTCAAACTAGTGGAGGTCGGTTACCGGACTGCTCTTCTTCATTCAGTTCCATCTAAAGCAATGCTCTCTATGAGTGAAATTGCACAAATTTTGACCATAGTTGAAGTCAGTTTGATCCTTCTTTGCCATCATTGATTGGATCCCATCAAATTTAGATAAAGACTCCTCTACAGATCAATGATGAGAATGACCAAAAATGACTTTTCTCTATAGGTTCCATGCTTACCCTTTATTATAATGCGATAGTCATTTTCTAATGCAATGTACTCTGGTGTGACCGTACTCTGGTGTGACCACCATCTGTTCAAGCGATTGTATCTCATCTGAACTAATCTTATGATTATTTTTTCATTTGATGCTTTACATTTACTCCTATGTATTGCATAGAACATGTGTCACACTCCATTTTAATCATCTTGCGTTGATTTTGTTATTAACATCCTCCTTTCTTATTATGGATAATAGATACGAGCTAAGTGAAGTTCTCACATTATGATACTATTGTCCCATATAATCTCAGAACATTATCATTTTTTGCTTCAGGATTATCTAACTTACAATTCATGTAATCCAAGTTACTTCTATTCAATTTTGATCCTTGTGCTTTTAAGTTGCCCCTTTTTGTTTACACTTCATGAGTTTCATCTTAAGAATTATATCAGTTGCAAAAAAAATGCACCACAGAATTTCACATTGAACATGCTTAGATTATGAAAAGATAATAACTTAAAGAAGAATCATGGTGTTGTCAAATTGTGATAGATTCCTTAGCGTTGCTGCCAACAGTCCTCACATTAAAAAATTGAGCAAGTCTTCTTCGTTGCCTTTGTCAACAAGAATTTGTCAATAGTGATAGTAAAATTAACTATTTGGAGCTTCTGTCTGTTTTAGGGGCTTCTTTCATGAAACTATAGAGAAAATCTGGAAACCGTTAGGCCATCGTTCATTTGCTTTAGAATAAAACCGGCTTCATCCTTATATGCAATAATCATCTGAGTTCAGATCCTACAAAGAGGTCCACCATATATTGTGTGTGTCTGTGTGTTTGTTTTCCCTTTCAAGTGGGCAGAAAAGAAAGAAATGATTTCTTTGTTCAAGTTAAGTACGTACTTGTAGCTTCTAACGTCATTATTCGGATATGGAAACTTATAATAAGATTTAATCCTTAACAATACCTCAAATTTTCTTTCACCTATTCCATGGAAATATGAGGTTCTTGACATCTTTTTATTTATAATTCCTGATTATATTTTTTTAATGCTGTGAATTTCAAATGACGAATCATAAGCCGTCTTCTTTAAGAGGACCTTGCTCTCTCTTCTTTTAGATGTACCTCATTGTTTTTTTTCTCTAATCAGGTGAACCATCGTTTCAGTACAACATTGCAAAGACATATATACGGTCATTCAACTGATGTTGAAATTCGGCCCCTGAATGAGGAGAAAGCTGTACAAGCTGCCACCGATCTCAGTGGAGAACTATTTGTTTTCTCGGTTGCCTTCCTTCACCGGAGAATCATTCTCTATTTCTTATTACTACTTTTTAGCACTTTATGCTTTATTCCTAATTGCATGGTCTTTATTTAACTAGAACCTGCCTTTAACCCTTTGATCTAGCCTTTAATCTACTCATGGGTCTCTTGTAGGGGTGGCAAAATGGGTCGGCGGGTCGGGTTCGGGTCGAACCCGAACCCGACCCGACCCGACCCGCCTCAACCCGAACCCAACCCATTTATTAAATGGGTCAAATTCATGACCCTAACCCGACCCGATTAATAAATGGATCGGGTTGGCTAGTCGACCCGACCCATTTATAGAGTATTTTTTGATAAATGTCCAACCCGAACCCCACCCAACCCGATTATGCCCAACCTGAACCCGAGCTGTTTAATGAATGGGTCAAAATTCATGAACCATACCCGAAATTTGCGGATCGAGTTTGGGTTCGGGTCGGGTTCACGGGTCGTCGGATCATATATTGCCACCCCTACTCTTGGTTAGCATCGAGTTGGGTTCTAAGTGACTTGCCATAATGAGTTGGAAATTTCAAACTTGTGATTCTCATGTTGAGTCAATTAAAGAAGATAAACTTCAAGCCAGTTTCCACTTTAAGTATAATCGTTTCTTCAAATCTAACATCTTGAATACAACAACATTAACAAAGCCTTACTCCTAAACTAGTTGTGGTCAAAGCTACATGGAGTTTCCTCTTCATTTGTTCTATTTAAACCATCAATTCCTGTAAGCGCGAGTTAAGACTCCACTTAATGATCATGTCTCAGGTCATAAGTATTCTTACCCTCTTTTTTAATATTGTGACTCGCATATATGTACTAGGGCCGAAAAAGAGTGTCTTGCATATTTTTACACATTTAAATATTTAGTACTTTAAATTTGAATGATAATCATATGGTACCCATATCTGATTCACTGGTCTACTATGATTTTGTGACTTGTGTATGGATTTGATTTCGAATACAAATTGAATATTTTTGAAGGAGCTGATCTCAAGTTAATTTCAAGTCTATTAATATTTAAAGAAGGTACCAAGCCAGCTTCAACTTTCAAGGATAATAGCCAGCTCTTTTTTACTTTGATAGGTTGCTGGAGGAGCTATAATCTTTGAGGTGCAAAGGAGTTCAAGATCAGAGGCAAAGAAGGAAGAGCTGCGCAGACAAGAACTAGAGGTTGCAACCATCTCTATAAGAGTGTCAATTCCGGTTCAGGCCAGGCTCAAACTGAAACATTTCTTGGGTCCGGTTCAATGATGAAATTCCAACTGATTCTTTTTCGAGTCACATTCTTTAGCTTGAACAGGACTCAAACCTGCAAATTTTGAGTTTGGTTTCTTGTCGGGTCCAACCTTGACACTCTCTCTCTCTCTCTCTCTTTCTCCATTCTCTCCATTGTAATTATTGTTTCTCTTTGCTTATGCTGAAGACACTGAAGAAAAAGGAGGAGGATATAGCTAGAGAGGTGGAGATTCTCAAACAAAAGCTTAGTGAGATGGAGAAAAGCAGCAAGATCTGGGGCCTTTTCAGCACTTTTCATTCGAATGCAATGGTGACCAGCAAGCCTGCAGCACTTCATGAAATCCAGATACTGAAGAAAAACATTAACATCTAACATCTTCTGTGTATTTTGCTTTTCATTGTTTATTTACCCACTGATTCGCAAGGAGCTCTGTAATTTTCTTCAAATTTGTATGTATTTTTCTCCATTTGAGGAAACAAACAGTGTTTCTCATATTTGTTGTATTAATGAAGGAAAATAACAAGTTAGAGACTTAAGACTACGCATTCTTCTAGTGGGACGATGATTGCACAGCATATTGTGGATTGAATTATATAGCTTTTTATTGCACCTTAATATAATTCTGTGATCCGGATTGTCATCTCTGTGAAGATGTTAGTAGGTTGTCTTCATGTTTTGTGCTTATCATGCACAAAATGTTAATAAGAAATCTGTAATCTTGTGCTTTTGTTTCCCTATGAAGCGCATTTTCTTGTATGAAGTGTCACGTGTCATCACATTATCTCTCTTTTTTTCCTTTTGGATCAAGTGAATATGCGTAAGAATTGATCATAGAGAAACTGAAGACACAAAAATGCAACCAGCAAACTGAATGAAATATTTTGGTAACATTAGTTTTCAAATTTTATGTTTCATATTTTTGTGGATTTTATTAGGTCACCACAAGTCTATATGGATTGGATAGTTTTTTTCCTTGACATGCCATTTCTTAATTGATTAGCCCACTCAGTACTGTCTCTACTGATTTTAAAAATATAAACAATGCAGAAAATTTTCAAGAAATATGCAGGGGAACCGAAAAAGCAGATTCAACCATGAGCTCAGGTTGAACATCTTCGCTATCCGATTTCGAGTTGATTCAAGCTTGGCTCAAAATTAAATTAAAATTTTTTGATTTAATCTCAATTTAATTTAAAATATAAACGAAAATAGTTTAATTTGATCTTCATTTGAGCTAGACCTAACTAATTTATTATCGATTTAAGCTTGATCTGAGATAAAATTAATCTAATTTTTGATTAATTTTTAATTTTTTAACCAAAATTTTAAATATAAATATATTTATTTATTCAATTAATTTAAATCCCATTGTCTACCATAACCTAATGAATAGAAATAAAAGCAAAACTTAATTTAGCATACTCAGATTATTAAAAAAACTAGCATATTGCATATATATATATATATATATATATATAATTTTTTTTATTTTAAGTTAGTTTAAGATTAAATTATTAAAAATCTGTTACTATAAAACTAACTCATTAGTCAGCTCGTTTGAATCTAATCAATCTAAATTTATTTCAAAATTTAACTCAAATTTCGATAGATCTTCAATCTTTGAGTTACGTTAGCAACCTTAATTGACATCTTCTTTCTTAGTAACAAAACCAAGCACTAAGTTCATGTTTTAAAACATGAAAATTCTCGGCATCCGGCTTCCAGATAATGATCAACAAAAGATTTAATAACAGGGCAATCACTAAAATTCTATCTACCAAGCAACCAATATAATGCTCTTTACAGTATTTCAACATAAAAATTATCTTTATTTTACATCTAATATAAATATAAATATTAAAATTTAAAATATTTTATATTTTACACATTTTTTAATATTAAAATAATTTTTTTTTATTAAACTTAAAATAAATTTTTTTTTATCTAAAACAAAATTCGAACCAGATGAGGCTTACACTACGGTTTCGATCATGACGCTCTCTGGGCATATTCTGAAAATCTGCGGCTTTAATCCCTTCTAAAGAGCATCCATTTGTTAGCAGTAACAATCTTTTGATCTGCTTTTCCAAAAAAAAAAAAACAAAATCTTTTCTTTTTTTTTTTTTTAATTTTATACTCAACGCACTTTTTTGATCCTATTAAAAAATTATGATAGTAGCGTGATTCAAATTTAAAATCCTATTAGCATCAAACTCATTCCCCACTAAGTCAAAAAACACCGCGCCTTCTCTCTTTTCTGTGGGTATGGGTGCGTGCATACAATTGATTTTTTAAAAATATTAGATTTAATTTTAAAATTTAAAAAATTATATCAACCAAATAAGATTATAAATAAAAAATCAAAACAATTAAATAAAATTTAATTAATTCAGTTTAATTCAATTAAAATATAAATTTTTTTATTTCATTAATTATTTCGAAAAACTCAAAAATCTTAAAATAATACAATAAAATGCTAGAAGATTTTACAACCAAAAAAACTAAGAGCATAATAAAAAAAATGAATGACAAACTTAAAAAAAAAAATAACGAATATTTCATATAATTTCAATTACATTATAGTATGTGATATTTAAGTTAATTCGGTTAATTCGATTTTCAAATATAAGGAAACAAAATCAAACATTTAACCAAAAAAATTAATTAACAAACCACTGACCAAACCGATATATTAAAAATCAAATCAAACCGATTAAATTTAATCGATTTGGTTCGATTTTCATTCTAAATCATTTAATAGACACCTCTATCTGCATGAAAGTAGCGATTGAAAGCTTACATCGACAACGAGAAAAGGCTCATCAACTCAAGGATACAGTGGAGGCGGCGAAATCGTAGATGCAGCAATGGAAAGTTTACTAAAATGGCAAAGAATTGAAGTAGGTGAATAAATAAATCAAGAATAAAATAGAAATTCAAGTAAAATTAACATTGCAAATGATAGAAGGGCCACACGACAGCAAAACTTAAATTTTAGGGACCTATATGCAAATTCAAATTACAAGAACCAACAGGCAAAAATTCTAACATCTCAAAGACCGATAAGTAATTTACCCTTCAGTATCTTCCCCGCTACACCATAAAAATTAAAACAAAAAAAAATGTAATTCATTGATCTTCATAAAGTAAAGACTATTGGTTAAAAAATCAGAAAATCCATTAAAGCCAGAGAACTGGTTAACCATCATGCAGGGTGCCGGTTCGAGTTTTCATACAAAACTCTTTCTGATTCAATCTCGGTAAAAAGTTGCACATTGTGGACCTACACCGATCTCGATCACCCCCTAGTGTCCAGAGTAATGCAGTTTTATGTAAGGCAATATAAAACTTTGTGTATTCTACCATTTGTGATCTGTATAACTAATTCAGCATATGCTATGCAATTTTTGCACAATGATGCAAGCATCTAATGCATTCTTAGTGCATGTTCACTAATGACACTTCTATGCATAAACTGATCCCAGCACATAATCATTCAAACAGTTAGCAAGAAAGACCAAAATGATCTTTAGGAAGTAGAAACAAGGTTGAAATTATGTTCCAAACTCAAACTCAGACAACCATTACAAATATTTATGTTTTCAAATCGATCTGATTTTGTAGTGATTTGAAGATTCACTAGCAAAGTTAACCATTTGATTTAGCTCAAAATTGAATAATAAGTTTCCTGAAATTAATTGAATAATACGTTTCAACTTCAAGCTAGGGTCAAGTTGTTCAAACATGAGTCAATGCGAACCCCATCAGCACTTAAAATACATGGTTATCACCTTAGGAAATACAAATACTACACATGGACATGGAGATGCAACACGACACAAAATACCAACGTGACATGCCAAATTACATAACATGAAGACAACAAGACATGCCAAATAATATAAATTAAATGACAAATAACTATGTGGTTACTTGTGTTCGAACACAAAGGGTTTAACTAAGGATTTTCCTATTATGGTTGGATTACACCGAGGCTTAGCTTTAAGTCTATATCTTTTTGTATTAGTCATGGAAGTCTTGATTGGACACATTCAAGTGAGGTATTTTGATGCATGCTTTTCGCAAATAATACACTTATTGTGGATAAAACTGAAGATGAGGTTAAAACGAAACTTGAGTTATGGAGAAATGCTTTAAAGTATAAAGGTTTCCGTCATAGTAGATTGAAAACAGAATATATGAAGTACACATTTAATTAAGAAAGCACTTGCATCAATGATGTGACAAATAATGATCAAATTATTAGGAACAGTAAGCACTTTAGATACTTCGGATCAATCATACAAAATGATAGTGAAATAGATAGTAGTGTCATTAGTATGATCCAAGTAGGATAGATAAAATGGAGAAACGTATCTGATGTATTGTGCGATAGAAAGTTCCACTAAAATAGTTGTAAGATTAGAGATATTATATGATGCCAAATGCTAGCCTACAAAACAAAAACACCTAAATAAAATAAGTGTCGCAGAAATGAGTGAGTATAGACATAAAAGAACAAGATAGAAAACAAGTATATGGCGAGAAGGTTGAAGCAGCCTCCATTGAGGATAAGGTCAGAAAGAGTCGACTTAGATGATTTTGACATACAAATCGTAAGCTGCTAGAAACTCCAATGAGAAAAATTGGATTATTGGGTTTTGCCCATGTAAAAAAAGGAAGGGGAAGGCTCAAAAAATATGACAAAAAACTATAAGAAATAATCTTACATACTTAAAACTAAATAATGATTTGTTATTTGATAGAATGTAATGAAAACAAAAGATATATGTAACCGACCCCACTTAGTGTGATATAGGTTTGGCTGCTGTTGTTATTGATAAAAACTATGAGATGGCGTAATTTACCACAGCTTTTATTTAATATTATAAAAGTACTTAAGAAGCATAAACAGGATACAGGAGCACGAGGACATAGAAACACAACACGTTGGGATGTACAAAAGTATTCACACTTCCTAAACTAAAGTATGAAATGGAATGAAAGAGTTTCTAAAATTGAAGTGTAGATTGCATAGACCACTAATTCACAGAATTTGTTTTTTAGGGTCTAAGTCATAGCATATTAATAAGCCAAAAGGTGTAAGAACAACAAGAATTTTAACATAATGATGAATCATCAAGAAGCAAACTACATTAAGATAGACAACCACAAAGTCAGAATTAAGGAGTATCAAGTTATTTGAAAAATACAATAACAGCAATATTTCTGCATCGAAACCTTTTTAGGTGACTTAACTAACTATTATTTTTTGTAATTACTTCTCCACGTATGAGGGAGGTTTTCCTTACAATGATTATCACATATCAATAAATTATTAACAATTAAGGCAAGGAAAAGCAATTGATGATATTTAAATGGGGTATTCCACTTAGGTCCCTGAGATTTGCTCATTTTATCATAGAGATTCTCATTCACCAAAACATGCCATATAGGTACGTACAAATTACTATATAATTCACTGGAGTCCTAGCTATTTCTTAAAATCCTTCAATTAAGTTCAAATTAACATTTTCCATCCAATATTCCAATAAATCATTTATTTGTGAATCATAAAATTACTTTTCTGCCCTTCGCCTTCTACTTCTTCAGCTCCATGCCCGCAGATCACACGTGACGACGAATAGGGCTGCTTGCACTGCGGTGGATGGGGCCCCGCGCACAGCAGATGGGGTCGTGGCTGCGAAAGGGTTGTGCCCGCATTGTGCGCGGCCCATTCACCTCACGCTCACTCACACGAGCCGAGCGCGACCTGCATGCGCGCACTAGCCACGAGTGGCGGTGGATAGGAGAAAGAGGGGAGACTGGGTAAAAGAGAGGCGGCAGCGAGACCAGCTGCCAAGCTGTCATGCCGCACACATGGCTCATCCACCGTCATGCGCAACCTGTGTGCTCACGTCCCGTGCGCATGTGGCGGCGGACGAGCTGCATGCTCGGCCAGTCATGCACGACCGCTGCATCCCCGCTGCCAAGACAGAGGGGGAAAACTGGGCGAGAGAGAGGAGAGAGAAGAGAAAGAAAGAGGGGTATATTGGTTATTTTGAAAATATTTAACAGAAATTGTTACGGAGGGGCCCAAATGACCTGTATAATGATTTTTGCGGACCAGAATCTCCGTGGTAAAGTGAATAAACCTCAGGGGCCTAAATGGAGTTAAAACATGCATTAAGGCAACGAAAAGCAATTGATGATATTTAAATTTTACATGGATCTTGAGAAAAATATTAAAACATGTCGCCATGGGGGCACATCAATAGCAAGCAATAAAGAAAAGAAACATTCGAAAACACAAAAAAGGGTATTTACATACATGACTAGCAGCTATAATTAGTCCATGTTTTTGAGAAATGCTATGCCACAAGAACTTTCAAAGAACAGAGTATTGAAGTCAATCAAGAATGAAATATAATAAGCATGTTTACATTTTAGTACAAACAAATCAATAAATAAACTCCAATATAAATCCAAATATGAGCAAGGGTTGAACAAATATGGAAGTGACACCTAAATGCTTATGTGAGCATGCACCCAATCAGTTACCTCTATTGGCACCTAACAAGAGAATGCCCTTACAAATACTTCAGGGAGGGGCTTCAAGAGGTTTGCTTTTGGCATCGATGGAGGTTGAAAGTGGAACTGCATCTTCCCTAAAGAGATAGCTGGCTTCCACTTTCTAATTCTCATATGTATCTTGATATCATTTAAAACGAGAAGGCTTCCTACATAATGAACTACACTCACCTCCGGACGTCCGTGGATTTTCTCGATTTGAGTTTTTCTAAATAAGTCGAGTTATTCCAATTTGTAACTAGATGTTTGAAGTACTTTGAACTATACAATCTCCTTCCATATCAACAACAATAAAGGAAAAGTTAGTTGTTTGATCAAACATTCCACTATTTTCAGGCAGTTGTGAAATCCGATTACAGTATAATAAAAGAGAATCGAGTATGTGAAAGTTTGAATCAAGTATATGTCTAAAGATGTTATTTTCCAATAACTGCCATACCAGAATAAAGAAAAACTTTTATCAAAACAATACCTTTTTGTGTCAACAAATTGAAAGTGCCAAAAACAAATGAGTAATAATTCAACCTCAAGTTAAATTTGACTGGCATCCCTCCGAAGCATGGTTCTTAGAGTTGTGCATGCCTCTCAATGGCTTTACAATAGGAGAACTAAATACATGCAAATCCAGCAACCTATTGTAGTGACCCTGCTCAATTTCCTCCTCATTAACTTGATGAAGCAATAGTAATTCGATGATGCAGTCCTCCCAATCAATACCATCAATCAACCCTTTCCTTCTCCTCCTCTTTCTGCCAGATACAGATTCTGTATGTCTATCCTCCTCCCCAGTGGAAGGTTTCTCTTCGAGGGAAACTGGAGCTCTCTTCATGGTTTGAAGAATCCGCTTCTTGGCAGCATCTATCTTCACCCTCCTCCTCCTCCGCAAATCCAAGCCATTGATGAAAGATGGTGGCAGAGATTCATATCCCACGCCCTGCTCCAGCATCTCTTCAGGGGTCAGCCCCTTCTCAGATTCCCATCTTCCATGCCAAGACTCGACCCAATCTTCAATCTCCAGAGCTGCTCTTCTCTTGTTTCTGTTACCCTTCCCCATCTCCCCTGATTGTCTGATATCCGAAAGCCTGCACAATACACTCTCATATGCATCTGAAAGGCCGATTCGTTCTGCTGAAAGCTTGAGGCTCTCGAGTTCTTTCATGCTTAATTGCAAACCACCATCATCGCCTTCACCTAACTTAAAATACCTTGATTCCTCTTCAACCATGTCACTGGAACCAGAATAAGCATTCAAGATGCCATCCAAATTGAATCCAAAATCTTGGAGATCACCAGCATCATCACGGCTGTCATTCGATTTTTTATCCGACTTGGACTTCAATTCCATGAACCGGATTAACACGGGAGCATTGTGCAAAATATTCTTCACAGTAATGTCCTCGCCCCAGGGAAGCAGAACCTTGGAAACCCTAACAAGAACATCCACGAGCTCCTTGAGCCGACGACGACTGGTGGCAACTCCAGCACGGATCTCACTGGCTATTTCCTCCACGCCGACCCCGATTCCGTTCACCTCGGCTACGAAGGCCAGTACGGCGGCGACTACAGGCAGCGGATGCCTGCCGGTGGTGAGGAACCATCTAATGGCACAGTGGAGCAGGAATCTACTCTGCCCAAGGATCTCATCGAATCTATCCTTTTCGAGAGCAGAAAAAGGGGAGAAGTTGCGGACGGTATGCTCGAGGAGGCAGACGGCATTGAACTCTGGGAGCTGGCCGAGGCCGAGTTGGTCGGCAACGCGGGCGACCATGCGGCCGAGATCATGGGGGTGACGAGAAACAGCTTCGGCCGCTTCGGCGAGGGATAGAGGGGAGCGATGCTGGCGCATAACGATGACGGCGCAAGCGGCGACTAGAACGGGGAACCAGTCACCGGATCCGAGGTCTCCATCGGTGGCCTGAGAGGCGAGGCGGGCGACGTCGGCGGCTCGTGGGGCAGAGAGTCCGAGGCGAGAGGTGAGGTCCGAGATGAACTTGCGGGCGTGGTACAGCTTGCGCTCATGGTAGCCGAAGTCTCCGGCGAAGTGGAGGGAACCGTGCGGGGTACCGTCGGAGGCGAAGGACTGGTTTTCGAAAACATCGGAGTCGTGAACGCAGCCGCAGGATCCGCATACCCGAAAGCCCGTGTCAGGATCGGAGACTACCCAGCCTTCACCGCAGCTGCGGCAGACACAGCCCGCCATCGCCGCCGTAGAGGGTCTGCTCCTGAGGGAGATAGGAGAGAGAGAGAGATTGCAATTCTTGGACTTTATATAATTTCATAACACCGGCAATTTTTTTTTTTTTTTTTATGGAAGTGCTACCGGCATTGCTAGGGTTCTAGGGTGGCCATTTATACCCGTACCCGGTACGGTTAAATTGCCCCAATCTGTCGTTAATAGGATGAGTACGAATACTAAAATTTTACCTATGATCTACAACCCGCCCTGCCTCATTATGAAATTAGGCAGGTATGAGTATGAATCAACTATACCTGCCCCGCCCTGTTATATATATATATATTATCTATTTTTATATACACTTATATAGAGTCAAATAAAAAGAGTACATTGAAAATGAAGAAATATAAAGTCTTGATTTCATAGTGTAATATTCACCATGTAGCTACGATTTTTGTTGTTTCAAATAAAGTAAAATAATTTGATTTTCATTAACATTAGTGAGGAAACGAGGCGGGGCAGGGCGGAAACAAGTATAAGACGAGTATGGATAATGAATAATATATAACGGAGCGGGTATGGGTATTTATAAACCCGACCCAAACCCGCCCCGTTGTCATTCCTATAGGGTTCGCCGATGGAAAAATTATTGGATTAGTCCAAAGTCAGGCATATGTCTGCCGTATGTCCGCCACACGAATTAGAGAACTTCACTTCACATATAACATTGAAAACAATTTTAAATTACCGGGCGGCTAAACGGATCGCCCGATCGATTGAATTGACAATCCAATCGGCCAATCAGACGACCTGATCAGCTGATTGAACTGTTTGGTCGGTCAACTAGATCTTCCATTTGGTTACTAGATATGTAGGTATTACGTAAGTATTTATCTAAAAAAAGTAGACATAACTTGAAATCATGAAGTATCAATTCGAGAGGATGTGATTACATGAAAAACTTATTGTTGCAAACAAATACTTACCTAATTTAAATTATATCTATTTGATCTAGTAGCCAAATAGATTGTTCGGTGAGCAAACGGATAGTTCGATTGGCTGCTACACTGTCTAATTGGCCGACTAAATGGTCTATTCAGTTTACGATGTTATACGTAAAGTGAGGCTCACTCATCTGCATGGCCTTGCGCTAATGAAGAACGGATACCTAACGTGATTAGGCATCTGAACCAAATAATTTTTCTCAGCAATATGAGTAGGTTGTGAAATCTTGTGATATAGATGATGATTAATGAGTAACACACGTTTTCATAATTTAAAATAATTAACAGATAAATTGCATCTGAGGCCCAAGGTAGAGGAATACTTATAAGTGGGTTTTTACCTTTTCGACTTTTCAAGTTAGGTTATCGAGGCTCCACGTTGCATTGTCGTTAAATTCTTAACTCAACAGCACTGTTAAAACATATGTTTTTTTCCCATTTTGCCTTTTATATATAATTTCTCGTATTCGGTTAATTTGGCCCGTTCGAATAACCAGATTGAAAAAAAAACCTAAATTTAGTTTTAAAATTTTAAAATTTAAAATAATCAAATAAAATTATTAACCTAAAGCAAATCAACTAAATAAAATTTGACCACCTTAATTTAGTTCATTTAAAATCATAATTTTTTTAATTTAATTAATTATCACTAAAATTTTAAAAAATTTAAAATAATATAATATATTACTATAAAATTTTACAACCACAAAAATTAAGAGCATGTCTCTAAAAAAAATAATGACTCATAATTTAAAAAAAAATTAATAAATATTTTATATAATTTCTTCAACACATAATGATATGACTAAAGTTAATTTGGTGGATACAATTTTTAAATATATAAGAAACAAAATAAAAGTCATTTAATAAAAAAATATAATTATCAAATTATTAATCAAACTAATATATTCTATATTAATTCAAGCTAATCAAATTTAATCAATTAAATTTAATTTTTTTTTTATTTGAAACGTTCCATGCACACCCTACTTTCTCCGCTCCATCCCTCCCTCACTTTCTTTTTTTAAACTAATTTATTCTTCCATTTATTTGTTTACTTTTTATTATAAATTTAAATTATAATTAAAAAATTAGATAATAAAATTTAAAAACTTGTAAATATTTTCATCAAAAATTATAAATTATTTCAGAAATGAAATTATAATTAAAAGTATAAACTTTTAATGTTCTAAATTTTAAATTTCTAGAAGGGAGAGAGATGCAGGTGAGGACACTGAGTGAAAAGTTAAAATATAAACATTTTTTATTTTAAAGGTTTTATTTTTAATTTAAATTTTTAAAATTGAAATAGATAAGTGAGAAAATTGATTTAACTCTCTTTCTGCTGTCCCTAATATTTTAAAAATCGAACCAGAACAATAGTAAATCGGTGGTCCAATTAATCCGAACAAATCTGAAAACTATACTTTTATATTACCATACAGCCCAATTGTAAATTTTTTTAAAAAAAAAATATTTGTTTTTCTAATCATTATTAATTAGCCAAAAATGTAAAATGAGTTTCATACCGCCAAATGATATGAGAGTACACTTTCGTTAGAACTTTTCGCTATCTTTTATATACTTCTATGAAAGCTTCGCACAAGCCGTTAAAGATATGATTTCTTAATTCTACACGATGCGATTGTACAATTCTAGAGCGTACACTGACAAGCAAGCGCCGCGTAGTTCATTAGATGTAAAATCCGTTTCCATCAATGCCCCGAATATCAAAGAAAGTACGTTATTCAATCTCTCTTTTAAGTCTGCTCTTTTAAAACAAGCAGATTCAAAATGAATAGAATTCACATATAATATATGCATTATAGTTTAAAAGATGAAAAAGAAATATTATAGAAGTTGATGAGATAATATGCTCAACATGTGTGAACTTCAAATCTCTTACATCTATTATTCACTATTAAAAGAATATGAAGATTGATGTTCATCACATACTCAATATGCATGATTGAAATAGAGGTATATAAAAGGAATTTTGCATAATAATCTCTTACAAGATTGCATCTAACATGTTAAACAAATAATTGTTGGGCTAAAGTGGTACATTATTTAAAAGAAAAATACAAATGAGACCAAAAAACAGTCATATTAATGAGTAAGAACACCAAATGGATGACATTAAAAATAATTATAATGAGTAGAGTGTAGAACTTATAAAGACAAAAGAGAGTCATTTAAGATAAGATAATCATCATCATGGTCACATGAAGAAGTACCTCTATGAACATGTAAGATAAGCTATGATTGTTAAAGGGAGGATGAAAAAATGAAAAATATCTTGAATAACAAAATTACAGAAAGCATGACTTCAAACACCTCAACTGTACTAAAGTTTAATTAATGTCATAGGTCTCTTTTGAAGTTTACAACTAAATTTTAATTTGGCCTTCAAGCTTGAGTTAAATTTAAACCTACAACAACAACCAAGCCTTAATCCCACGAGGTGGGATCGACTACATGAATCCTTTGTTTCCATTGCGCTCAATCAATTACCAAATTCTTATCTAAATCTAAGTAACTAAGATCACTCCTTATAATTTTTTGTCATATCTTCTTTGGTCTCTCTCTTCCTCTTTGTACATGGGCAAAATCAAATAACTCAATTTTTCTCACTGGAGCTTCAATCGACCTACAATTTATATGTCCAAACCATCTAAGCCGACTTTCTCTAAGTTTATCGTCAATTGATGCAACACCAACATTCTTTCGGATATACTCATTTCTCATTCTGTCCTTTCGTGCATATCCAAACAAACCGATCAAGACTTAAACCTGCAGTTAATAAAATAATTGAACCAAATAAACCGATCAAGATGCCTATGACTATTGAAACATTGATGGTAGATCCATCTGATAATGAGAAAACTCCAAAAATTCACGACAGCATGCAGCAATAAGATCTCATCAGTTGAATCGAGAATGCCACAATTATGATAATTCTTAAGCAAATGCCATATAGACGAAACATAGGAAGAGATACTGGATATTACGCAACAGTCTGACTAGTCAGTTTGGCCTAATAAAACTTTACATATGATATTATCAAAAAAAAAAATCCATATGACCGAGTTACTCCACAAGATCTCTTGACGATAGCTGAGATGCTATGTCCCAAAAGGATGGTGTATAGGATGACTTCTAGACAAATCTCACATCAACAAAGTACAAAAGAGATGTCGATTACATATGTTAACATGCCTTAAATCTCTCATAAAAGCATTTTAAAACTATATGAAGCTCACTGGGCCAAATCAAATAATATATATAGTGGGCTGGACAGTTACAACAATTTCAAGGCTAAGAAGATCATTCTTTATGACAATCTTACCTGCTACAAACACAAATGAATACTAACTTTTGATTTAGAAAGGCTCTGAAAATTAATAAGCTACTGCAACTACAATTAGAACAAATTGCCAGTAAAACAGGCAGCCAATGGCCTAAAAGCTGCAAGTTTTTTTAAAGAAAAAAATCAGGAAAAGGATTCAAAGAAGATAGGAGGACACATATATAAAGAACCAACTAATTAACCATTTAATCAGATACAAATGTCACTATGAGTACAAGCAATTACAGGAAGCAACATCTCAAAGTAAATTAACAGATTCTAATACTTTCAAAAAAAAAATCAACAAACAGAAGTTCATCCTTTTTTTTTCAAAGGTCAGTAGACATATAACTTTCATAGAATAAAAAGCAGCAGCAGGATTCCATCTAACCTTTAACTATATAGGCCATGGATTCGGGCGCTTGTTAAAAGCAATATATTCACTAAAATTGACACCAGTGACGAAAATATCACCATGAAATAGATGAAGCACAAGAAATACCTTTACCTTCCCAACAGTTCAAGGATTAAATATCTCTTAAGCAAAACAGAGGCTCATGCTGAGCAGCATCCAACCTTTTTCACGGCGGAAACATCATCCTTGCTACCAACATTGATGGTCTGCCCCTTCGGCAGGGCTGCAGGATCATCACCAATATCTAGTGCTTTCCTGCTGACAACACGATAGATCTGAGTGAGAACTTCGGTAAAAGCATTTTCTACATTCATTGCTTCCAGGGCCGATGTCTCCATGAAGAAAGTATTTTCTCGCTCAGCAAAAGCCTTGGCATCTTCTGTAGTGACAGCCCTAAGATGGCGCAGATCAGCCTTGTTTCCGACAAGCATGATGACAATGTTCACATCAGTGTGATCTCTCAGCTCCTTCAGCCACCTCTCTACATTCTCAAATGTCACATGACGAGTGACATCATAGACAAGTAGTGCACCTACTGCTCCGCGGTAGTACGCACTTGTGATTGCACGATATCTTCAGCCAAACAGCAAGAAAAGGTTGATAAGAATTCTGAATGAATCAGCACACATTTGAAGTTCAATAAGCGCAATGGAATGCCTAGTCCAATTGAGAAAGATCATAAAGGAAAAAGACTGTCAGCATTGGAAATTAAATAGATATATCGGCGTCTGATTCATTTACTGAAACTTTCTGTATAAGGCTTGTATACTTCCTCTTGGGTTCAAAGGGGAAAAAAATCTGCCTTGAAAATTTCTTGTTATTTTTGAACTAAGTGTAGTATGAATGGGAAGTACAATAATGCTGCATAGCCGACAAAGTAGCCCCCAAAAGTTATGCTCATCCAATGAATAAAATTATTGTCCAAACATCCTAGAGGCTTTGAAAGCTAATTTTTGTGGCTACAAAGCATTTTTCATACAATAAACTTATATGTTAAAAGTTGTTAGGATGTAAAATAAAACTAATGGTTGTATTTAAAGTTGTATAAGGTATGAAATAAAATAAAATTTTATTAAAACTACTTATTTGCCCCTCCCTCTCTCACGAAGAGGGAAGGAAATCCCCTCTGCTGGACCACAAGCACTAGTAAGAGAGATATAAAGAGGGGGAGGCAAAGGGGGTCTCCTCCTTCCCCCCTCCGCCAGACAAAAGGGAAGAGAGAGAGGGGGTGGGCGGGCGGGGTTGAGGGACGACACAATAGAGATTCTAAATTGTAATAAAATTACTGCATTGAATTGAAAATTAAATCACTTAACAAGGGTAAAATCTGAGAACCTATCCACAAGTTTTTAAAACTCATAGACCATAGTATAATTAGGGGTTAACTATAAGAACATATCACTAACTAGCCTATATATAATTATCTTTATATGATATTAAAATTTAAAAAATACAATTCCAAGTCCTTGATTTTTTATTCCCTGACAAACATGTCCACTAGTGTATGAACAAACCATGAAACATTTTAAATTGGATCAATTTTCTTTTCTCTTCCCCTAAGCTACATACATATACGAATTACATATGTTTGCATATGTATATATATTGGCCTTTTAATTATATCACCCAGAAATGCAACTACAACTATTTTAGTGCAATTATAATTTGTATAGAAGAAATATAAATTCCCTCTACTAAAATTAAACTTCTCGTTCAAGCAACAAAAAGTTTGGCATTTGGGGGGAAGGTGGGGAAGGGGAGGTGGAGTGAGAAAGGGAAAGATGACCACCAAGCCTAAGACATTTAATTCTAAGCCACCAAGCTACAAAAAATTTTTAAGAAACAAAGGACGGATGGTGCAACACATTAGCAAGGATGCCAAATAAAGCAAGGACACCTGTGGTGCAAGGATGCTAAACACATGGAGATTGCAGCAGATGCATGGGAAGAATTGGCAAGGCACCGAGCTATGCACGATTTCACAGTCAAAAGAGCATAGGGAGACTGGCAAGGAGGTGCTGTGGCAACGAAGTATGCTATGGTGAAGTGAAAGAAGTCGCACTATAATGAGACTAGTGAGGCCGACGTCCTCAGGGTTAATTGTACGGCAGGAGCACATAGGTAACATCGTGTGATGCTTGGCTTCCGCAGCAATGCGACATTGCCGGCAAAACAACAACATAGCAGCAACAGTGCAAAAGCGTTGTAGCAACAATTGTGTAGAAATAAATTGGAGATAGCAACGCTATGACGGACAACCTAGGGCACAGAAAGAGGTGACGTTGGCGGAGTAAAGTTGATTAGTGGGAAGCTTAGATTTTCTCCATTAATGGAGGAATGCATTTTAGGTTATGGAAAGAGCTGCCAAATGGAGGAGGGCGAAGTTGGGTGTGGCCATGGACAAAGATAAATCTGGAAAATGGAGCTAATTCGTGTTAGAGAGAGAGAATAGATGGAAACCAAAGGCGTGAAGGGAACAATGGCATGGAGTGATGGCGGTGAACACATTGTAAGGGAACTAGCTTTGATACCAAAAATAGGGGGGGACAAGAGAGAGATGGTCAGCCACCAAGCCTAAGTCATTTAATTCCAAGCCACTAAACTACAGGAAAGTTTTAGGAAAACCTACAATAGATTTCATTCTACTTTAACCATACTTAAATATAAGCTTGTCATGGAAGTTACAATTACAACCCACTAAAGGGTAAATCCAAGTCAACAACCACCAACAAGCCAATAACTAACAAGTCAACAACTAATAAAATCAAAGTTAACAAAGACAAAACCACCCATTAAAAATATCCAAGTCAAATCTATTAGAGCATCCAAGTTGTTTAAACTCTAACTTGGGATGCTTTAGTCTGGGATCTCATCAAGGGTCTATGTGTGATTTGTTTTCTGTGTATGACTAATTCTTCATCTGGCATGGCTTGTGTTGCATCACGTTTGGTTTGGCACAAGATCAAAAAAACCCAAATGATTTGGGCAAAAATTATTTCTCATATATGTACATATATATACATATATATATATATATATATACATACATACATATATCCCCACCTAGTGGAATAAAGGTTATGTTGTTATTATTGTATATATGGATATATATATAAAGAGAGAGGACAATAGTAAAACCAACGATATTACATGGTGCTCAGTGTTAGCTTATAAAACAAAAACATATAAACAAAATAAATATAATAAAAAATGAAGATGCTAAGGTGAATGAGTGGGTACATAAGAAAAAAGATGAGAAATGAGGATATCCACAAAAAGATTAGAGTAGCTTTGATTGAAGATAAGCTTAAAAAGAGTCAACTTATATGGTCTGAACATATATACCGTAAGCCGACTGAAGCTCCAATAAGAAGAGTTGGGTCATTGGATCTTACCTATATAAGAAAATAAAAAGAAAAAAGCAAAAAGGACATGACAAGAAACTATAAACAATGATCTTGCATACTTAAAGTTAAATGAGGAGCTCTTATGATAGAATGCAATAAAAGCAAATGATTTATATAGTTGACCCATCTAGTGGGATAAAGGTTTGTGGTTGTTGTCATACATCATATTCTACATAGAGTTCACTATAAAAAAAACTAAATTTATTTTAAATCATACACAACTTTCAACAGAACCATCAACATTATTTCACATTTTATACAAATGTCAATATAACAAACTTACTTTATTTCTCACATACAAGAACAAAAATAGCTAAAAAGCTATCATTTTTTCCTCAAACCAATGGGATTAAGGTCATTTTGGGACCAATTGTCATGAACTTAGGAATAAGTATGGTCTAATCTTCCAAAAATAAAGATTCTAAAGCTCTTGTAACTTCTTTTTTCATACAAAATTAATACAAACCTAGTTGCATAAATCTATCCAAACAAATGATAAATAAATTGATACTGCAACAATTCTGTGAGATAGGACAAATAGATATAACTAGCATTGGTACTAAAAATGCTAAATAAATTAAGGGGGCATTTGGTTCAATGTTATCTTGATCTTATGTCATGTTAAGTAGATGCCTTAATATCTATATACTATCTTTTGAGTAACAAGATATCTACAGATGTCATTAAATCAAACAACCATTTTTCAAGATAACGTAGCATAACATCAAGATAACATTGGACAAAGTGCCCCCTAAATTTTATGATATTCTAAAAAACAAAAAAGATTATGCTAAAGATAATTGGATTTCTAATCTATAACTAGAACAATATCTCTAATCAATACAGATATCACAATTCCAAAAGGTTTGCAGTACATTCCCAGTTTTCATAATAATTTGTAATATAGAACAAACTGAATGATATATCAAGGTAACTAATTTTATGCTTCTGATTGATTTTCAGCAATACCATGTATTCACGTACTATATGTCATCCTTTAATTTGCAACTAATTTAATAGAGTAATAAATGTATTAACAACCAAGATTTTCCATCTATAGATGTGCATCTGCATTTCTTTCTCTGAGCCAAAAGTTTCAGCAGATGCAGAAAGAAAATCACAAAAAAAATGTCTAGGTTTTCTATATGTGCATTTCAGTTAAACAAAAACATAATGACAATTCACCTTTCAAAAAAAAACACCTTTCAAGAAGAACATAATGACAATTTCATGTAGCAAACTAGCAATATCAAAACACTAATGGCATAACTTTTCATCCTTCAGTTTTCCAACGTAATCCAAACACGTTGGTAAGCAAGACACTCAGCAATTTTTCATTTAGCAATTGATACCTGATGATGGCATTGGAGAAGACGAACTTGAATAAGTTTTCCAAGAAAAAAGAAAGAAGGATAGAAGAAAGAGGCACAACGGAGGTGTATTCTCAAAAGTAAGTGATTCTCAAAGGAGGAAAGATGATAATGCAAAATACCCTCTCGGCAGGTTTGCTAATAGTAACCGAAACGAATCCAAGTCCCTCTAATTTCACAGCATATGTTTAACAGCAAGATCGAACAAAAACCTACTAAAACAAGAGGACGATTTGCAAAAAAAATGATTAGATCGCGCGAGTACTCCATGGATCCTAAAAAAATACCAGCTATCAATACTGAATTGTAGACTTCGAGAGTAATAAGTTGCCATAAAATTTCAAATTGCTAGAAAACAGCAAATGAAATGAGGAGAAAGGAGCCGAATAAAATCTGGAGATCATATCAAAGAAGAAGCTACACGGATCAATCCAGGACATCAATAAACAGCATTCGCAAAATAAATCGCATCTGAGAACAATGATCGATTAGGGAAGAAGGGGGAGGGGATGACGATACCTTTCCTGGCCAGCAGTGTCCCAAATCTGGGCCTTAACGACCTTGTCATCGACATGGATGCTCCGGGTGGCGAACTCGACCCCGATGGTCGATTTAGATTCGAGGCTAAACTCGTTCCGCGTGAACCTCGACAAAAGATTGGATTTACCCACGCCGGAGTCCCCTATCAAAACGACCTTGAAGAGGTAATCGTAATCTTCGTCCGCCCTATACGCCATTCTCCGTCCTACTCCACCGCCACGGACCTCTACAGGCCAGATCCGACCGCCCTGTGCCCCCGCCGCTTTATACTAGCACATAAATCGGTTCGCCGGCGAGAGCCCCTCTCTCATCACCAGAGAGAGAGAGATAGAGCGAGATGACGAGGAGTCGATGATGAACAGAAGAAGCTTCAAAAAAAGGATTATTGTCAGGGAGAAAGAGGTGCAAGTTAAGAGCTTAAGTTAGTCCGTCGGGTCAGATTAACCTTTACCGCTTTTTAATTCCCACACAGCTGTTTGTCCGCTTTGTTTGGTTATAAAAAAAAAAAAAAAAACTAATTTTTCTAAAAATTTTAAAAAAATATGTATGAAAAATTAATTATATTAAAAATGATATTAAATGTAAAATAAAGTAATTTTTTAATATTTAAATTTGTGTAAGATGAAATATAATAAAAAATTTTAAAATAAATTTAAGATTTTAATAATAACTAAATAATTCATTTTTTTTATCGTTTGCCAATTAAAATAACGGAAGGTCTGCCAATTATGTTGCATTGGTTGAGCATTATTTATTAAATTTATTTAAGTTAATTTTTATTCAAATTATTTATAACTCAAAATTAATATATTAAAAAAATAATTTTATTTTAATCAAGACATAATTTATGTGATGATATATATTAAAATTTAAATATATTTTTAAGATATTTTATGTAAAATATAAAAGAAAGATATGTATAAATATATATAATATAAATTAAAAAAATGAATAGATTTTTGTTGCCCGAATCTAAAAATTCATATATATATATATATATATATATTATATTTTTATGCATATTTTAAGATATTATAAAGTTTAAGGATCACAAATAAAATCAATTCGGAATGAAACATTCTTGAGCAAGGCTAGCTCGCTGCAACTCTTCTGAAATATATCACAAATTCAATTCTCATGCAATGGTGAGAGTATATTGAATGGTTAGGTGACAAATTATCGTGCCTAAGGCTGTACTTTTTTAATACAACAACAACCAAATCTTAATCCCATTAAGTGGGATCGACTACATGAATTTTTTATTTCTATTGCACTCTATCAGTTACCAAATTATTATCTAAGTCTAAGTAACTAAGACCACTCCTTATAATTTTTTACCATATCTTCTTTAATTTCCATCTTACTTTTTGGACATAGACAAAATTCAATAACTCAATTTTTCTAATTGGAGCTGCAATCAGCCTACAATTTAGATGTCCAAACCATCTAAACCGACTTTCTCTAAGTTTATCCTTAATTAATGCAACACTAACTTTCTTTCAAATATACCATTTCTCATTCTATCCCTTCGTATATATCCACACATCTACTTTAACATTCTCATTTCTGCAATATTTATTTTATTTGTATATTTTCTCTTTGCAGGCTAACATTCAGCACCACATATCATCACTGTACTTTTTTTAATAAAAAAAAAATAATACAATATTTTTGATATTAAATATTTTTATACAATTGAAAGCTAAAACTATTTTTGATAAAATTGCAGTGAAAAAAAAATCATTTTTAAAATTTTTTTTTAAAATAACAGTTTTCATTACAAATAACTTAACGCTTGTATATTCACATACTCTGCCTTTACCTGCAATATCTCATTTACTTTGCCCCAATTCAAATTTAAAAATAATTCTATAATATTAAAATTAATTTTTTGACATTGTACATATAAAATTTAAAAATCAAATTATTTTTTCACAATTCAACAGTTCATATCAAACAGTCCTACTTATAATAATAACTTTTTAACAGTAATTAAAAAAAAAAAAACCAACAGTGTTACGTTCTTTCTGCAACACAATAATGCCAAAAACCTTAGTACTTCAATGGATTAATTATGAATAATTATTCGAAAAAAATATTATTCTACCACAAGCCAAAAAATTTATATCTGAAATAGGGAAAAATAAATGAATGACCGGCTCAATCTTTAGGCTTATTTCGCATCATCTTTCTTTTGGTAGCATCAAGGTATCTTTTTCTTAGTCGAATAACCTTCGGAGTAACCTGTTGGAATAAAAACGAATATATCAAAAAATAAAATTATAAAAAGGGTAAATTGCATATATGCCCCAAAATCATTTTTACGTTGGTATACAAATTTTAAATCATAACGCTCAAGTCCTAAAGTCTTAAGAATTCTGCATGCTAGTCCACAAATTTTAAATAGGCCCTTGAGGTTAGCGATCTATTGCTATTTGGTTCCTCCATGTCTTGACATTTTGCATGCATGATCCAATTTGAATGAAATATATAACAAAGTGCCACATAACAATAAATTATCAACATTAACAATCTAACTGTTATGATTTTAAGATATGCATGTAAAACACTATGACCCCAAGACTTTGGCCTAGATTGGTTGCTTTGAAAACCTCAAAACTCTTACAAAAATATTCATGAATATTTTACATTTATTTCACATTATACACAAATTTTAACTTAAAAAATAATTTTACATCACATTCTACATATACTTTAATAAAACAAATCAACTTTATTTTGCATCTAACACAATCCTCAATAATAAACTAATTTTATTTCACACCATAATATTAAAATAATTTTTCTCTACCTAAAAAAAAACTTCAAATATCTCTAACATATACTCCAACCAAATGAGATCCAAGTGCTATGATTCAAAAATTGTGAACTATATGCAAAAATCATAAGATCTCAGAGAAATATATACAATTTACTCTTACAAAAATAACAAATATATTGAAGTTATTAGCATAAACAAAGTGTTTATGAAGAGCTGATACTTGCCTCGATGAGCTCATCGGAAGCCACATATCCAATCGCCTCTTCCAGAGTCATCTGCATAATTTAAATGTAGAATAATGAGTTTTAAAAGCTAAACACATAAGGAATTGTTAAATACTAATATGTGAACTTCAAAAATATTCATGACAAGCAAACAATTTAGGGATAATTACATATATCACCTACGAATTTGCTTTTATTATTCGTTCAATTCCTAAAGATGAATATTTATATCATCTAATTTGGATGAACAAGGGGTATATAAATGCCCCTAATTATAATTCACCGTTAAAATTTACATTTACCAAATTAAAATTTTCACCTCTTATTGAAAATACATTGTAATTATTTATTAAAGATGAGTGTGACAATTGTAAATATTTATCTTTCAAAATTAAATGAGTAATAATGATACTTTGAAGGTAACATATGTAAATCTCTCCAAAATTTATAATCTTCTAAGAACTTGCAAAATGAATAGCAATATAAGAAAGTGTTTATCATTTATGCTCCAACTCATTTGACAATTGCTTATATTTCTAATCGAATTACAACTAAAAATTGAATATCTTAACTAATACACATCAAGTGCAATGTAGACATAATACTAGACATTGCATGTTTAGCTTAGAATGCTTTCTGAAAACTCAACATATAACGGTTCCGTTTTCCATTAGGAAAAATTATCTACTACTTTTACCGTGGTTAAAATTTTTCTACAGCACCAACAACAATCAAGCTGTTGGCTATATAAATCCTTTATTTTCATTGCACTCTATCAAATAACAAATTCTCATTTATCTCTAAACAAGTAAAATTCTTTCTAATAGTTTCTTGTCATATTTTATTTGATCTTTCTATTGCTCTTTTTACATAGGTAAGGTACAATAACTTAACTCTTCTTACTCGAGCTTTCATAGGCCTACAATTTATATGTTCAAATCATTTAAGCAGACAATTTCTGAACATGTCGTCAATAAAAACTACTCCAATCTTCTCGCAAATATACTCATTTCTCATTCTATTTTTTTAATATATATTTACTAATCCACCTTAACATCATTATTTCTGTAACACTTTATTTGTTTACTTCTACTTTGTACGTTAGCATTCAACATCATATAATATTGATGGTCTTACTTTCAATTCTAAGTCAATTTTTTTTTACACAGCATATCAAATGTATTCTTACACTTTATCTATCATATTTTTATTCTGGTGATAACATCACCGTCTATTTCAATATTATTTTATATGATTGATCTAAAGCATCTAAATTGCTCACTCTTCCTAACAACTTAATCATTAGTTGTTATTTCACAAATACAGGTGTATCTATTTTGATTAAATTTACACTCTATATATATTTAATTTTGATCTGCTAAGATGAAAATCTTTAGAGTCTAAGTTATTTCTCCATGACTCGAGTTTCGTCTTAATCCTTTCTCTAATCTTATCAACAAGGAAAATAGTATCAGCGAAAAGTATACACCAAAACACCTTTTCTTAAATGTGTTAAGTCAGGACCTCCATAATCAATACAAATAGATATGATTAAAATTTTTAACATTAAAAATATAAAATTTAACTTTATATCCTATCATACATAAACTTTAATATAAAATATTAATTTATTTCACATTCTACATAATTTTCAATATAACTACTGGCTTTATTTTTTGAAACTTCATTTCACATCCTATAAAGCTTCCTCTAAAGTCATCAGCATAATTCAACAATTTCACCAAAGAAACAGCCGTAGAATACTGAGTTTCAAAAGTTAAAATATATATATGGAATTGATTGATATTAATATATGAAATTCAAAACTATTTACGAGAGCCACACAGAGAGCAAGAAATTCATAATTCCCAGAACATGCAAAATGAATAGCAAATACAAGGTTCAGAGGTAAGTGAGTGCAATTGATAATTGCTTATGCTTCTAATCAAATTACACTAAAGTTGCGCATCTCACTTGACACAAACTCTAGAGCAACGTTGGCAAGTTGACTACAATAGTCATGATAAAAAATATTAACAAAATGGAAAGATGATGACAAAATTAATCAATCATTTAAATAATTTTCAGTCGTGCCTGTTTTAGCCAATTAGTCAAATATGGTTTTATCTCAGCTTGGTAAGAGCATATTGTTGGATTAGTTTGAATTGTTTTGTGCCAGATAGAGAAAATTATTTTAATGCTATAATGAGAAATAAATTTACTTTAATATTGTGACATACATGTTGGATGTAAAAAAAAATTGATTTTTTATTGAAATAAGTGCAAGATATGAAATAAATTGATTTGATATAAAATATGAAATAAAATTAAATTTTCATATTAAAATTTGTATAGAATACAAAGTAAATATAAAAATGTCAGTAGAGTTTCTTAAGGATGGATTTGGAGAATTTAGAGCCCCCACCAAACAAAGGCAGACACTTATACTTGCAACTATGACTGCATAATTCATACCTTGTAATTTAGATAAACAAAATAGTATCAATTGCATGCTTGATTCAAAATAGGTTGAAAAAAAGCAACATTAAGTACCTTAAAAACCTTGGGGGGTCTTGGACTTACAATCGAACCTTCCAAAGGACAGTAACTATGTCACTTGCTTTTCAACTCCTTGCCACACTTCGGTCCTTCCCCCAACTCCCCCTTTATTTTTATGTAAAGTTTTTGTTAATGGAATGGAATGAGAGGCGATGGCCCAATTCGCTCATACGCTCCTCAACGGGAATCAGGCGCATAATTCATCTTAAAACGCAACATTAAGTAGCTTAAAAAACAAGTCAATTCCATAAATTTTGAATTTATTGAAGTATAAAAAGCAAAAGTTCAACTATCAAGCTTAGAAACACTCTACTCCAGAGTTGGTCGATGTCAATTCACATAACATTGCGGTTAGATTCATAGATGTAAAACCATAATCACAAATAATAAACTTACCAAGCGAGGAGGTGAAAGTCGGACATTTTCATCTTTTCCAGGGGCTCGAATATTTGTAAGCTCTTTGGTTCGCACAGGATTTACCTACAAGAAGAGAAGCATCAAAAGACAGGGAACATATATGCAAGAAAATCAGCTGAGCATGTGAATGGTGCAGCCATCTTACATCAAGATCAGTATCCCGCGAATGCTCGCCGACTATCATGCCTTCATATGTCTTAACACAGGAAAAGCCGAAGTCAAGGTTCTCAGGTAAGAAGTTAATTAGAAAGAAGAGCTAAGCTAAAAGCAAAAGAATAAATGTGTTTGATAAAAAAAAAAGAATAAATGTTGAAAAGCAAGGAAGAGACCTCCATTCCAGGAGAGACAAATAGAGTCCCACGAGCCTCCAAACTCATTAGTGCATGCGAAGTGATGATACCAAAACCAACTGATACCTAAGGGAAATCACATTCCAGGATATTCTTAGAGAATAGTAACATTTTATCATGTAATAATAAAACAATAACACTGAAGTACAAGCACAAAAGCTTATATCAGAAGATGAAAAGTAGGGAACTCCAGAAGTTATTTCCCCCGCAGAAACACCACATTTGGTTGGAGTATGTTTTAGGGAGATTAAGTTTTTTTCAAGTAGAGAAAGAAAAAAATTATTTTAATGTTATAATGTCAAATAAAATTATTTGAATATTGAGGATTGTGATAGACGTGAAATAAAGTTGATTTTTTTAGTAAGATTTACATAGACACTTTAACTATGAAAAATTACATGTTTCACCATCATCAAAGATGAAATATTAACTTTTCAAAAAAAAAAGATGAAATATTATATATATCACACCAAAATCTTACAAAATTATATATTTTACATGATATTTTTGAAAAAAAATAAATTAAATTACTGATGTGTCTTCATGAATCTTATTCTATTGTGTATGGTTCACAAGTCCATAGTGTGGGATTTCATCTCACTAATTTGAGTTTAAAGTAAATTTTATATATAGTTAATCTACGAAACAAATGGTATTTGGAGTATAGTATTAAAGTTTAAGGTAATAAAAAAAATTACAATTTCATACCTCAACTTTTGTTAGGCTTGGTTTCAAATCCTAAATAATTACAATTTGGTTTTGACTTTTCTTAGTCTTGGTTTTAGATCCTAAAAAATTACAATTTAGTTAGAATTTCTCTTAGTCTTGGCTCTAAGTCCTACTTTCTTATAACAGAAATTAAAATTTACTCCCCACCACATTTCTTAAGCTTGGTCTCAAATCCTGTGAAACTACAATTTGATTTTCCTTAGTCTTCATTTTTTTGTCCTAATTCCTAATTATAAAAATTATAACATGACCCCTAACTTTTTCTTAGACATAAGTCTTAGATCTTGGGAATTAAAATTATTTGGTTTTAATTTCTCTTGGTGTTGGTCTTAAGTTTTAAGAAATCACAAACATTCATTTTCAATTAAACACATCATAACGATCCAAGTTTAAAATTTTGTCATTTTCCTAAAAAAATGGCAACTACCCATTCTCCGTGACTATAAAAACACATTCATGCATTTCTGATCACTATTATAACCTCAATGTTTGCTAAGAAATTTGGTCCCTCAAATTTTCTTAATCTTGAGCATAGGTCCTATGAAAGTACAATTTGGTCTTCAATTTTTCTTAGAATTCATCATGTCTTACTATCTTGCAATAGAAATCATAATTTGGTCTCCCAATTTCTATTAATCTTAATCTTAAATCCTAAAAAATTATAATTCAGTCTCTCTACTTCTATTAGTCTTAGTTGTAGGTCCTATAAAATAAAATTTTGGTTCCTCTATTTCTTTTGGTCTTAGTTTTAGTTCTTTTTTATAACAAAAATTATAATTTGATCCTGTGATTTCTCATAGTATTGTCATTGGGTTCAATTTTTTACAATAAAACAATAATCTGATCCCTCGATTTCTCTCGGTTAATCTAAATAGATTTTTCTAACCTATTTATAATAATAATTATTACTAATATATTTTCCTAAAAGAGCATATGCGACGCACATGCACATCAAGTAGTTTAATAGAAAAGGCTCTTTTAATGTTTGTCCCTTTAGATATACTGTAACATTTAAACACACTATTTTTGTCAAAGCATTTTGTACAGTTACCATAAGTAGATTAAACAGTCGACTTCACTTGATGATGCTTCCTACAGTACTAATAATTTAGAGTGGATTACCAAAACAAATTTCTTAAATGGAAGCATCATCATTCCATAGAGCATTATCTTAAAAACAGTATTTTTGAAGCAATAAAGAAAAATTATTAAGCTTGCAAGTGAGTCGAATAACCCGTATTCCATCGTTTGTGCTCATGCAAAAAAAAAGCAAAGAAAGATCAGATTAAAAAATGTCAAAAAAAAAACATACCAGTACGCCCTTTCTAACATTTCCAAGAGGACCCTTGTGTTTAGAATATTCTGCAGAACGTTAACATTGTATTTATAGAATTAGAAGCAAATCCATTAAAATTTTACTATATAAGGATTCTACTCATTGGAAGTAAAATAACATCCAAGAACAATTAAAAGTTGAGTAATATGATTCAAAAAAACAAGCATCACCATTTCATAACACAAGAAAATCAGATGCTAGGTTTTCCACAAGCAATGAAGAATAAACAAAATAGTGAAAGGCAATTTAGTTATTTTTTATACTTAACAGTAGCAGACCTGCTACCTTGTAATTAAGCCTTATTCATCATTACACCATAAAATGCTATTCAGCAGAGTACTGGCGGGGGATGGGATCTATTACTTTGTTAACTACTTTCCAAAGATTAGTGGAAAATTTAGTATCAACAGAAAGCTTTAGTAAGTTTAATATTTATCAGGTACTTAGAATCCACTTATGTAAGTAGAATTAGGCATACATGCTTCAAAAACTTCGCAAGCAAGCAAATCATGAAGCAAACAGTCATAGAAGATCTTACACCTTCAGAGTATACATAAACCATGCAGATTTTCTTGTATATTTTTGGTTCATTTCCGATCTTCATTACTTGATGAGTGGCTCAAGATCCCATAATTGAATTTCTTCTAGTGTTCAGCTTGGCGTCTAGAGATATTAAGGGCAAATCACCTTAAGACACCAATTACACTCAAAAAATAAATCCTGTGAAGGCGAGTGGAGTTGCAAAGTAATCAATTACGATGGAGGCTAGGACTAAGATTGATCACGGGGAATGATACTTTTAAATGATAATTGAGACAAGTATGAACATAGGAATATTGCTAAGAACAAATATGGCAATTTTCACAAGTGATTGCTTTTGTGATTTTTTTTTTTTTATTATGCTCCTGAACATCACAATTTTCCTCACCACTATTTGGAAATTATAATGACGTGGTTCAAACTTGAAATCCCCTAATTCTTAGGTAAGCTCCTTCCCCATTGAGCTAGGAAAGCACCACAATTTTTTTTAGATAACGAACTTTAGATGAAATATTATGTATATCAGATTGAAAACTCTAACATTAATATTTCACCACTTCAACTTCCTTGAAGCTAAGGGACAGTTTGGCGTTTGGAAGAAAAAAAAAGGAAAAAATTTGAGGCTAATTTTGAAAATTTTGTATGATTAGAAATAAAATTAGTTATGTAAAATATTGTTTAGAATAAAGCTAATTGATTTATAGAGTAATGTTAGGGTTTGTGTGGAATGAAATATAAAATAATTTTTTAACATGTTTTAAAAGATTTCATGGATAAAAAAAATCCATGAGCTCTTTCTATTCACCAAACAGAACTTAATAGTTAATCCTTACTATTGTATAGTTGAGATATTAAAATAATGCTAATCCTATTTATTGATATTTCTCAACTCTTGCTTTCCTATATACATAAGAAAAATAAGTATCATTATGTGCCACGAAGAACTTTTAGATGTGAAAATCCACTACTAATGTTAGGAATTGGATGTTGGTCTTTTCTCAAGAAATTTAAGTTGTTTAATAAAACATAGGACAGGGAAAAAAAACTTGCATGCATTCAAATTTTTTTAACCCACATGAGCTTTGCATAACATAAGACAAGTGGTAACTTATGCAAAGGTTTCCATCAAATTACTGGAACGTCAAGTAGGTTTAAAAAAAATTCCATCAAGTTACAAGAAGAATAAACATCAAGTAGGTTTTAAAAAAAATCATAAAATCCAATAACAATGCAAACTCACCTAAAAATGCACGATGCATAAATCCACTCCCACGTGTATCACTGCTGAACACACTTCTATATCCAACTAAACCCCTATAAACATCCAACCAGAATCATTAGTTGTCAAAAAATCAGGAATATTCTGTTCTAAATGCATCTGAAAATCATCTTTCATATGAACAGGTACTTTAAGCATATGTAAACAATGTACAACATAAATTAAAAGATAAAAATCATCCAAATCCCTGAGATTACTGAGTAATACCAAAGAAATCCATGATTTCAAAAATCTTTCATCTAAATCTCTAAGTTACCATAAATATTACAGAAATGAGGATACTAAGGTGGATGTGTGGATATACACGAAAGGATAGAATGAGAAATGAGTATATCCGAAAGAAAGTTGGTGTTGCACCAATTGAGGATAAATTTAGAGAAAGTCGGCTTAAATGGTTTGGATATATAAATCGTAGGCCGATTGAAACTCTAATTAGAAAAATCAAGCTATTGGATCTTGCCCATGTACAAAAAAAAAGAGGGAGACTAAAGAAGACATAACAAGAAACTATAAGGAGTGATCTTAGTCACTTAGACTTAGATAAGAATTTGATAATTAATAGAGCAGAATGAAAATAAAGGATTCATGTAGCCGACCCCGCCTAGTGGGATTAAGGCTTAGTTGTTGTTATTGTTGTTGTCGTAAGTCTAAGTTTTTAAAATATTTCATATTTGGTCATTTTATTTTTAAAAAATAAATTTACCATTTTACCCTCCTCCCTTTCCTCCACTCCAAATTCTCATCCAAGCACCGACATGCAAACGGCCACACGAATCCCGTGTTGGTGGCCGAGCACGAAAGCTGCCACGCACATAGCTTCTACATACACAAGCAGACCTGCTTGCGAGTGGCCACGCTCTGCCACCACATGTCCCTTTCAGGAGTATTTTTGGTATTTTAAAATAAAATTTTAATTTTAATATAAATTATATTGAGATTATAATGAAAAATTCAAGAATTCATTAAAATGGACCTAATTGAAATATTTTTGCCAACCTGAAGGACCCAACTGAAAATGATTTAAAAATTCAGGGATCCAAATAAATGATTTTCAAAATTGCAAACCTATGTGATATTACCCATAACCTTAGAAACCTATATGGTATTTACTCTTAATTAAATCATAAAGTTTGATGGTACCCAAAAAACATATGGCATTATGAACGAAATATCTAAAACCAAAATAATGCCTTGAAGGGCTAACTTGCAAAACAAAATATATTGTCCATCAAATTCCACAAACTTATCTAGTACAGCCTACACTTTTTGCCTCACAAAATTATTGCCCAGTATCACAATTGTTTCTCGAGTAGATATGGGATAAATTGAAGCCATGAACAAAAGGCCACCAACAGGAAGTTCATTACAAAAATGTAAATAGTAATCACAACACAAAATAATCAAACCTTCATGTCATTTGAGGTCACATGGGAGCAATGCTGCCTAGGAATACTGAAGAATACTCTGTAAAGAGCCAGCGAGCTAGCTCATCAGCAAGGTTTTAATGCAGCGTAAAGTACCAAATTACCAAATATTCATTACAACTTTGCGCGGAAGTGCATCAATGGGCACCCAAGCAAGTCTCAGAACAAATAGTGAGGTTAGTTTAATTTGTGAATAAGAACAAATACACCCAAGAGACAAAAGAGATGCAACACGAATTTTTTTTCAAGGAGATGAAGGTTACAGATTAAATCAATGTTACAGAAATCATCAATGATCGCATCTTTGAAAGGGTATAAGTGGTATAGGTTTTGATGTTATAACGACAGTATTAACTGTTTAAAATGTTTAATAAACAACATTAAAGTAGATTATTTACCAAAAGATTACTTAGCAAAATGTGATTACATTACAATGTCTTGAAGTACAGGTCAAGCCCACATAGTAGTAAGATGCAAGTTTCTTAAAAAGTAAAATTCAAATATGGTAAATTACAATATCTGAATGATAGGAACTTGATTCAAAGATTAGATAAACAATATTATTTGCTTCAACAGAAAATGCAATACATCAAAGAATTGAGGTTACAGAGAGGTGGAAGAGGAAGAAAGAGAGGAAGAAAGAGAGGAAGGAAGAGACAAAACAGAGGTTATAAAGAGGTGGAAGAGAAAGGACAGGAGAGGAAAGGAAGACATAACCAGAGAATGCAGAGAAAAGAATGAGAACATGGAAATGATATCCAGTAACCGCTTCTGAAGTGTAGTGCGTCCAAATTATAGTTGAAAATTAGTACACAAGCTCGGCAGTTAACTCTATTATTATTAAAAGAGACTTCTTCATTCCATTCAGCACTATATCACTGAAAAAACAATCGATATCAATTAGGGGAGGATAATTTTCAGATGCCGAATATCAGAAGAAGGCTAATACTATACTGTAACGAGAATATGGCACGCTTCAAAAGTTAAGCAGCTCAAAGAATCAATATTGAAAGGAAACAGTACCAACCTAGATGGACATGTAAGAGATAATCTAGTCCTACCGATGATGCCTGGAACAGGGCCCATATCAACCACCTCACCCCGCCTATGTGAAAGAGCCTCCATGACAAGCCCCACATGTTCTTCATTCACCTGAAAGTTCAGAAGAAAAGTTAAAACATTGCTTTCATAAAAAAAATTTAAATGCAGCTTAACTAGGACCTCAGAGGACCTCAATTGTGACTTCTTCAATAGGTTCTAGTCTTTCACCATTTTCAATTTTGTACCTGTATACACAGAAAAAAGCTTCAAAACTCAAAACATGCGAACACATTTTGCAATTTACTATAAAGATCTGACAATAAATTATTAAAATCTAACGTCAGGAACTTCAAGTGTAAAATTTAAATCTGGTATAAGAGGAAGGTGCAAAATCCATATATGAACATGGACAAGAGGGTGCATACAGAAGATAATTTGGTATAACTTCTTTTAGTTCTTCCAAATGTTCCTACTTCTATGTGATATATATCATTGTAAGAATACATAAGTATTCTTGGCCATAACCTACAAAAAGTATTCTTGACCATAACCTACAATTAAGTTTTTTTTTTTTTGATAAAATACAACCTTTTATTTTAGGACAGATGGTAATTAGAGATTTAATAAGATATCCGATCCAAATGTCTCAAACATGAATCATGGTGACCCCTACAACAACAACAACAACAATAACAACAAAAAAGCCTTAATCCCGCCACATGGGGTATGTCATGTGAATCTTTTATTTCAATTGCACGCTATCAAATAATATCATCTCATTTACTTCCATGTATATAAGGTTATTTCTTATAGTTCTTTACCACGTCTTTTTTATTTTCCTCTTCCTTTGTTTACATAGGAAAAATCCAATAACCCAGCCTTCCTTACTTGAACTACTATCGGCCTATAATTTATATATAAAAACCATCTAACACAACTCTCTTTAAATGTATCTTCAATAGAGACTACTCCAACCTTCTTACAAAGATACTAAATCCTCATCTTGTCCTTTTATGTATACTCACTCATCCACATTAACATTCCCATCTTATGATGCCTATTTTATTTACATATTTTCATTTTATAGGCCAATATTTACTACTATATAACATAGTTGATCTTATAATTATCTTATAAAGTTTACCTTTAAGCCTGAGTGAAATTTTTTCTATCATACAACATACCAAATGTATTCCTCTACTTAATCCATCTTTGTTTGGAACCTAATAACAGCATCATCAATTTCATTATTATTTTGTATGATTAAATTGAGGTATTTAAATTGTTCACTCTATTTGATAATTAAAACGTATATATAAGCTGCATTGAATACACAATGCAAGCAAATTAATAAGAGGTGTGTAAGAAAAGAAAGTTTCATGGGCCATAACTTATCAGCAAACACTTTAAATCAATTGGTAAACAATGATTTTAACATATTTGAGAGGGATTGCACAAGTGGGATTGTTTCGAATATATTCAATAGTAAAAATGAGATTATAGAAAGGAAAATTCAATTTCTCTTATTCAAAATGAAAAAAAAGAAGAGTTTATAGAGAAGAATAACCATAGTCTATCATATCTTCTTAATCATAGAGCATACTTCAAATTAAGAATACCTAGGTATTAATAATACTTCATAAAAGATATTTCATATATAATCTTTCAGTTCTCTTTAAATGTTCTAGAAAAGAAATAACAATAAACAAATAAAACAAGGAAGTTAATACCTAAGTATTAACATAATTACATAAGTATAGAAGCAAATTCCTAAACCTTAAGAACTACCTATATGGAATTCAATAATTAATATGAAAACTTGAAATAAAAAATTAAAGAGATTAAAATAAGGAAACTGATGAATTAGGAAACATGGAAATTCCTTAGTTATATATATAGGATGTTACAATAACGTGAGTAGAGAATTATTCCAAGAAATAAGTTACATATTTGAGGAAGATTCCTGAGATTTCCAAAATATTCATTAACACACCCCCTCAAGTTGAAGTAAAAATATCTATCATATCCAACTTGATTTGTTATTTAAAGAGAGAGAAAATACAATGGCCAAAAAGACCCACGAAAATCAGGAGGCATAAGGCCACACATAAAAATGCATATAACTTTAATGAAAGTGTGAAGAGAAATGAAATTTCCACCTAGAGGCATGAGAGATAAGTATAATAGAAAACACAAGAGATATGCAAGCATGCGCAATACAGAAGCTGAATAGATATCAAATTCCATTTATCCAACGCGATGGTACTTTGAGCACTCACCTCAAGCACAACACTAATCCAAACTACTTTTTAGCTAGCTAGCACATCAGACGGGTGACTTCAAGCAGCTTCCACAAATTGAGCAAGCATTTTGTTAACTCACTTGACTACTTCTTAAACAATCAACACATTAGTTGGTTGCAATCAGCTTCCACACATTGAGTACTATAACGACTCCCATCACTTACAATCATATCGGGTATGACACCAATTCATCGATTTTAGGTGCATTTTTCAGTACAAAATGCGTAGTAAAATGAATTTTATTGATTGTTAAAGCATTAGAGAGAATATTCAACAAGAAGAGAGCAAAGGAGTTTTGTCACTAAAACAACCATTTCATTATTACCAAAATGAGTTTCTACAACATGAATTAGACGAAAGGAGAGAATTGTCGATCGCCTCCACCGAAAGCAAAGTCCGCAAAAGAAATGACGTGGAAAGAAACCTGCCCTAATACAAAGTTGAAAGATTGCACAAATAGAATTGTTTGGAATATATTTAATAGGAAAAAGAACGTCCTATTTACAATATAAGAGGTAAGTAAAATATGAAAACATGACAAAGAAACGAAACTAAAACAAGGAAACTAGTAAACTATAAAACATGAGATAAGAAAATAGCAAAGAATTTATTCTAATAAATATTTTAAGGATAAATATTATTCAAGTCCATCAGATTATAAAATAATATCAAATGGGTCTATGGTTTTCAAAAAATATCTTCCAGGTCCTTGAGATTTATTAAAATTTTCAAACTGAACCTTAACCTCGACTTAAGCATTTTACATAGGTCCTTTTTAACTATTTTTGTCAAACATCAGTTACCGTATAACCAAAAAAATGAGTTTTAGTATTTTTGTTACTTTTAAAATCACTAAAATGCCCCTAACAAAGGGAAAGATAGAGATAGAGAAAAAGAAAAGTAGAATGGTCCTTTTGTTCAAATTTGATGATGTTTTTTATGGAAGGACCAATTTAATATTACTCCTAAATCTCAAGGACTCCAATGATACTTTTTGAAAATTATAGATCCATTTTATTTCACATCATACATAAATTTAAAAAATAAAACTCAACTTTATTTTACATCCTATACATATTTCAATAAAAAAAATCAATTTTATTTCACAACAAACACAATTCTCAATAATAAAATAACTTTATTTCACATAACAATATTAAAATAATTTTCTCTCTTTCTATCTCTAAAAAATTTAAAACTTCTAAAAACATACTCCAACCAAACAAAACCTTAAGATAAATAAGAATCAACTATACATCAATACCATGTGTTGACAGAAAAATTCCCCAACAAATCGAATGGACAAGGAAAATCAAAAGACAACATATGATAAAAATAAGAATAAATACACAATTTTTACAAAAAAAATAGTAAAATTTGGAAAAACCATGTCATCGTTCTTGCTAGTTTGAATCCACTATTTTGTAAGAGAATACAAGATATTTATTTGAATATAGTAAGAAGAAAAAGTGTTTAAGAACATATATTTCCTTTATAAATCATTGGAAAACAGACTCCGACAGTAAGTTCGTGTCTCTAGTGAGAATAGAGTCAGGGATCTAGTTTCACTACTAGTTGGTGAAGTGAAGTAGACTACATCCACAAATTTGGAGGGCCAGAAAGAGAAGAAGATCCTTTCTATGAACTTCCCCTAGTAATTATACATAAATTTGAAGAGGTACAAAGGTAATTGCAGAGGTTTAAGTAACAACAACTTTACCCCTTCTCTAGATGATCAAAAAGGTGACTGGTGGTTAATTGACAACCACCCATGTTATCTTATTTCTTTGAAAGATGAAACAACACATGCAATTTGTAAATGCGACCCACAACTTGTTCAACAACTCCGACATCCGTTCGGCCAACTCCCTTTTATTACATTCGCTAAGCCTCATTCAACAAGCCTCGAAAAGAATTCCGAAAAGAACACATGCATAAACAAGATTTGAGATTTAAAATTATGATGAACACCATGTTTAAGATAAACAGGAAAGGGAATAAAAGAGAACTTGATAACATTTTAATTTGCAATAATAGTTGACATTTTAGGAAAGATATGCATACTAACTTCTCACTAGATCTCCAACCACAATCTCCTCTCACAGTTTTCCATCATTGTTATCTTCATAATCATTATTGGAGGAAATTCAAATTTCTCATATTTGTCCATGAATTTTGATCGCTTTTGCTTAAATTTTCTCCAAAGCAGACACATGTTGAGAGGCAAAGATCAACTAAATTCAATGATGGTATATGATATAATGAGTAGCAAACACACAGAATACCATCTATTGCTATCATAAAACTCACATGACCCTTGGAGGTGAAACAGACAGCTCAAATCCTTCACGCCTCATGTTTTCAATTAAAATACCTGATAATTCCACAACAGTAGTCAGCACATCTTCTTAGGGATATCACTAAATTGGAGTGAGAAGTGCTACATAAAGACAGATGTAAGATACAACACATCATATATATTAATTAGATTTATGTGGGGAAAAAAAGCAGACCCAATTGTAGTTCGCCCCTCCCTTGAACTTCATATGATTCAGATGCACTAGGAATAACATTTATAGCCAGATTTGTCTCTGTTTCTGCCATCAGGCGGTCACCTATTTTTCCTCCAGTCAACTGAAAATCATCGTATTTAGTATCAAATCACCGATATTGAATGAAACAAAAAATAAGAAATAGCCGGGTAGTAAAGCCAATATACCCATGTGAGTTGGAGAGTAAAGAGTGTTGGAGAGAACTAGATTCATTTTCAAGAAAACAAAAAAGTATGCTAGCTTTATGAACGAAGAAATTTATTTGTCACAAAAGAAATTTTGACTAAAAACAACCTAAGAAGAAAAACAAACCTATCATTGTTACATTACTAATATTTGGCACCCTGAATCATAATCTTGAAGAAGACCGTCAAACATGATTTGAATAAAAGTGATACTTGATGAATTACAAAACATTCTATCGCTTATGTTTGAAGCATGTCACTTAAAGTTCCAAACAAATGCCTCTTCCCTCATAGCCCCAAGCAAAGTTTACCATGATTTGAGTAAAAGCATACACTTACATGTTATGAAAGTGCCGATAGATACCCTCAATATCTTAAAAGTGTACCCAAAGTACATGCAGGTCTATTTCAAAGTTTTCATAAAGTAGACAAACACATAACGAAGTATAAGGTCATGGTAAATGAGATTCTGCCAAAGATCTATCAACCAAAGTGCTTCACAATATCAGGTATGCTGGACATTTACTGTGTGCATCACTTGATGTAAAAGGAAAGTGGAAAATCATGCTCATCAATGTGCTAGGGATGGAACACCATGACGTACAATGCCCTTACCTAGGTAGAACTTCTAGGCATCATGCTTCCAAAGGACTATCAAGGTGACCATTTATGAAGTATCAATAAATTGATAAACCTTCAAGGTCCAAACAGAACAATGAAATTTCCATGCATATGCACGGTCCTAATCCTATGAAGACAATCACAATTATTCTTATCGCATAAAACAATTTCACTAAGTGCACCTGTATCTCAAATGAAATGATAGAATACTCTGCAGAAAAATACAATGAACTTGAACAATTAGTAGGAGTTTTTTAAGTCAAAGAATACATAAAACCAGCCAAAACTCTCAGAGGGGGTGCGTGAACTAGAGTAAAAATGAAATCAGCAAATATTACAAACTGAAAAGACCAACATTAAGTTTGTAGATCCAAAACTGAAAATAGATTGAAAAAAATAAAACCATTTTAAAAAAGAAATGATGAGAAGTATATGTAAATCTATTAAATAAGAAGCAAAGAATTTTCAACTTACGTGTGTCCCATCACAACCAGCTAATGGAGAATCATTAACGCTGAACGTCATCGAAATAGTCGGTGGATCTAGCTCAACAGTTGGCAATGCAGCTGCAACCTAGTTATTACATATAACATCAATCCACAATAAGAAATAATTGATAAAAGTTAAAAAGTGAAAAAAGCTAAGCAATATATATGTGAAAAATGAAACTATTAATACACATATGTGAACAGCGGGAGAAGCTTACGAGGATCAAGAGCCAAAGCATAAAATAGAATTACTAGTTACATCTATGATACAGCAAGCAAGCTAAATAGAGAAAAACTTCCAGTAATCTTAAACAAGGCTAATCCCCATTTGGTTGGAGTGTTCTTTATAGGTACAATATGAAATAAAATTATTTTAATGTTGGAATATGTATATTATGTTAAATAAACTTGTTTATTTTGTTGGAATTCAATGTAAAATGAAGTTGATTTTTAATGTAGCTATTTTTGTGAGATGTGAAATAAAGTTGATTAATATTGAAATTTATCTGAATGTGAAATAAATATATAGAAATAATGGGGCTATTTTTAGGCATTTTACCAAACAAGGCCAATGTTTATAGATCAATAAGAACACAAATATCATCCCAAGCAAGCTCATAATTGGGTTCGGAAGGAACCTCCAGAAAAGTTTGTGAATGTTTTGGTTGCTTCCATCCAACCAAAAGCTGTAAACATTCTTATACTACAGCGACTACTAATGCAAACATCTTATCAATGATAAAAAAAGAAAAATTCAGTTATAATCTTGTATGACTCAATTTTCAAGAGTCCAAGCGTGAAAAAACAGTTCTCACTACCATGAAAAATAAAGAAATGCAATTGGAAAATGCATACAACAAATTATAAATCCTTTTAAATTGATATGGCTTCCTAACATATCACAAAAAAATGCATGTAATTGATACGGAACAAGGTAAATGAAACATATGCAATGAGATCAACAGATATAAGCAACAGAAATGTATCTTAATCAAATGTAAGAAATTTTTAAAATTTAATTTTATGATAACTAAGAAACTAACCAAACAGCAAAATCAATCTTTTCAAAATTTTAAATAAATTAGATTAAAAGTAATTAAGAAATTAATAACTCAGATTAGGGCTAAATCAGGTTTCAATAAATCAGAAGCAGGGCAATGAGAATAGGTTCTCACAATAATTAACCAAAAGTAATTAATTTGCACTTAATAATGATAGGTTCTCACAATAATGGAGCAATTTCGAGCAAATATTCAGATGAGCAAAGAAATTCGCAGTAGTCAAATCACCAAATTAATTAATTCGCTAAAATTCTCACTTGAGCCAAAGAATGTGGGTACCCACATGTGATTTTCCACATTAGGGCTAACTAGATATGAACGTTCGACTAGATGGGTTTGTGCGGGGTTCACATGCGATGTGAAGCAAGGAACGAGTGTGACAGGGTAGCGCAGATATGGCAAACCGATGAGCGAGTGCACACAGATCAAGTCAGCCGGACGCAGACATCACGGTGTGGCCTTGTTGGTGAGCCGAGGGAGCTTGTTGTATGGTTCGCCCAGTCTATGTAGTATGCAACTGCGCGAGACGCAGGCAAGTGAAAAAAGTCAACAAGCAGGAAGGCCGAAACACGAGTTCGGCTTGGGCGTGCTTGAAGACGGCAAGCTGGGTCCACATGGGGATAACAAGGGTTCGATGTTTTTTGGTGGTGGCTAACGTGCAACGTATCGATGTGACGAAAGGAACAGAATACTGAGGGGGATTGAGGGAAGGAAAGGAAGGAATCGTTCCGAAGGAGTCAAGCTTAAGCAAATGGATGAAGTTTATGGATTCTCACGCATAGCCTAATCCCTTCCCTATCCGAGATCCAGAATCAGACAATCCCAAAGGACAAGGCAAATTTCAATTCATTTAGCATTAGAAAATAAATAATAACAATGAAGCACTTATATAGACTATCATATAGACCAAAAAATTATATAATATCATAACTAAACAAGCACAAAAGAAATAGAAAATAACTAATACAACAAATAAATGACAATTAACCCAAAATAGAATCTCTCGTCAATGAAATCAATGAAATAAGTGGGAAAATGTTCAATCCATCATGTCAACAATCCTCAATAGCCACTTCCCAAATCAATCCTGATCATCAATCAATCAAGATCGAAGCACTGTGACCAGATTGCGACCATCGGCGATAAGCTCTGTCAAAAATGGATCGACGGTCGATCGTAATGTCTTCACCAGCAATAGCTTCAGTAATAATGAAACCAAATGAATGCAAAGGATGAAAGTTCTGATAAAGGACCTTACAGGCGAGTGGTGGTCGTAATGGACTAGGATAAGCACACATCATTTCTATTTTAAACTAAATAATAGCTTTGCTTTTCTTAGGTTAATATGGCATGATGAATTGGGCCATATCAGCATATGCCTATAGCAATCCAAGTGGATCCCTATTCTAAACTTTGTAATACAGAAGTGGAAAACCTAGGCAAAAATAACATGAACTAGTATCAATCTCCAATCTATTGACGTTCCCAAGAGGGAAGTTGCATAAATTATCAGCATGTACCAAGGCTTTATGATGTCATATATATGCATAAACCAACATATACACACCCATGTATGCATAGAGTAGAGAAAGAAAAACAAAATGCATGGTAGCAAAATAAGTATAATAGGCCTTACCTCCACATTTGCTATTGTATGTCCTATTGCTGGACTAGTTAACCCAGCAATTGAAATGATATCACCACCCGCAGCAACGTCGATTGGGACAACATTTGTGCCCTTCTTTTTCATAAGTTTTGTGACCTGAAAATTTAGTTTCCACAACACATATACAACAACATGGTCATTGGCAAAATTTCACCAAAAACATGACTATTGTGTTTACTTGTGGTAGTGTGACTATGTCAACATTACAGGCCTATCCAAGTTACATTGACTAGGTAAAGCACGCCTTAAACTTGACTACAAAGATGATAAACAAGAATGACAAACCTTGCCTTCTTCAATTTTTTCAACTCCATCGTTTGTTTTACGTAGGCCATGTATCCTATCTCCAACATGAATAACACCTGATGATATGCGTCCAGTTAAAATTCTCCCCAGGTAAAAATCACGTTCCATCATTGAGACCTACATGAAGAAAAAACAGTTTAAAAGTCCCAAAAAAGCAAAAGAAAGGCTTAGAACAGAAGATAAGGAAAATAAAAAATAAAGTTAATAGCAATAAGTAATGAACTAACTGTTCAAAAAGTATAAAATTCTATGTTTTTACAGAGTTTCATGATCAATCTAAAGTGGTCCACATGTAGTCAAGTTAGGCCGGATTGAAAAGCTAAATCGGATCTTCAATTCAACTAGGCTGAGCCAAGGTGCGGTCCGAAACCTCATTCAGAAAGGCTCATTACAGCTTTTTTCACTGTAACCTTGCTCAAGAGAGTTATAGTGTGTTCCCTCAGTGAGGGATCGCACCAGCTTTTCACCCTATATCTGTTTAGGATAGTTGATTATCATCCAACCTCGAATCATGTTCCGCAGGAGTTCTATACGAGTAACATATAGCTCATTACAGGTAGGGTTGTTAAACAACACAGTTCTACTAACCAGCATCTGAGATGCAACTTTAAATAACACAGTTCTACTAACCAGCATCTGAGATGCAACTTTAAATAACACAGTTCTACTAACCAGCATCTGAAAGGGAGTATCAACACTCGCTGAGGGAGGAGGAACATGCTCTAAGATGGCATCTAGCAAAGGTGACATATTTCTTGCATCGTTAGTAGGACTTTTAGTATATGTTGGAGAAGCCCAACCCTCTTTAGCAGAAGCATAAAGAACAGGGAAATCTAGTTGTTCCTCTGTGCAACCAATCAGACAAAGTTATTTCCAGAGATTTATGTTCAAGTCAAAACAACTATGTCTATTTGCAGAGCAGTAGAAAATGGCAACATATATTAGCACCTGTAGCACCAAGATTTGCAAAAAGGTCAAATACCAGGCTTTCTACCTCATTGCATGTCTCTTCAGAAACTATGGAAAAGAAAAAGGAAGATGTATTATCATCAATCATCTGCACTAAAATATCATAAATTTGGTTTATCAGCAATTATAATAACTAAAGAGGAAAGAAAGGAGAATCAAGCCTGTTCCAGTATAGCATCAGCAAATTTTGCTGGTTTACTCAGACATTTGATCCTCCTTAAAACATAACTCCAAATGCACCTTTTATCCAACAAGCCTTTACTAGATGGACAGCGTTTACTTCCCCTTAATCACAAATGTGCAAGAAGCATGCGTCTGATTACGTTCATAAGGGTAAGTAAAGCTTGTTTATTAAACTGAGGTCGCAGAAGCCAAGAATGGATTCAGATGCCAATAACCTGAGGGGCGGTCAACTTTGTTCAAGAGAAGTATAGGGCGTAATCCGTACTTCAAGGCTTTGGCAAGAACAAATTTTGTCTGTGCTAGCGGACCCTCTCCAGCATCAACAACTAGAACAGCTCCTTCGACCATCCCAACAACTCGCTCAACCTATGGATCAAACATATCGAAATCATTTTTTTCCCTTTCAGTGAGCAATCTAGATTCAGATCGATCATATATAAACCTACTTCACCGCCGAAGTCGGCATGTCCAGGAGTATCAACCATGTTGAGCTCAATGTCTCTCCATGAAATAGAAGTAACCTACAGAAGAAGAAGAAAATATCTCAGTACCGGTGACTAGAGCGGTTATCATAATCGGCGGCACGCCAAGTATTCGACGAAATATCCAAGCCATGATCCGAGAGAAATCGGGTAAAAGCGATGAAGTTAAAAAACAAAGCGACGTCACTCTTTCCTTGGAAGCGATGGTTATGCCCCGTTCGCGCTCGAGGCTGATGGAGTCCATGGCCCGCTCGTGGGGAATGTCGGCGCCACACTGGCGGAGGAGGCGGTCCATGAGGGTCGTCTTTCCATGATCGACGTGTGCTATGACCGCAACGTTCCTCAGGCGGCTAGGGTCCAGCGAGCTGCCGGCGGAGACGGAGGCGGAGGCGGATGCAGGGGCGGATGCAGGGGCAGAAGCAGCGGCAGCGAAGTGGCGGAGCGGCCTAAGGAAATTTGAGTTCCACTGAGGAGAGGGAAGGGCCGTAGCCGGCGATGTAGAAGGAAAGGAGAAGGCGCGTCGGCCCGCGGAACGGAGGCCGCGGAGAAGAAGGCCCGCCATGCCAGTCCTTCGTTGGGTCCGAGGGTTTACAGCTTTGCAGCCCGTTAAATTGTGTTTTTTTTTTATGTTATTTTTTCTGATCTACGTTAAATTTTGTTTTCGATTGGAGGGAGAAAAAAAGTAATGTTTTGTGATTTTCCCTGAAAACGTATAAGATGAAACATAAATAGGGTTTATTATATTAAAATTTATATTCAATGTTAAATATATTAATTGATTTATTAAAAATTATATATAATATAAAATAAAATAATTATTTAACGTTAAAGTTTTTGTAAGATAAAATATAAATTATTTTTTAATATTTTTAAAATAAAATAAAATTTTTAGACATAATTATTTTTATTTTTTTATTAAATTTACTAAATAGAGTATAAAATTTAGCTCCAATTCAACTTTGCTCTTAAATTTAGGTATCTGTATCAGTAATTTTGTTATTTTTTATAAATTTAATTTTAATAATTTTGACTTATTTTATATTATAAATTTTTATTTTTACTTAAAAATCTAAATTTAAAAAAAAAATATTTTAAAAATAAGATTGGCAAATTTTAGATTGATTTTGATCAAAAACAAAATAAAACCGGCAATTTACCTTAATTATGTTTCAATATCTCAAAATTTATTCATAATATTATCATTTAAATATACCTTAATTTTATGCTTTGGATGTTCTACCCTTCACTATTACTATCTCATATGCTCTTTCTTTCACTATTATCATCTACTTTGTCTTTCACTATATTTCATCGGATGCTCTTATTATTATTTTTTTATTTCAATTATTTACTATCTTTGAAGATTAATTTGATTGTAATAAAATATTATCTGAAGATGTTGAAAATGAATTTTTTAATAACTCTTCTGTTTGTGGCCTCCAATAAAATTTTAATTTATTATTCTCAGTATTTATCTTTGTTAAACTATCTTCATCATACACCATGTTACGATTATTGTAAATATATTTGTAATTATAGCGCTCTTGATAAACTGATAATAGTTCAGAAAGATTTCTCTTTTAGTCATATTCTCAAGAAAATGTATATTGTTATATTTATTTTCTATTTAGTCATTCTCCATATCTGAAAGAATGGATGAACTAAATATCCATGGTTAAAATAAAACTAACAACATTGATAAGATAAGAAGAAACTAAAATTTATGGTTAAAACTTAAAACAAATAGAAAAAGTTATAATCACTTTATTTAATATAAGTAGACATATTTAAATTTGATTTGATAAATTATGTACAGTTTTATCTATATACTTTAAGTGGCATTTAGTTCAATATTATCTTGATGCTATGTTATATTATTTAGAGAAAGTAATTATTTAGTTAATGACATATACAAATAATTTTTTATTAAATTATAAAATTATTAATTAAAAATAACATAAATTATATAATATAACAGTAAGATAACAACGAATTAAATGGCCCTTAATTATGTTTCAATACCTCAAAATTTATCCATAATATCATCATTTAAATATTATATATATAACATTTATATATTTATATATAATACATTACGCAAGGCAATTAAGGATCCTTCATTTCCAGGTTAACCTAAATTAAAATTACAGAATGCTCAAACATAATTTTTTAATATTAAATTAATAATATTTTAAATTCTACCTAAATTTTTAATATTACATTTAAATAAAACAAACTTAATTTTAAAATTTTCATAAAATTTAAAATAAAAATATCACATTAATTTTTCTCTTTAAAATTTCACGATTTGATATTGATTGAAGAGCTGGACTGCAAAGAAAGCTGCCTCGTTTGGTTAGAGTTATGTTTTTTGTCCAACACAAATTTTAACTATAAAAATCAATTTTATTTAACATTTAATGTAAATATAAATATTAGAATTTAAAATATTTCATATTTTACACACTTTCTAATATTAAAATAAATTTCTCTCTTATTAAACTTAAAAAATATAATATTTTTTCTTATCAAAAAAAAAACTCGAACCAAACGAGGCCTGTATAAAAAAGAAGAGTTTAAGTCGGGAATTATATACAATTTATGTAGGTCATAAAGTGTATACTACTTATGTAAGTTGTAAATGATACATAAATTATGCAAATTTCACAATTTATCCTTCGTGGCATGCTCCATCAGATTTTTTTTTAGATAGGGTGGGCATTTTAGATAGTTGACCAGTCATTTATATGACTGATAAAATTAATAGTGATCTTATTGAAATATAGTGAATTAAGTGAAAAAATATATATAACATTTTATTTGATTAAAAAAATCGCTCAAGTTTATTGTAAAAGGTTGACGAAGTCTTAATTGAGAATAAACTCAAAAAAAGTTGACTTAGATTTGGACATATATATATCATAGATCGATAAAAATTTTAATAAAGAGAGATGAATTATTTTATATAAAAAGAGGAAGAAGAATATTAAAAAAAATATTATAAGAAACTATAAAAAATGATCTTTTATATATAAAATTAAATAGAGTTGTTATTTAATAAATTATAATAAAAATAAAATATTTATATAATTGACTCTGCCTAAAAATATTTAAATTTTTAAATTTTTTAATTATACTCTTCTTTCTCAGTGGTAGAGAGGAGAGAATCTAATTATAACTTTTAAAAATTTAATAATTTAAAATTTAAAGAATTTAGATATTAATACATCTATGTTTTATTATATCTTATAAATTCAAAGATCTAAATTCAATTTATTTTTTTTAATTTTTAAAAAAAAAAGAAAGAATAGATGTGCATGTAATGTATCATTTATTTTGTGCTGCATCACTGAATGACTACATAATACAAAACTGCAAGGTGCCTCAACAAAGTGCTTGCAGAGATGTCATCCTACTTGCCATTAGCCTCTTGATGCTATGATGCCTACATTAAATGCCTATGCACTTATTGATTATTATGCAAAATAGTAAAATCTCGCATTATTCAACTTTGGAGATTTAGTTTAATAATATTGTAATATTACGTCATATTATTTAAATAATATAATTTAAGATAAATTACATTCAAATTTTTGAATTTAACAGTGATAATGTGAGGTCCATATTTTTAAAATTATAATATCGAAATTTCTGAATTTTAGAAAATATCAAATTGATTTTTTTTTTAAATTTTTTATTATTAAAATTTTTTAAAATTACTATTTTACTCTCTGCCCCGCTCTCCCTCCTCAAGATCGGCGACCACTGGTTGGTCCGACTGCCGCACAGCCTGCGCGTTTGTGCGGGAATTTGGAGGAGAGAGAGAGGCGGTATAACTTCAAATTTGAGACTCTCTTCCCACTTAGCTAGAAAAAGCTCCACCAACGGCCAACCCAACTATTTTTAGAAAATCACATGATTAAAACAGATTATTTATAGATTTTTTTTTGTCAATTTTTCTTTGTTATTTTTATATAAGTGTTTTTGCATAAGTGTTTTTGTATAATTTGATTGTGCATAATTGCAATCCTACAATTAATGCACGCAAGAATTTCTTTAATTACTATAGATAAATATTTTTTTAAAAAAAAATTATAATAAATATTGACTACTAATTGATACACAATCCAACTAGGAATTATAACGGAACGAATTTGAATTGAATTTATAAATATTTATACTTACCTCGCTATATATTATTTATTACCCTTACCCGATCCATACCCGTTTCCGCCCCGCCCCTATTCTAGTTTTCACAAACTCATATCCTCCCCGCCTCGTCCTGTTTCCTCATTAATGTTAATAAAAATCAAATTATTTTACTCTATTTGAAACAACAAAAATCATAGTCATATGGTGCATATTACACTATGAAAATAAGGCCTTACATTTATTTATTTTTAATGTATTTTTTTTATTTGACTCTATATAAGCTTATATAAGAATAGATAAAAATATATACATAATGAAGTGGGGCGGGGCAGGTATAGTTGATTCATATCTGTACCCACCTCATTTCATAACAGGGCAAAGCGAGTTGCGGATCATAAGTAAAATTTGATTACCCATTCTCATCCTATTAGGGGCTGATCGGGGCGGCTTAATCAGGTACATATACAAATTGTCAACCCTAAATCCAACCATATAATACCAAAAGAAGTTACACAAATAACCCTTCACAATATTATTAATTATTTCAATAAATGTTTTTTTATTAATCACTTAAGCCTGTTTGTTTGTCTATTTAAAATTAAATTCATTTAATTTTAAATAGGCATATCACGTCACATAATTAATTTATTTCACATTTTATATATATTAAAATAATAATTAATTTATATCATATTTTTTAATATATCTTAATATAATAATTAATTTTATTTCAATATTATTTTGCAAACAAATGTGCCCTTAATTGTACAAATATTACTCTATTATTTATCAGTGAAATTGATGCTTGTTATTAAAAAAACACTTTTTTTTATTAGAAAAAAGCATTTCATAGCATTAATCCATTCGTCATTTTCTTTGAAAAAAACTTTTTGTCGTTTGTCTTTTTTTTTTTTTTGATATAATTTGTTGCCGCCTTCAGGCACTGAATCAATCGCAAATGCATCGCTCTCTTTGTTCAACCCTCCCAGTAGAAATTTCACAGAGCGCGCTCATGCAAATGGAAGTCATCCGCCGAGAGCAGTGAAGGAGAAAGACCCGGCGGCGTGATCTGCGATGGCACTGGCGTTTGTGTGCTGGTGCTGGTGGTCGGTGGTTGCGGCGGCTGCGATGGCGGCCGTCTGGCGGTCGGCAGAGTGGCTCTGGCTGCGGCCGCGGCGGCTGGAGCGCGCGCTGTTGGCGCAGGGACTGCGCGGTAGTCCTTACCGACTACCCTATGGCGACATTAAGGACATGAAAAACCTCGTCGGTGAAGCTCGGAAGAAGCCGATGCCGCTCTCGCACCGTATCGTTCCTCGCGTCGTTCCGCAACTCCAGCGCGCCTTGGATCTATACGGAGGTATAACCGTTCTTTCATGATCACCCGAAGCTTTACAGAGAATCAATCTTTCCGCTGTATAAATTGCTTTTGCCCCTGAGAAATTTTTAGAGATTTTGCAATTTTTATCTCTGCGTTAACAAATCTAGGGTTTGTTTATGCTTCAGAGGATCCAAACCTTGTCGGCTTCAAATCACCTTCGGGCTTGCGCATCTTCTGCAGTCTGCTTAGATGTTGTCCATACCTCATATTTGTAAATAATTACTTTGGGGAACAAGTTATAATTGTTTCAAAACAAAAAGATATACGTTATTGATTGTTTTTTATGTACAACTTTTTAGTTAATGTCTTTGTTTTGTTTTGTTTCTGATTCAAGTAACTTAAGCATACAAAAAATTATGCTAGAATTTGATTCATTCTGATGGAGTTGAGTTGAAGTATTAAGTCAGAAAGCCCTTCGTGTGGCCTGAGTTAATACATTGAACAAGGACCAGCATGTTGGGGTGCAAAATGCAAATATAAAAGAAGATATCTGTTTTTCTTTGAAGACTTGAATGCAAAGACATGTGAAGGTTTTGTTTTTAATGAAGGATTCCTCACGTTTAAATACTAAAGATATCAAATATCAATAAAATTTCCTATCTAGTAACCACTTTAACTAACAATATCCATCAAATTAAAGCATTTCTTCAAATTAAATAACACCTTATGTAGCCATGATATAACGAGCTTGAAACTGCAATTTATTATTGTTGTGTTTGATTTGTTAAATAAAATCACTAGATATAAAGTACTAGAACTTTAAATTCAACCTAACAATAAATTTGAACTCAGGAAAAACAAGAAAGTGAATACCTGTTTCAAGTCCATTTTCACAACTCACAAAGGATGGTGAAAGACGAACATATTACTTTTAATCTTTTGTTTTGAAAATCTTGTCACATGCATCTTATATGGTCTGCACCACTTCATAGTTCATAACATGGAAACCTGCCTGCCTCATGCTTCTGTGTTGTATAGTTTGAGGGATTTCCTTCTTCTGTTCTCTTATGTCTTCTGCTTCCTATTCCCCAATTTTTAAGAGCATGCATACTAAGTGATGGATGATCCTTTCACTCTGGAGTTGAGAAAGGGTAAGATACATTGTTTTGTGTGTAATATATTTCAAAGCATGTTTTTGAATTGGACTAAAAGGTCTTCATATTGAATGAGACAGCACATCTATTGCCCCATGAGGCCATGACTTGGCATTTATATGAAAACAAAGGATGCACAGTTGCTAATAACCATGTTAATGTTTCAGTGTTCTTTTTATGTCAAAAATTATACAGGCAACAGAAAGATGCCATTCATTTGGTTCGGGCCTTACCCCAGAGTAATGATCATGGATCCTGAGATAATAAAAGATATTTTGTCACACAAATCTGATCACGTAGAGAAGCCAAAATCTAACCCATATGGTAGATTGTTAGTTTCAGGTGTTGCAGCCTATGTTGGTAAGAAATGGGCCAAGCATAGGCGGATCATCAACCCGGCATTCCATGTAGAAAAGTTGAAGGTATTGTTTTGTTCGCAATATGTGTAAGCATGCATTGGTGGGCTTGAAAGTGCTTAATTAGAAGTTTTAATTTTTTTTCATGCTTTTATAGAGGATGATGCCCGCATTTTCTGCTTGTTGCGAGGAGTTGATAAATAAATGGGAGGTATTGGCTAGTAAAGGATCTTATGAGTTAAATATTTGGCCAGAATTTCAAAGCTTCACCGGAGATGTCATCTCCCGAACAGCATTTGGTAGCAGCTATAAAGAAGGACAGCGTATTTTTGAACTACAGATGGAGCAAGGTGTGCTTCATATGCAGGCTGCTCAGACTCTTTATGTTCCTGGTTTGAGGTGCATTTCTTGTTTTTTTTTTTTAGATCGAATTTTCTGTTCCATTTTTTCTCATGAACGGAATACCATACTAGTGGGCTCTTTTGTTTATGGTGTTTGTTGATAGACTATCTGAAATTTGAAAGCATCTGTTCGCATATCAAAATCTATTTATTAGGAACCTCCCTGAGCAATCATTACCGTGAAGCAGCAGCAACAATTTTTGTTTCTATAACTATATATTTAAGAAGTTATAAATTAATATTGAATAGGAAGTGAAATCTAATTATCAACCAATCAATAAGTGCTTGTGTTTTTTAATTACATTTTGGGGGATTTACATACAAGACACGGAATTTTAGCCAAATTAAGTATTTCACTCAAATTCATCAAAATTCACATATTTAACTCAATTCCAAAATTACATCTCTTTTCAACTTCGCCAAAGTGATTGTAAATTAAGCTATATGCAGTTCACTCTGAACTTAGCTCAGTGAGATATAAGTTTTTAAATGTTTATTGTGACAGAGTTGAAAATATATTTAAAGTTTGGTGAAATGCATAATTTTTGAAGAATTTGGTTGAAGCGCATAATTTTTTCATAGCTCTCTATCCTGTACATAAATTTACCTTTATCATTTTTTATGTGCTTTCGTAAATAAGACCTTTCACATCTTTGATGATCTAAGGTTTTTACCCACCCAAAAGAATAGACGACGAAATGAAGTTCACAAGGAGGTTGTTTTATTACTTAAACGCTTGATTGAACAAAGAGAGAATGCAATAAGAAGCAGGGAAGCTAGCACCAATGACTTACTGGGTCTGTTATTGGAATTTAATCCAACACATTCCAATGGATGTGGCAATCACTCCAAAGAAATTGGACTGACCACTGAAGATGTGATCGAGGAGTGCAAGCTTTTCTACTTTGCTGGACAAGAGACAACAGCAGTTCTTCTTACGTGGACTATGATTGTGCTGAGCATGCATCCTGATTGGCAGCATCGGGCAAGAGGAGGTTTTGCATGTCTTTGGCCAGAGCAAACCAGACTTTGAGTCGTTAAGCAGGTTGAAAATTGTAAGTGGATTGATCCTTGTCCTTATTTTCTCTGAAATTTTTGGAAAGCAGAATTTCTATTTCTTTTGTGGCAAGCAGGCATTTGTGCTTGTTTGACTTCTGTTATATGCATAACTTGTTACCGGCCCTGCTTGGATCCTTGAGATTCACAATTTCAGGCAAATAATACCGATTAGAAATGGGAGATTTTTTGTTGTTTCTCTTAGTTTTAAAATCTTCTAAGTCCTTGTTGTTTGCTATTTTGGTATGAGATTTTTTTTTGTTTCTTGTTTTTTTTTTTTCGCTTTTGTTATATGCATGTTCAATTGATGCGGCTCATGCTTTGATCTTTGATATTCATAATTTTAGGCAAATAGTCCTTACTAGAAACTAAAAAGTTGTTTGTTAGTTTACTTTTCTTAGCTTTGGAAACTTCTAAATTCTTATATTTTGTTATTTTGGCGGGTTTGGTTATTTTCTTGTAATATTTTGAATATTTTCCTTTTGTTGTTTTGACAAGTTTCTATTATGACATTATGTTCTATGAGATTTCTCTCTTTTATAACATTACTTCACACTTTTTTCATAATCTCTGTTTCTGTTTTCTCATACGACTAGTTTCTTCTACTTTTTTATACTCTTCCTATTCTTCTTTCTCTCCTTCCTCTTCTTCTATTTGTCCCACCAGCTCCTTACCATTCTACATTATTGCATCTTTTAACGCTGTCGTTCTTAATTTCAGATGAATATGATTCTTCACGAGGTTCTAAGACTATATCCTCCTGGGCCTTTCCTAATTCGGCAAATATACAAAGAAATGAGGCTAGGGGAGTTCAATTTCCCTGCTGGGATCCAGCTCTTACTTCCCATCATCTTGATTCATCACAGCACAGAGTTCTGGGGTGAGGATGCTGAAGAATTCAACCCGGAGAGATTCGCTGAAGGGGTGTCGAAGGTGACGAAGAACCAACTCGTCTTCTTCCCTTTCAGTTGGGGTCCTCGGATCTGCCTTGGTCAGAGCTTCGCACTCACAGAAGCGAAGATGTGTTTAGCAGAAATTCTGCGGCGCTTCTCATTTGAGCTGTCCCCATCCTATGCTCATGCTCCTTGCCAGGTTTTTACTCTTCAGCCACAGCATGGTGCTCAGGTTATCTTACATAGACTTTAAATTTGATGCTTATTTTGCTTATCTTTTCTCTTATGATACACTATACATTATGCCAATAATATGCATATATTGTTGTATTTGGGTGATATTGCTGCACGTTGGTGAAATGCTTTAATGACTACGTCACATTCTTATTATTATGCTTACCATGGATTGATATACACTTAAAGAATTATCAAATGCCTGTCTTTTATTCTGGTATTCTTCATGGAGAAAAAAAGGAAAAATACAAAAAAGAGAAGAATTACATGAGTTTTTAACCACAGGGTGGGTTTAGCACAACTCTTGACGAAAGAGAATTGTAGTTAATTCATTCAATATCAACTCCAGCTGTTCTTATTGAAATTGGGAGTAATGCGCATTTAAAAAAAAAAGACATTTCAAAGAAATTAAGAAGGCGTTTGGTTCAACACTATTTTAATTTTATATCATGTTATTTAAATGTCCTGATATATAAATATTATCTTTTGAATAATAATTCTATAATATTTTGCGAGATTACCTACACATATCATTGTTCTTCAAATAACATCACATCGAGATAACATTGAATCAAATGCCCTTTAAAAGTAATGAGTAGTAGGTAATCATGTTCAAAATGAGAGACTTACATGATGTGTCAGAAATTTATATAAAAAATAGAATTTTATTGTACCTGTTGATATTAATTGATATGTGTATTTTAAGATTTCAGCTGTTTTTAATCTAATTTGACCTTGTTAAGCACTGATTGCAAAGTGCATTAAATAACTTGCGTAGGATGTTATTGTGACAGTATACCCCCAACCTATTTATTTGTAAAGTTTAATTTTAAATTAGGTGTGTTTGTTTGTAAGGTTAAATTTAAGAAGGTTAAAATTAAATTTGAATAGAGATATTTTTTTATTGAAAGTTATGAATGATGTGAAATAAAGTTAATTATTATGTTGAGATATGTGAGAGATGTGATATAAAGTTAGTTATTATGTTGGAATATGTGAGGGATGTGATATAAGTTAGTTATTATTTTAGTAATATGTGTAGGATGTGAAATAAATTTAATTTTTAATATTAAATATTATGTGTGATGTGATATGTCTGGTTAAAATTAAATCAGGTTAATTTTAAACTCCTAGACAAACAGGGTTATTAATAAAGTTAAAATTAAACTTGAATAAAATATTTTTTTATTAAAAATTGTAAATATTGTGAAATAAAGTTAATTATTATGTTAGGATATGTGAGAGATGCGATATAAATTAGTTATTATTTTGGGATATGCGTAACATGTAAAATATAGTTAATTTTTAATATTAAATTTTGTATGATACGATATGTCTGTTTAAAATTAAATTAAGTTAATTTTAACGTGGCCAAGCAAACATGCCAAATTACATACAACTAGGGACCATCTCTATTAAAGTTTGCATAGTTGCTTTAGCAGTAGAATATATTGTATAGAAGAAATCATTGCTATAAATGTCTATATTACGGTATAGTTGTATAATGAAAGTATGCTTCTGGATCATACAGTAGCATGTGTAGTGGCTTCAACAAAGTATACGCATAGCAGAAGTATACTTTCTGGTTTTAGTAAGTGTACTTTCAAATCTTTGATCAAAAAATGTATACTTTCAAATCTTTGATCAAAAAATGTATACTTTCAAATCTATGATAAAAAAAGGTATACTTTGTTGACGTAGGATGTAGGGTATCCCAAGAAACACCAAAAAAGAGAGAGAGTTCCGGGAGACGGCGGCGCGCAGAGGTATAAGCCTGATGGTTTAGGCTTAAAAGGAGAGAGAGTTCGGGACATCCAGGAGAGCACACAGAGATTTAAGGTAGTTCAGGGAGAAAGTCCCTTACATCCACCGAACTATCAGCGAAGGAATTTCACTCGAGTAGAAGGATAGCCGTGAAGGCTTAATACAATATTTGAGCGAGAGAGAGAGAAAAAAAAGAAAGAGCTCCTCAGTTGGGGGCTCTAATACAATGAGAATGGGAGAATCCTTGTAGCTGCTTGCACCTTGGTTGCTCCTATTGATCTCCTTGATCTGATTTGTTATCTGTAGTTTTTGACCTCTCCTTTTTTCTTTCATGAAGACTGTTTCGAGGTATTTGTAGGCAGCGGATGGTGCAGCTTTATCCTGATTTTCCGGAGGAAAGGAGGTGAATAAGCTCTGGGTTCGCGCCGCTTGTCGGTCGCCGGAAGGGCCAAAGGCCGCAAAAGGAGGATGCTGATTTTTAATATTAGTACTGTTTCTGGGGATCCGTGATAGCCGGAGCATACGGACCCTTGACTTGCGGGTCTGGGAAAAGTGCCTCGTACGGGAAACGGCGCGGCCGGACCAAGCTGATTGCAACAGACACCGCTTTGTAATATCGTCCTCGACGTTACCAAGGGTGGCCCTTGCTCGTCGTGGTCGAGGCTTGGTTGACCTTTCGTATCTGATGTTTGACCGGGGTCTCGTGTCCGAGGTTTGACAGGAGTCTGAAACCTGTGAGAGCAGATAGGTGAGAGTAAATAAATAAAAGCTGAAAGCCAGCTAGGCGCCACGTGTACGGCTGAGATGCAGCGCTGGAACCACGTGTTAACATACTTTCAAATCGTAGCACTATGAATCATCTTTATAAAAATATGCGCAATGGCTAATGTGGATGTATACTCTCAAATTCTACAGTAGTGTCTTTTGTATGAAAGTCTACACAGTTGTTATAGAAAAAACATACTTCTACATCATCTTGCTAGGCAATATTGTAGAAGTATAATCACGAATGGTATAATAATACAAAATATTAGAAGTGTGGACTACGCATGCACCATCATACTTCTGAATGTTATAGATTTAAGTGCATATAAGTGGAAACTTGTACCTTTTCATTTGGCATTTTGTTAAAATTTAATTGATTTTTTAAGAGTTCATTTTTTATATGACATGCGCTTAGATCTCTTTCCATGTTTAAAACACCAAAGTTGCTATAAATGACTTGATTTGGTCATATTCATTTAATATGAAAATGACTTAATTTAAAATCATCTTAATATGAATATTACATATCTATATAAATATATAGCTTGTTCGTCCAAGATTTAGCTTGCTATAGTACACTTAAAAAATATCTAGAAATCAAATTTGTTTTACCCAATAGATTTAATAGTTAACAATAATAATAATAATAAATCAAATTTTTATTTCATTAAATAGAGATAATTATATGAATCTTTTAATTCTATTATACTTTATCAAATAATAAATTTTTATTTAAATTTTTTTTAATAGATTCTATTAATTGTGATTATTAAAATAATAAGCCGCTTTAAAAAATGTTTAAGCAGTCATTTTTCTCTTTTCTAACTTAGCCCTGAGCTGCACCTTAATATTGGGGTATAATATGAAGCAAATTTTTTATGTTGTAATCCTGTCAACTTACACTAAAGCCAACAAGCTAGTAGTAATGAAAATTGAGTAGATGCATGTTATTTACAAAACAAAAAAAAAAACAAAAAAGAAATTTAAGAATATTTTCGTTTAAACCTCTTAAAATATTAATTTTAATTTCTTATAAATCTAGATTGTCAGTACCTGCAGCAATTTATTATTGGAAAAAAAAAAGATATGCAAAAATGGATCTCCAGGCTAGTCTGCTCCCATTATGTTGTCAATAATAGGTAAATGAGTCCCTTCAGATATTCAACAATTTCAGATCCTCCCAGTTTAGAGCTCCCAAATACTCTGTCCACAAAGGTAATAGGAACCTACAGTGAGGAAGAAATCCATTAAATAATGATCTGTTACTCACTTATCGCATATAGGCAGTGCCTAAAAAAAAGTTAAATTACTAAAAGGTTCCTAGAATTATACCATAATTATAAATAAATCTATGAAAAATTAAGTCAGATATTTAGGTCCCTATAATTTAAACTGTATAGAAGATGTCTCGATTAACCTTTTTTATTAATTTTGACTGTTAATTGTGCTGTAATGGCAAACTATAAGAACTCATAGTGCTATTGTGATAAAGTTATAGGGAAATGATATTTCAGGTAAGCTACAGGGACCATAATGACAGTGTTTAAACGTAAATTGGTATCACCAAGTTAACGGGGAATTTGATGGAATGGCCCGCATTGTTCAATGATGTAAACTATGGGAACCTAAGTTTTTGATCTTATTGTAAATACAATATAATCCTAAAGAGCTTACAGTAATTTGACCAAAAAGAATGATGCTGCCATATGGCGGCTTATAATTTGTTAAATATCAAAATGCCAAAAAAAATGCCACTATTTTCTAGTCTCCTGCTAATAAATGAAAAGATTATAAAAGCCAAATTGCTCGAAGTCCCTAAGGGGTGTGTGTGAGTGAGTGAGAGAGAGAGAGAATTCTAATGATATTTACTTAATAAAAAACATTAAAGTTTAACCAAAAGTTTAAAAAAGATCGCATGGGAATGAAATTGGTAATACAAGGACCTCTGTGAAATAAAATTAAATGGAAAAGATCCAAATGAAATTATTCAAAAAATATAAATTGGCATAAAAAAACTCTATAACCTCAGAGGCCTGGAGATAATTTACTTAAGAATAGAAGATAAACTGTATTAGTACCTCCTCAATATGATAGCCTTTCCTGGTGGCTCTAACAATCATCTCCATTTGAAATACGTATCCTTTACTGACAACAGAGCTTATAATATCTTCAAGAACCGATTTTTTATAAAGTCTGTTCAAGGTATAATACATGTATCAAGGATTAAACCACAAAAAGCTACTTCTACTCTTTTGATTTGGAGAACTTATTGAAAGAATAATGCTAGAGAGGCCCAAAAACCCCCAGCCCAATATCTAACTTTGAGTTTAATCTATTAGATTAGTGGATAAATCTTTAATCCTCTAGATAATCCAATAAATTAAACCCAAAAGTAACTTTTGAACGGTTAGTAGCCATTGAGGACATGTAGCAGGGCTCTTACCGAAATGATCCAGTCAGGTCTGACACTCCAGGCCACAACAATGTCTGCGCTAGTACATTTGCTCCTCTACTTGTCAATTTGCGCATAAGATTCCAGCCATGAACACCTCCATTTTTAACATAACGGGTTCCAGTAACTATACTGGCACCAGTTTCAATTTGCTTCCTAAACAAAAATGGTAATAAAGCAAAGACATCAATGTCAAAAAACTAAGTTGAGAGTTGCATTAATCTGTTAGTACTTGTCGTTGTTAAAGTTCTCATGTTATGCAATGAGTATGAAATGCCCCTTCAAACTTCATGAAAAGGGAACCCCTTTCTCAGCTGTATCAAATTAGCTCATTCAAGTTTAAAATACAAGTCAATGTAAGACTCAAAAACACTGGTAATCTTTCTAAAACGTCAATGCAAAACTACTGAGAGTTGGATATAAAAAATATCGCCATCACTGAAATATACTTTACAAGTATGTTACGGACAAACTTTTAGCCAATCTTAAACATGCAGCTAAATAGCTAATGAGAATACAGCAATAAAATCATGTCATAAGAATTACTCATAATTCATACTTTATTTCTCGTCCAAGGTATCCAGGGAACAAAAAGAGAAAAAACAATGGAAGAAAAAATTGCTATTTTTTTCCAACAATTCTTCCATGAAAGCATCAAAGGGAGTTAATCTAATTGTCAATATCTGAATTATGACCCAGATCACTAGAATAGATTAGTACTTCCTTGATAATTACATAACACATTAACTCAACAAGATAATTTGAAGTGTCTTAGCTTCATCAATAGTAATAGCCAACAATATCATAAAGAACAATAATTTTGGAGGAAAGAAGGTCCATATGGCTTCAGAGAGGAATAAGTGAGAATATAAAAAAAAGAAGACATGCTTCTTCAGTAAGCACGAGCAACAATCTCCTTGAATAATATATTGGGAAATTTTCTTCATTGAAATAAGTTGCACGAGAGCCTTGATGGATGAACTTTTATTCTCAAATTTTTCTCAATGTTCACAATTTTATACTTTATCCAATGAGCCCATATGTCTTACAGCCTCATATGTCTTACACATCAAACAATGGCGTTTTGATATCTAATTTATTAGTCCCCTAAAGCAATTAAAATCGCCCAACTTCGAAAATCACATGAAAATTGCTGCTCTTAAAATGACTTTAATCTTTAATGTGTGCTTGTTATATCAAAAACATGGCACGAAGCTATTGCTCTCAAAGGCCACTTCACAGTCCAAGCAGCACAGTTTCAATTTGATGTACTCATTATAAGTAAGCTTGTATTAAAAAAAATTAGAAATGTTTGAGTCACAACAGACTCCAGGTCTCTCATACTACCACTCTTCTATTTCTTCTCCAATCAAAATGACGAATGGTTTCAATTTTCTGTATGACAACAGTAACTATTTATCCGCAATGAATAGATTCGATCCTCTAGGAGATAATGACTATGATGATCATTTTCAAATCACCACAAATAAGCTAGCAGCTCTAACAATTCTTCTGGCAAAGCCCCATCCTCCGGCACTAGCTTTGAAATGTGCTGGTGCTGGTGAAGATCATCTGAGGTGACTTCTCAGCCATCTTATTGTCCACATCTTGTCCTTTATTCTGCTCAAAGACATCAATTGAATCACTGTCCTATCTTGTCAGTGGTGCTACGCATGGATTCATATCATCCATTTCAATCTCTGCCCCCAAACGATTAGAGTCTGTAACCAACTTCACCGACACCAAAGAGAAAAATGAGGACAAACACTTTAGATTTGATGAGATTTTACGTAGTCCTTTCTTCATCCACCGAACCAACGCCAGCCTCCAAATCTTGTCAACAACGCGAGTGTCGTTGAATTTCTTTGAGACTACCAGAGATCTTGAGAAATTGGAGATCTTCCATAAAAAATCCCTCCCTTCTTCCCTTCCGAGAATCAATACCTTAACTAGCATAGAAATCGAAGGAACATTTACCATATCGTGGCCACCATAGATTGTCTACCTTGCCCTCCAATCGCTAAAACTATCTCACTTGTTCTTAAGAGGAAATGCCCCCATTTAGAACATATTATCTTGCAAGAATATTTAAACACTTGCTGTAGAAGAGTTCTCCTTCATTGGTTAGCTAGATCTAGGTATCAAGAAGCAGAACCTCTCAATGTTGTGGTTGTTTCTAAACGTTAGGATTGTAACCAGTACTATTTATGTGCCAAGTTTATTGGAGTTTGACTTTCCGTTGCCAAAGTACTACTCTTTTAGGCTTTGTTTGGTTGGAGGAAAAAAAAATAGTTTGAAAAATTTTTGTGAAAATTTTTAAAAAAATGTATATGATGTGAAATAAAATTAGTTAGTTATATTAAAAATGGTGTTAGATGTGAAATAAAGTGATTGTTTAATGTTAGAATTTGTGTAGGATGAGATATAAAATAATTTTTTAAGTTTTTTTTTAAAATAAATTTAAAGTCATGGTCATGGCTAAAATAAGCTATTTTTTGGGGGAATTAACCTATGAATAACACTTGTTATATAGACGGGCAAAAAATGATAGAACAACATTCTACAAAAGGCTTCAGCGATATGAACAATGGCATGTCTTCCTAGCTTCATGCAAATGTTTCATATAAAAAATAAATGTGGTTAACAGCACGCTAATGTAATCCACATGATATGGTTAAAATTTCCATGTTTGAATATTCTTGTGAGAAATTAAATTGTTTGAGTGTCTGGATAAAACTCACCTAATGAAACTTGGTAAATATTTTGGCTGCAACCAAACGAAAAATACATGAGTATTAAATCATGGATAGGGAAGAAAAGGAAAGAACATAAAGCAGTATTCTTACATGATGGGATAGATCAGCATCCATAATTACAACAAAATCTCCAGATGCATACCTCAGACCATGACAATAAGCAGTTCCTGTGTAACTTTTCAGATCAGTGCCTGATATAAAAAAGACAAGGCTAGAGAGAGAGAGAGAGGATATAGAACAGAAATATAAATTATAAACACTTACCTAGACCAAGTTTCTTTGGCCGTGCTCTTAATAGCTTGATATTGCCATATCACCCAACAAATTTCAGTTATCAATATAATAAACGAAAAAAAATTAGGAAGACAGCTCAATCAGAGTGCATCTCTATGTCAAAAATCCTTCTATAGAAAGTAAGCCAAAATCACCAACTTACAATGCGCTCTTCCCCATACACCTGCCGAAGTTGCTGTATAATGTCTTGAGTACCATCAGGGCTACCATCATCCACAATGATGATCTCAAAATCAAATTCCCTATAAGTAAAATAAAGTGAAAGGCATACAACACAACAGTCATTTTACTTAGCATTTAGTAAAACAAAATCATAATTTTCATATTAATTGGCTGAAAAGAATGCCTCTTTTGCGCAACAAAAACTCTTTTCCTAAATATGAAACGTCAGCCCTTGAGTTACTCAACGGAAGAAGGAACATCAGCAAGAGGTAACAGTAACTAATATCCATTAATTCTTAATCATTATGCAATGAGAGTGAAGTTTTCTTTAATTCATTCGCCCTGGAAAAACAATACATGAATGACCGAAAATTTCAAAAATCCTCATAGCTAAAAGAAGCCCTGCAATCTATGAAGCAAACAAGTTTTCTGCTCTTCATAACTCTTTTCCCAAAAGAAAAATTAGATATGCAGGATGTCAATAACAGATGCATAAAAAAAACCTCTCACACGCTGCAGGGGCGAGGAACATTACCGGAGGTATTTGAAGATGAGGTAGATAACGATAGCAATGTTGAGGCGCTCGTTGTAAGTTGGAATTATAATGCTGTACTTGTTCTTCTTCTCCATTATCTGAGAGGAAACCCTACCCGATCAGATCCGAGGCAAGCAGCTCAACGGGTAGGGTGGCAGGACGAAAATCTCTGATCAAAATCCGATGGCTCTGCTCGACTGGGGTTACTCGATTTTCAGCAGGAGAAGGAAGAGCCGCCTGGGAGACGCTGACGGACGGACCCAGCCGGCGGCGAAGCAGGATAAACGGTAAACCTAGCGTCCAGTTTATTGGCTAATAAATCATTTTTATGATTCGAAATTTTTAGTTATACAATTTTAAGCTGACATAAAATTAAAACGACACATTAATTAAGAAAATATAAGATATTATTTTTATATAATTATCCATATAATTAAATTTATTACAATTTTTATTTTATTTTTATCAAAAATTGTTTTATAATTTTTATTTAAATTATGTTTGTTTTATTTTTGGGATAATTACCTACATGTCACGCAATTTAATTTTATTTATGCCTTACTCATCCATTCTTAATTAATTACGCTATACACACTTAAAATATTACAAAATCTTACATACACACATTTGAGTTAAAACTTAATCAAAATCTATTTGAAAAAAAAATATTTTGTTAGTAAATCATTAAAATTATATTTTTACTCTTAATAGTACATATTTTTCTTTTCCTCAATACCACACTAAAGTGCTGATTTGTCCTAAAATCAATTCACATCGCGGATATCTCCTTCCTTTACCGTCACCTAAACATTAAGGTTTTAGGATTTTCACTCAAAATATATTTAAATATCCTTAAAATAATATGATAAACGGCTCAGATTTTTTGTAATCTAACTATAGTTAGGTTATTGAAAAATTATGATTACTCATTATAATAAAAATAAATTAAAATATGTGTATGTAAGATTTTATAATGTTTTGAGTGTGCATAGCGTAATTAACTAAGAATAAACGGGTAAGGCATAAATAAAACTAAATTGTGTGGCATGTAGGTAATTATTCCTTTATTTTTTTATCTTGAAATATTAAATCAAGACAAATGACTATAATTTAAATTAATTGAATAAATAAATATATTTATATATAAAATTAAATTAAAAATTAGTTAAAAATTGGATTGATTTTAGTCATATTGGAATTAAATTAATAACAAATGAGTCAGAACTAGCTCAAAATCAAACTTTTCTCATTCATTCTCTAGATCATATTGAGATCAAATAAAAAAATTTCAATTCAATCTTAAGCCGATATCAAATCAGCTTGAGATCGCACTGTTAACGGTCCTAGATTTACCTCTTGCGAAGCTCGCTTTTTATATATCCGTATGTGTTTATTTATTATGTCGAGGGCTAGGAGACATATTAATTTTTTATATTTATTTGAGTAAATTAAAAATAAGTTTTAAGTGAAGTGTTACTTATCAGATCTCTTCAAATAATTTTTGTACTAATGCTTCTCCTTTAATTATTAGTTTGAGTACTCTCTACGTTGATCTCAATCTCTACAAAGCGAAAATATAAATATTTCATTTACTTTTTTTTGAAAAAAAAATACATGCACATTTATATATGCAATATTTTTTTAATGGTTAATTTTGCACATTACACTTCTATATATATTACAAAAGGTTGTTAACTGCTTTGACAGAGGCATTTGTATATTTTCTATAGTTCGATAACATTTAGATGTTTACATAATTTTTAAATAATTATTTATTGTTATTTAATATTATTATATTAAAAAAATGATATTAAAAATTAATTTAACCTCATCTTCATTCATTAAGGTGAAACATTTAAGTATCATTTTAGAATGATATTTTATAATATATTTAAAATATTATTAATTTAAATAATTAATTTTTTTTAAATAATACAACATAACATCACAAATACATTGAACTGAATCCTTCTCAATTCTTTTATAATATTTAGACTCAGCTCTAACTTACGTCGGTAATAGCTTAGCTTTTTTTCAAAGTAGTTTCAAAATAATTTTAATTATTGATTATCAAATATTTTATAACATATATATATATATATAAACTTGATTTATTTTGTAAAATTTGACACTGTAATTTTTAATTTTATTTTGAAAACTTAACACATATGTTTAAAAAAATAACTTAATTAGTTTCTACCAATTTTGTTATTTGGATTTGTTAGTATAATTAAATACTCAAGTTAAAAAAATCAATTGACTTCAAATTTATATTTTTTTTGGCAATTTTTGTATCAAAATTAGTGAGAAACACTGACATGAATCAATTTGAATGTAAAATTTTAGCTCTGTTTAGCAACTGAGTAAAATAATTGATTTATTTTAGTCATGATCAAAATTTTAAATTTATTTTAAAACAATCTTTAATAATTATTTTATATCTCATCCTACACAAATTTCAATATTAAACAATTATTTTATTTTATATCTAATATAATTAATTCACTTTATTTCATATTATACATACTTTTTTAAAAAATTTATAAAAAAAAATTTAAAAATATTTTTTTTCTCCAACTAAACAGAGCCAGAACTAATCGTCTGATGTGTATGTAAAAGTCTATTATTTTTACAGTAAGGCCTCGTTTGGCTCGAGATGAGATTTTTGCCCAACACAAATTTTAACTATAAAAATCAACTTTATTTTACATACAATATAAATATAAATATTAGAATTGAAAGTATTTCATATTTTACATATTTTTTAATAATAAAATAATTTTTTTTATTAAATTTTAAAAATAAAATAAATTTATTTTTATGTTTAAATAAAAATTCGAATCAAATGATGTCAGTATAGATTTTATTAATATAATAGAATATGCAAGAAATATGTGAAGTTTCAAATCAACAAAAAAGTAGTATTTTTTTTTTTTGAATTGAAAGTAGCCTAGGCTTGTTTAAGACCGTACCACTAACTTTCTGACACGTAGCACGCTGCCCAAAAATCAAACCGGATCCACACACACGTGTCAGAATGGGGAAACAACAGGATCGACGGTTCCCTATCCTCACACGTGCGCCGCATTGTGCTGACTCGGACCGCAGTCCACCAGCGCCTGCCGCCATCGAGCTGGGCCGGCATGTTTGGAGGACATTAAATCCTAGCCGTCCGTCCTGAACCTGCAGGCTTTATTCACCAGAGGTCTAGGGATCCCCGTATTCACCACTTCTCCAATCCCAATTAGAGAGAGAGAGAGAGAGAGAGAGAGAGAGATTCTTCTCCCGTCCTCTCTCCTCCGCGCCAGGAGCTCCTGATAAAGGTTTAATCTCTTCCATTATACCCTGTTTTTCGTACTTCGATCTTATATATTCTCTCGATTCTACATGCTCCTTGTTTCCTTCGTAGTTTTGAAGACTGCCATTATGGAGATCTTTTGATTGGGCGCTTTATTCAGGAGAATTGGTGTTGATCGTACCGCTCAAGGGTTTTGCTTTCGTTCAAACTTCAAACCCTTGCTTTATTGTCGCGAATATTTTCTTTCGCGCTGACCCAGGATTTCATGCTTTAGTGCAACTTTTATATTTTTGTTTACCAAATTGACTTGGTTGATCCGTAACTTGGCTTTTGCTTGTTTGCGTCCGCCGTGGCTGTTTTCACTGTTTTCGCTGTTTTGGCTGGAGATGAATGAGAATTGCAGAGAATCGCTGGGAAATTCACTTATTTCTTGCAATCGCTTCATTTTTTCGTGGTTATGTTAAGACATTGACATGTTTTTTAGGAGTGCCTCCTGTTTTGCCTATAAAATAGCGTCTTATACGTGGTTTATGGGATTGTTTTTTGGTGTTCTGCTTCTAAACCCTGTCATCAAGTTATTGACATTTAACCGATATAGTTTATAATTAATCTGTTGTTGGCACTGAGTGTTTTCTGCACCATTCATTCTATGTGCTTAGTCACTGGATGGAAAATTTGCTTACTCGCATGACAGTGGCAATTATATAGACTTTCTTTTTAGTTGCGTTCTTGAAAATTGATCCTTTTCCCTCCATATACATACCTCTGCAGGCTCTTCTTCCCCATCCTGGAAAACAGAAAGATGGAAACGGCTTTAGTAAACTTGTGAGTTATCTTTAATACTTATTTGTGAGATTATTTTCAAAACGGATAAAAGATAATCTTTGATGTGATGCTTCTATTTTGCAGTTTGTGAAATATTTGAAATAAAGTTAATTATATTTTGAGAAATATGTAGGATGTGAAATAATGTTGATTTTATATTTTGAAATTTGTGTAAGATGTGAAATAAAATTGATTTTAATATTGGAGTTTGTGTATGATTTGAAATATTGTTAGTTTAATGTTAGAATTTTGTATGATGTGACGTATAAGGTTAATTTTAACCTAGGATAATTATAAGGTTAATTTTAACCTAGGATAGTTAACCCGAACAAAGAAACACTCTCTTAGGCCTATTTGTTTGCAAAGATTGATTTTAACATGGTTAAAGTTGACCTATTTTTAGAAGTCAATTGCTCGTGTGTTTGGCTTTACTTTGGTCTTCAATAACATAAGGGATTTTTCTTGTAGCTAAAATTAAGTTCAAAGTTTGGCCTTTTGTCAAAATAGCTTAGGTCTTTTTGTATACTTATGTGCCAATTAAATTACGACAAATTTACCTATTTATGTATACTGCTCTGATCCTTCAGTGCTATTTCATACATTTCCAATGTATTATCATCATTTAAGCAGAATCTATAATGACTATATTCTGTTGTATATTTATCCATCATTATCTTAAATAAAAGCAACATTCCTGTAACATTTATAAATGTAAGCAGATTCTATAAAGAATTAGGACATAATTTTTCTTAATGAATCAGGGTTTTCTTTATAAGAAGCTTGCATATGGAGATTGACATGAAAAGAACATATTGGCATGACAAATCTTAAAACTAAGTAATCTGAATGGCTAAGACTCATGCTGCTTTATGCAACACGTATGTGTTAATATGTTGTGGTCATACATAAACTTGAACTAAAAATGAAATAAAGGCATGGAATTTTTGGGTCCAAGAAGTATAAAGAATATAATTTGTAAATATGTGAAGCAGAAGTTATGAATAAGGGCAATGAGAGAGCAAGAATCAAGATGACATCAATCTGAGATGTAACAGAATGTCCATATTCTTCAGTTTATGTGCAATATTTGCCTAAAATATGCATGCAGAGAGGGATGTTTAAATGGATAATGTTTAGGTATTTTTTTCTTTTTGAAGTCCAAAATGTTACCCTTTGCCTCTTATTGCTGACGTTTCAAACATGGTTGTGATGATCCTGATATCTTTATATGAAATTCACTGATTGGTGCTTAGAAAACTTTGTGTGTGAATTTGTGAATTTAGCTAAATGTATATGTAGAATTTGTTCTTATATTGCACCTTTTTTACCAGGTACTGTTTGCATTAACTGTTTGAGTTTCCATCTAAAATACAGTTTTGTGATTCAAGCTTTCTCAACTTTATGATAAAATGATGAATAATTTAGGCTTTTTTTTTGCAGTTAATGTTCCTCAAGTCGCCTATACACTTCTACGCATTGTTCAAATGCCAGCACCGAAAATGAGGGTCAAGTCAAAGACGAAGTGCTTAAGAAAATTCAACAGAAAATCAACTAAAATATCCAAACTTTCTCGCCCTCAAATTAAATCCTTAGAACATAAAGCTGCCAATCTTGGTGAAAGTCCTTGGAAAAGTAAGATTCGTATATTGTGCTGATTTCAAGATGCATTTTTCATTTTGAAATTCTTCACAAAAGTTTTTTAAGTAATCAAGAAAATCAGAAGAACCCGCTTTGAATTTTCACCCTGATAAAGAATTTTGCTTAAATTGCACTTCTAGGTCTGCATAGTGCATTTTATAGTAACATTGAAGTATCCAGTCAGAACATTCAAATCACTGAAGCCAATGACTGCCAGGACACAATTACCGGAGATCTAACTCAACTGTTAAAGAGGCTGCAGTCATCACCTGACTGTGCATCAGTGAACGAAATGGTAACTTTTGGTTTCTTACCTGTGAACTGTGTGCTTTTACATCCTTCATCATTTCTTATATGGCTTAGTGTATGTATTAACCATTCATGGATGTGATGCATTAGGTATAAGCATAATGTGCTATTCTGGCTATTTTTCTTCTAGGTGCTATCAAGTTACTCGTGAGGCTATAAGTTTAAGGGTTTTTTGAATTCTCACAGTAAATTTGGGTTTAGGTGATCTATTTTAACAGTATTTAAGAAGATCTACCAAGTGCTTCAATCCCTCAGCTTTAAGTTAAAATAGGCAAAGTTCTATATATTGTGAAATCTCAGCAATAGATAAGTGTTTTACTTGATTATTTTCTTATGCAAAAAATTTTTAAGTTTCTTTTCATTTCCCTTTTTTTCCTAATGCTTTCTGGGTAGAGAGAAACTATCACTAATATGATGATTGAAAAAGTGGATGTCTGGCAGGTAGAGATTTACTTACATTCATGGGTCCTTGAAGTATGTTGGTGCATTTCACAGAGTTTAAACTTAGATGCTTGTAATTGGATTTCCATTTCATTTAAGCACCATTAATATCATGATTTATGTACTTAAAGAGATTTGCTACTTAATGCACGTATCTTTATTCTCTCTTTCCTCCTTTTAATTACTTTTCTTCCTTACTCAGCTCAAAGTAATGAGAGGTTCATATGAATCCTCTTAACAATGCATAACTTATGATTTTTGCAATTTGACTAGGTAAGATTTGTTTAAGAATCTTAAGGACTTACATGTTAGTAATAAAGACCTATGGAATAAATCCAAAACCATGAAGTGAAATATTTAGGCTCGACAGTAAAAAAAAAATAAAAAATAAAAAAATAAAAAAATAATAAAAAAAAATATTTAGGCTCGCTAGTGGGCCAGATTTGAGTTGAGTCGAACTTGACTTGAATCTAAATCCATATATATCGGATCGGGTCATACATTGGATTGGGTAATGGTCGACCTGGATCCTCTCAAGTCAGAAATCAGATGGGTCAGAACTCAGGTTTTTGGGTTTGATCCATTCATAATAAAAATAGTCGTGTGAAGTATTTTTCATAGTCAGTCTAGAATAGTGTTAAATTTATTGAAAATGAACTAAGAGAAACATATTATATAATTTATATTTTATAAATTTGAATGTTTCAATATAAATGCTAGTATTTGTTATATATATATATTATGAAATATAAACTCATAAAAGTAAATCATAAAAATAGGTAACTATATGCTATGGGTTGTTGATATAATCAATGCACACTCTATTTAAGCTTCTCCACAAATTGATTAATCACAATGCACACTCTATTTAAGCTTCTCCACGAAATGATTATTAGTCATATCATATGCTTACATGAATTCCAAATTAGATTATATAAACGGGTTAGATTTTAAATAGATCAAGTCAATGGTGATCTAGATTTGATCCATTTATTTGTAAACAGATCGGGTTAATTAATGGCCAGGTTAATGGGTCAAAAGAAAGATTCATTTGAGGGTTTAATTGGATCGAAACTTGGATCGAATTGAGTCATGAGCTAATCCATTGACTGGCCTAGAAATACCCTTTGTGATTTAGGGTTCACAACCAACTGTCCATTTATTTTAGTACTTGCATAATTCATATTAGTCATTATAACATTTTATCCCCAATTCAACTTACTGTATCATTTGTAATTTTAGATACTTTTTTGACCTATCATTAATATCCATTTGTTTATTACCCAAATGAAATTTTTCTGTGCATTATTAAAATGCTTTTGCATGCCATTTTTTGATTCATTATCACCTTCAATTTACCGGTAATTAATTTCAAAATGATCAAGCTGACAAAAATAGTATCTATATAAATCATCCACTATAGCATTCCTATCCACTTCTAGAGTTACTGCATAATTATGACAAAACTAAGACATAAAAAATCCTTCTAGAAACAATATTCTATGAATAATGCTAAAACTCCTACCAACTAACTTAAAAGCTTAAGTTTGTAGGCTATGGTCAAGAAGTCATTTTATATTCTAATACGTACCCTTACATGTAAGCTTATTTATTTTGTGGCATGAAATTTAGCATAACTACTTTTTTTTAAAAAAAAGAAGGTTATGTTATAGATAATTACGATCACCAGAGTTCAAACTTAAGATCTTTGACTCTAAATCATATTAAGTCACTTGTACCAGCTAATTTAAAAGCTCAAACTGATAGGCTATGACCCAAAAATAATTTTATATTCTAACAGACAGAACATGAGTTTTTCATGGCCCTATGCATACCTTTGCCTTAAGAATAGTTGTGTGCTTAGGTGATCTTTTATGCCAAGCTTCGATTTTTCATCTTTGGAAGTGCATGTTTATCTTAGTTTTATGATTGAATCGCAGGAACCGATTATAGCAACATGCTCAAGTGAATTGAAAACAGTCTTTTCATCGGATTGTGATTCTATAATCAATCGTGATTCAGGTATAATGTTTCTTCTCCCAGCTTATATTCATTAGTATTTTAGCATTTGGTTCTTCACAATGTCAAAGTTGCTTCAGGTAAAACTTTAATGGGTGAAAATTTCATCGTTAAAGCCTGTTGTAGGCTAATCCATTATATGTATGTTGGCACAAAAGTTAAAATGAAATAATAGAATTTTTTATCTTGAATAAGATCGCCTAACCATCAAGTTGTTGGGTTTAGTATGCTATTTCTTTAAATAAAGCGGACTGCATAACTGTTAGGCAAAGGTTATGATGAGTAACAAACAATAGGTAAGAAACAAGAGCAGCATATTTATGTGAAAAACTCCAAAATTGCAGAAAAACATAGACAGTGGAGGAGAATATGTCACTAATCGAAGTTGAGTACAGACTTGGAGCTACAAGGCAGCTGTAAACTCTTGCAGCTTAATATATATATATGTGTGTGTGTGTGTATGTATATATGTATGTACACACCCTATGCCCATGTAAACATTGAACAGGCTGGGTTGAACAAATTCATGCATAAGCTTGATCCCATTGTGACCACCCTATAGTTATTGTTGTATTGTGTGACTCCAATTGTATTTTGTTCCAACAAAAGAGCATATTGTGTGACAAAGTTGATGAAGTGAGAAATATTGAAGTTTCTAAAGACCACAAAAGGAGGGAAGAACTTTTCGATAAAAACAAAACTTACGATAAAAAAAGAGGGAGGAAAAATATTCAAAATTTAAAATGTATGGGGAGCCAAAATATACACAGCCCTACGCTTCCTGTTATAAAATTAGTGTGTAGATCTACGTAGCCTATTATGGTAGACTTTATATGAGATTCCCAAATATCATGCTTCCCATCTAGATGTATTAAGTAAGCATAATATAGTTGGTTTATTTGATCAAAAGCTTGTGCAATCTTTTTATTTCACTCTAGTTATTACTAGGCAAATTTGTTTGATATGTTCGACTAAACTAATCAATGTGAAAAGTTCCTATTTCTTTTAATATAAAGAATTTTTTTATTTACTTGGCCATATATTAGATGCACTATTATGCTATGTAGATGCCTTTGATATTTAGATATCAGTATTTTAATGATAATTTTTATAATTTTTTACAAAATTATTTATCTATGTCATGAACCTAAATAATTATTTTCTGTAGATAACACAACATACAGCAAAATAGCATTTAACCAAATGCCCACAAGTTTTATCAGATTCAATGTTTTTTGTCAGGCTTCCTTGTTTTTTTAGATCTAAAAGAATTAATAATGTGACACAACAAAGCTTTGACGACATTTTTGATAACTGAAATACAAGAAGTATCTTACAAATATACTAAGTACAAGAATATTATATGTATCGTGCATATAATAGTATATACAAGTATATGAAATTTGTTTATAAAGTATTTGATTTTGAATGAATTTTGAGATTTTTCAGCCGAATCATTCTATATAACATATTGATGTACCAAATAGATTTCGATCAGAGTTGAATAAATTGGAGTTATTTGTCAACATGATTATGCATTGTTTTTAGGACTTAATTGAAACAAATAGGTGACGTCATCAATTTATCATCTAACAAGTTCAATCAGATGGCGTCATATATAACTACATCACATATTAATTTTATAAATATTAAAATCTTCCCATTAAATTTGGAACCCATAATAAATGCATGTAGCTTATAGTTGTCTTCTAATTTTCAATGTTCATACTAACCTTTATAGGGATTTGTATATACTATATCATGTATATAGAGTCTTGCTTATACAAATATTTTTTTTGATAGTTTATACAAGCATTATTTACTTGGCATAGCCTTTTCAAGTCTTTGTATGATGGACATTTGCGTCCTTCTAGCATTCATGATTTTATTATTTACACAAAGATGTTCAAGATCTTTTTTCAAAAAAAGATGTTCAAAATCAACTAAGAGCTTTTTTTAGATCACTTGAGAATGTCTATGCATGTCATTGCACCTTTCTTTCAAATTTCTTATTTGTTTTTTCTACTATTCACTGAAGTTTACTTGTTTTGTAGTTGAAGATGAACAATCTAAACTACCTCATTTAGTTACTGATGAAGTCGATGACAGTTCTTGTTTACGTGAAGTCAAAGATTTCAATGCATATGATTTTTATGTCACAGATAATGTTGCCACAATATCCTTTGTTGAAGACATTGAACTAAGTGATATGATATATGTCACATGTCCTGATTATGAAGATATTGATTCTTATTTGATGCTTGATGTGGAAGAGGGGCCTTTTTTAGGATCATTTATGGACAAACCCATTGAAAGTGTTTGCTTGAATGATGATAAATCTACTGCAGAACATGTGTTGGATTCTTTTGATTCATGCATTGAATCGTTAGATCAGGAATCTCAGTTAAAATGCATCGCCGACAATTTTGAGGATAGTGCATGCTTGAATTTACAATCCTTCTACAAAAATTTGTTGGATCCATCTTCGTTTTCCATAAGTTGCCCTCCCTTGCCAGTAAAAGAAATGCAAAAAGGAAAGCCTATTACTCTTGTGCTTGATTTGGATGGTAAGTAGATAAATCTTCATCTTAGAATTTATTTGCTTTCTTGTCTTCTTTTTCCTTTTAGCTTCATTTATATGACAAATAACAATATGCATATATCATTCTTTTAGCTTTATTTCTATGATAAATAATTACATGCTATCATTCCTTTTTTTTTCATATCTATGTTGATTTAAGAAACAGTTGAGGACCAATGCTAGGAGTTATCTAGTCTTTAAGAGACAAAAATATGATATTTAATGTGTGCTTACGCTTTTTTACTCTCTTCACTCACTATATTTATTTGTAAATCATTTCAACCATGATGCATCAGCACAAGTCTCATTTACGAGCATGTAACTATCTATCGTCTAATAAGAATTTTGACATTTTTAGAATAAAATCATAAACATTGAAAATTTTTGACAACTCTGTATTTTTATTGTAGCATGCTAAAATGTAACGAATAAATTAGATTATTAAAAAATTCATCTCACATCCATAACATGCATCTAATTAAATTTAAAGGTGTTGCAACATAACATTTTTAGGGAGATAAAAAACAAGAGTAATCAAATAGTAATAAAAGTATACAACCAAACTACAAAAAGAAAATGAAAACCCTTGCAAAAAAAGTTGCAAGAAAAAAGAGGAAGTTAATATACTAATTTCAAAGAATCTACTAGATGAATCTACGATAAGCACTGGTTGGTTATGGATAACGAGCTATAACAACCCCTTAGTGGGGGTTTTAGAGCACCAAGCTAGCTAAACAAGTGTTGCAACTAATGTTATCATGTTTTTTGCATGTTCTTATAACCTTTTGTCTTCTAAAGTCAAAAAAACCTGGAGGAAGACTTAGATTTAAACTAAGATGAAAAATTGAAACATTTTGAGACTTGAAATTCTAGTTTTTGACAACAATCTTCAATTCCATTTTTGAGCTAAGTTTGTTCGAGCTTAGAATTTTGACACTAGTGCACATTTCTTTGAGAAATTTTCTCGAGAATTTGTAGGATATTGAAAAACCTTTTGATGGTCATTATTTTCAAGAATTATTACTGGTGAAAATCTTCATTTTTGTTGTAAAAAATCTTGAACCTTCAATTTTCTATTCTCGAAACTTCTCAGTGGTATTGTTTAGAAAAATTCAAGTCACGCATAACTAATCTCCACCTTAACTTGAATTTACTATATGAATTGGAAATAACTTATGCTCTCGTGCATCTAAAGGGACACTTGAACCCATTGAGAGTTGGAGTTAAAGTTCGAGCAATGCTCAATTTTGGTAACAAAACAAGACTTATCAACATGTCAGCTGAATTGTCATTTGTGTTGATCTTAATAACCATAATGTCTCCATGAGTAACAATCTTTAGAAGGAAGTGATATTCTATCTTAATGAGTTTCATTTTTTGATGGAACATGTGATTTTTTATCACATATATCCCACTTTGGTTGTCCAAAATCAGTGTAATCTCAAAAATCTCATAGAATTCTTCAAACAACCCATTGAGCCATACTTCCTCTTTCAAAGCCCAGTGACTGTCATATATTCTTCATCAATCATACACAATGTAATCACATAATGAATTGAGGATCTTTAATGCTTATTCAACTTGTTTGTTGAAAATCTAGTGAAAGCACCAGCATTGTTGATTAATGTGAAAAATAAGTTAAATAAAATAAGTTCTCACTTGTCCTAGGGCATCCATGCCAAATCAAATGTGCATGTCCAGATGCCCAATGGCCCAAATTTAGTTGTTTCCAATCTCTGTGGTAGGAGTATGTTTTTAGGATAATTTGAGTTGTTTTTGAGTTAGTGAGAGAAAAAAATTTATTTAATATCATGATGTGAAATAAAATTATTTTAATATTGAGATTTGTATTGGATATGATTTAAATTTTTTTTTTAAATATACGTAAAATATGGAATGAAGTTTATTTTTAATATTAGAATTTATGTAGAATGTGAAATAAAGATTATTTTTTATATTATAATTTGTGTAAAATGTGAAATAAAAAATTAAAAATTAATGGTGATGTTTTTAGGATGAGTTTGGAGTGTTTTAGGGCCTTTGTTGAACAAAGATGAGCTCATTGTTAGCTTATATGATTGGCATCATGAATATCTTTTGAGAGAACCTGAGAATTGATAGACGTAATTAAGTTCATTCAGAAATCCACTTTAGTGAATTGCCATATGTAGATTGTGTTTTTCTATTTTTTTCGCATGTGAAAACACGTGGCTCAAGTGTTGACGCGGCTAAAATGAGAGGTTTAGGAATGCAGCCTCAAATTCTTTTTGATTTTCTACTTTTTTCCCCATATCATTATTATAAATTGATCTTCCAATTTCTATAAATACAATGAATAAACCTTGCTAGTTGTTGGGATTTCTCATTAGAATTATCCTTCATTGGTAGTCAACAACAATGTGCTATTTATTTACATAGTTACATGCGATGCTTGAAATCAAAGAGAGTGAAGAGTGATTGTCGAGTGGTCCTAGTAAAAGGGATAATACCGAAGAAAGTTCCTAGCAAGCTTCTTGAGGGAGGGGCACAAGGAAAAATATTTCCATATGGTAAATAAAGGGGTGTTCACCCTAATATATAGAAGAGCATCTTGGGGGGAAAATTGTGAAGCTTGGTATGGGAAAGGTCAAAGCAAACAATACTATTCTAGGTAAAATGATTCTCCACTAACAAGTGGTGTCATAGCTGATAATTCAATTGAGATCAAGTGGCTCATGTTGGTGCTACCATAATTTTTTCACTTCAACTATGATTAAGAGAAATCCAAGGATGGTGGCTTCAATTGTTCCCCAAGTGGTTGCATGGGCTCTTGATGTGCATGTGCTTCATAGGTTGAATGGCCCATTTGTATAGGAAAAAGATTAAATGTGGATAGATTTTTATGTGTGGGGAAGGAGGGAGAGATTATTGGGAATGCATGTATAGAAGTTAAGTTTGGTTACTAACTGATACCATGTCAAGTGTTTAGTTGCCAATAGACCTAAAAGCTTACGCTAATAAGTAATGACCTAAAAATAATTTTATATTCTCTAGAATTATCTCACACTAATAGTCATCAATAAATTATAATACTTAACATACAACTGATGGCCCTAACCCATTAGTCTAGCTTTTAAGTTGGATGGTTTCCATTCATTAGCATATTGGGACCTACCATGCCTCAGTATTTCCCCCTTACACACTATATTTTTTATTATTTAGTTTGTTAAGTTTATGGTATTTAGGTTACTAGCTGTAAAATTACAAGTAATTAGGAAGGATTAAACTGAAAGTTTCCCTCATCTGCTCTATGTTTCTTCTAATATATTTTTTTTCATAACTGAAAGGCAAACCTTGGTTTCTGCAGAAACCCTAGTGCATTCGAAACTTGAGCATTGGGAGCACGCAGACTTCACTTTCCCAGTTTTTTTCAACATGAAACAACACATTGTTTATGTAAGGAGGAGGCCACATCTGCAAATGTTTCTTGAAAGAGTAGCCCAGATGTTCCAAGTTGTCATTTTCACGGCAAGTCAGAGCATCTATGCTGAACAGCTTCTAAATATCCTGGATCCTGACACGAGGCTTATCTCTCGGCGTTACTACCGTGAATCGTGCATATTCTCTGATGGTTATTGCACAAAAGATTTGACAATTCTGGGGGTTGACATGGCAAAGGTAGTTATAGTTGACAATTCTCCTCAGGTACGTGCTTGTTGGTACCTGACCTTTCAGATTTCAAATCAGTTTACTCTGTCTATCAAAAAAAAAATCACTTTACTTTGTATTATTACCAATTAATAGTCAATTTTTAGAAATATTGTGAAATCGTGCATACTTCTGATTTTCCAGCACCATTTCTAATAATATTTAATTTCAAAGCACATAGCATACAGTTATGTTGGTTAGAAAATGACTTGCCTGTGCTTCTTCAGTTCATGAATGCTGCTGCAGCTCTTTAAATTTAAGTCAATTATTTGGTTTTACAATTTTTTATGTGAAGCACATGAATTTGGAGGTCAACTCTAACTAAATTCAAAGCTCCGTGGCGTTTGATCTTATAAATTCAAAGCACATGAATTTGGACTTTTCCATTTTGTGCAATTATTTTAATTATTTCCTACTTCAACAAGTTAGGAATCAACTTAAAAGCACTTCCATGCAATTCTGCACCTAGCTCAGCCTGATATTTTTTTCGATTCATAGATTTGATGTGAAATTTACGAAATTTACATTTTATCCTCCAATCAATTTGCATGTGCTATTCTTTCTGTTTAGTTGGTGACCAACTTAGTCATGACTATTTTTTAAAAAAAATAAAATAACCTATACAATTTTTATTATATCAACCAATTTTATTTAATATTCTCACAATTAAGTGATTTTATTTTTCATCATATATATATCTAAAAAAAATTAAATATATATTTTTATAAAAAAGTTGAAATATTGGCCATAGCCAATTTAGTCACCAACCAAACAAAGGCTAATAGCTAAATAGGATATAGTTTTATCCTTCAAACTTGAATTTATGGTGATTAATGTGTTGTTTGTTGACCTCCTCCCAGGTCTTTCGTCTGCAGGTAAATAATGGTATTCCAATCAAGAGTTGGTTTGATGACCCAGCAGATCAAGCATTAGTTTCATTGCTTCCCTTCCTCGAGACTCTGGCCATAGTCGATGATGTTCGACCTCTTATTGCAGAGAAATTTGGCAGTTCAGAGCTCTGAATAGCTTCTTTGATTTGATTATCACCTCATCAGACCACAGCTATTTCATTCCTTGAATCAACCTCAGGAATTTGCTCATTATTTATATACAATAATCCTTTACGATTTCTTGTTAGGTTTTTAGTATTTTCCCCTCAATTAGCGTTCAGTTGTAAATATCTATCAGTTTCATTGTTGCACCGCAGATGGTTTGATTTTTAAAATGGTTTGCTTTGTCACAAATTTTGATCTTCCTCTCATGTTCATAAATTTTGTTCTCATAAGTTACTTATTTTTGTGCAGAGTAATATATATTAATCCCTTCATAAATATCAATTTTGTGCCAATATGTTGTTCTTGTGAAGCTCTCAATCATTTATTAGGAGTGGATCTATTGTTCTTGCATTACAGGTTTCTTATGTCTTTTTTTCATCTTAAAGACTATAATTGCTTCAATTTTTTTTCTCAGAATTACTTGATAATGGATGCACTCTGTACACCTACATTCATTTATGCTTATATCAATATATATATATATATATATATATATATATGTATAAAAGAGGCCAACATTTATTGATAGAGTAGTCATTCGTCATTTGATGATGGAAAAAATATTTTTTTCAATTATAAATATAAAAAGATCCAAGATCAAAGAGGAAGATACTTCCTATCTATCACCCTTACTTGGGACTTCAATTCAACTCAAGATCTAATTGCCTCTGAATCTGTTACTCTTCTCTCTCGAAAATGTCTCAAACTCTGTCATTTTAAATTCCAATTCAACATCTAAGGCGCCATCGCGTTTTCTCCCAGTACTTCATTTTCCATATAGAATCCCTTTCTAAATCACAATCCTTTCAACTCGTGTTAACAAGATTTTATATCAAAAATTTCATTCCCAAGCAAGTTTTTTTATAGATGTTTCTCATCTAACTAAAACATCAGTTTAAATTGGGGTGAATGATTGTGTTTCAAAGCTTACTGCTTACAATCCATTGAATTATGCAAATCCATGGCTTCATCCAAAAAAGTTCATGGCAGAGCCTTTGGATATGCTTTTCAGCATGCTTTCCTCACATCACCATCATCTTCTTCTGCCCACAATGGTCCGCTTTGAAGAACCCAATCCTCAATCATGGCCTGCGCGGTCCTCCCCTGGTCTGCCGGAACGAGATGGCCGGCGCCGGAAACCACCACATGGGTCAACTTCCCCCACCTCTGCAAGTACCCCGCGACCTGATCCCCTTCCACCCTCCACACCTTCCTCTCCGCCGCCATGAACCTCCCGATCCCTTCCCACTCCATCACCTTCATCCAAGCCTCCGACGACGCCACGCCATCTCTCAGATCAAATATCCCCTGATACAGAAGAACCCTCGTCTTCCTCAACACCTCCTCCAGCATGAACTTCACGCTCTTCATCACGTCGCCGTGCAGGACTTCGGCGACGGCATCGCTGCATTCCACCCACGCCGGCGACTTCTCCGCTCCGAGCGCCGCCTTCACCTCCTCCGCGTTCAGAAATCCCTCCAGCTTCGCCGTACCGTACGGCCTCTTCTTGGTCAGATCAAAGAGCGTTGCAAGGCCTGTGGCGTTCTGAAGACAGTCGAGGACCCTGTTCCGCGCGGTGCTGGCCTCCGGCCATCTCCCCTCCCGCGTGAGCAAGATGGCCTCGTCTTGAAGCTCCTCGAGCCGTGCGCGCTGCCGGTCGTTGATGAGCCCGGCGAAATAAGCGGTGGCAGCGTGGGTGCCGACCTGGGCCACCGGGTGCGTGAGCCCGTTCCCGACGACGATGCCGGCGAGGTTGATGCGGAGGGAGGGAGGGACGAGTGGGTTTTGCCGGAGGATGTGGTAGCCGGCGGCGGGGACGTATTTTCCGGCGTAGCTCTCGCCGGTGAGAAAGAAGGGGCGGGAGCGGAAGGAAGGGGGGTGGGAGGAGAAGAAGGATTGGAGGGCGGCGAAGAGGTGGGCTGCGATGGTGGGCTGGTCGGAGGGGATGGAGGCGGGGGAGGCGGCAGGTGAGAAACCGGTGCCGATGGGGCTGTCGATGAAGAGGAGGCCGAAGCGGCGGTTCCAGGAGAAGGGGTTAGGGCGGAGGCGTAGATCGTCGGAAAGGAGCCATGGGCCGAGCTCGAAGAGGTTGCCGACCATGGAGGAGCATCCCGGGCCGCCCTGGAGCCAGAGCAGGAGAGGCGTTTGGGAAAGAAGGGAGAGTGGGTTTTGGGCTTCGTAGAAGGCGAAGAAGAGGGCGGCAGTGGAGGAGCTATTGCTGGTGTGGTTGAACGTGAGATAGCCGGATTCGGTGGGGAGGGCTTCCGTGGGATAGAGAGACGACGGAGGCGGTGAAGCGGTGGCGTTGGCCGGCGGCAAGTTGGTGGAGAGGAGTGAAAGGAGAAGCACAAGAGGGAGGAGGAAGGAATCCATGGCAGCAAAGAAACGGCGTCTCTCACTTCTTGGCCTGTTTGGATTGGTGGTAGGAGGCTAATCTTAGCTTATCTCCATTAATAATCTTTCTCAGCTGAGGTAAGTGATTTAATATAATTTTACATTTGGTTAATTTGAAATAATTATGTATTTTATTTAACAAATTAATAACTTAACTCTAGATAGTAAGAAATAAAAAAATAAAAAAATTGTATTTACATACCTTCCAAATTAATGATCTAATCAATAAATATAAAAATAATAACTTTTCATGTACATGATATAATTTAGGGATAATTACCTACATGCCACATAATTTAGTCTTTTTTATATCTTACTTATTCATTTTTAGTTAATTATGCTATGCACACTCAAAACATTATAAAATCTTACATACACACATTTTAGTTAAAACTTAATCAAAATCTATTTGAAAAAAAATATTTTGTTACTAAATCATTAAAATTATATTTTTACTCTTAATGGTACATATTTTTTTTCTTCCTTAATACCACACTAAAGCATTGATTTGTCCTAAAATCAATTCACGTCGCAGATGTCTTCTTCCTTTGTCGCCACCTAAACATTAAAATTTTAATATTTTCACTCAAAATATATTTAATTATCCTTAAAATAATATGATGAACGGCCCAAATTTTTTGTAATTTAACTATAATTAGGTTATTAAAAAATTATGATTACTCATTATAATAAAAATAAGTTAAAATGTGTGTATGTAAGATTTTATAATATTTTGAGTGTGCATAGCGTAATTAACTAAGAATGGATGGATAAGGCATAAATAAAACTAAATTGTATGGCATGTAGGTAATTATCCCTATAATTTATAGTTTGATATATAAAAATAAAAATAGTATAATCTTCAAAATAAAAAAAAAATGAAGTAGAATAATTTACCCAATTCAATATTATCATACAAATAATCATCATCATCATCGATTCATAGATCTATACAACAAATAAATTATAGTTAATAATGATAATAATTAATACTATGCTTATATAATAAAATTATAATACAAAATAACTTGACATGTATCTTGTGATAACTCTGCGTAGCAGTCAGAAGTATTTATATGTAATTTTAACATGTTCAGAGTCTTTTTTTTAGGGGAATGTCTATGAGAAAAAGGAAATCAAAGAAATTAAATTGCAGTCTTTTTCACTGATACAAATGACCCTATAGTTGAAAATAGAAAAAGAAAATAGAAAATTAAAAAAAAAAAAAATGAACTCTTTCAGTAAGTATCCAACAACTAAAGCAAGAAGAAGATACTCAGCAGCAAAGATCATCAAAACCCCAATCTGCAGAAATGGATTGCTCTAAAATAGGAGAAAGAAAAAGAAGGACCACAATACCTAATTATCACAACACCTGTTTTGCAGACATGGCGTCCTCCATAATGGTGAAAATGAAAGCAAGGACAACTAAGGGTGTTAATATGGATCGAAAATCAAAAATTAAATCGATTTTAGATCGAATTGAAATCGAGTCGATCTAAATGAGCTGACTAACGAGCTAAAAGTTCGGCTCGGTAATAATTTCAAGCCGATTTTGAGCAGGGTAGACTCGGCTCTATTTAGCTCGAAATCGGCTCGAATTAAAATATATTTTATATTATAATACATATATATAATATATGTATATAATATTATATATATATATATATATATTGTAAATTGAGCCGATCTCGAGCCGGATCGAGTTGAGCTTACTCAGCTCGAGATCAGCTCAAAAAAAAGTTGAGATTTGATTTATTTTCGAGATTGGCTCAAAGTCGATTGGAATCGACTCGAGCCGGCTCGAAATCGAACCCAATCTAGCTCGAGTCGATTGAAATGTGATCAATCTGATTTCGAGCCGGTATTGGCTCGGCTCGAAATCGGATCGGTAACGGCCTTAACGACAACTATATCATTAATAATGCAAGCCAAATGATCATTCAAAGCCTCAATCTCTTGGATCACTTGGCCATCTTTAATGTCAAATCAATCAAAGGATTATAAGAATAACCACAAAATTAGGGCTATAAATGAGCAAGCTGAGGTGAGCCAGGCCATGTTCATATTTAAGCTCATGTCATTTCATATTCATTGTTCAAACTCATTCATAAACAACTAGAGTAACCTGTGTCTTTAGGGTTTAGAGTCTTTAAAGGTTTATAATTAAGTACAGCTTTGGTAGAATATAAAAATATTCCTCGACTATAAACTACAAGCTTAAGAATTATAAGTATGAGCTTGTTATAAAAATATTCCTGGGCTATAAGAATTATAAGTATGATCATGTAGGCATAAATGATCGAAATTTTTTCAATTTATAATTAAGATAATATTTGTTCAATGAAGCAATCAAAGAACAAAATCATATACTACAAGATCAAAAGTAGAGCTCATTATTGCCTCTGCATTAAGCATATCTTTAATGTGGACTCAGAATTGTGTCTATCAACTATTATATCTTGGATCGACAAAAAGTATAACATTTTTATGTTTACCTCTCCACCATGATACCAAGGTAACCTCAAGTCAAATTATAGATTTGTCAAAACTAGAATTTTAATTTTTGAAATTGTGAAAAATTCATCATTGCTCACATTTCAGAAGAACCACAAGTGTAAGCATAGTATCTATTTATACAAATAATATTATTTAAGTGTAGTATTTGAGGATATAATGTTAATTAGGAGAACATAGTAATTAAATATAATATAGAGGAAAGGTAGCTAGTAATAAAGGTAGCAAGCAGAACATAAGCATTAATTGAGAGTAATTACGCAAACATAAGTATATAAATATGACAGTAATTTCTATAAGAATCAATAGACTTACTAAAAAATCACAAAAGCAAAGCAACTAGGACAATATATTATATTTGGGAGGCACAGATAAAATGAGCATCAAATCTAGCAATAAATAGAGAACCAAGCATACAAACAAATGAACAAACAGCCAAATCACAATAAAATTTAATAAAATAATATAGTGAAAATAGGAATAAAAATATAAATAACTCTATAACAAGAATATGGTGTACATTATAGGGTTACATAACATGAAAGAAGTAATATAAATTGCATAAAATAAATCCAGCTCATCAACATATTAAGAAAAAAAAACTAGCATATACATTCAAGTAACATGACTATAGATCATAGAGAATAAATCAATAACAGCAACATGACATGCATCATAGAGCAACATGATAATAAAAATAGTAACATGGGTTATATGAAATAAATCCAACACATCAGAATGCATAATTAGCCCTCAGCAAATTTCTAAAAAGATAACAGTAATAAGTGTAAAAAAATTCAACAGGATATTACAGAAACCATGAAAAAAATTCTAACGCATGTCAACCTCTTAGGTTTGTCAAGCCTCGGCTCTATAAAAGTTTGTCAAGCATCAGTCTCAACATCAAAAGGATGACAGAACACAGATTAAAAATTAGGGCATACCGATTCTACCGCGTCTGTGGACGAAATGACCTTTGCTACTTGATCCCACCTCAGGTAAGGGTCACCGGCGGGGGAGACCATCACCAACCTACGTACTTGCCGCTGTGGAAGTTGATCTGCGCCGACCCATGTTTGAGCGTGGAAGACTGCGCCTAACGCTGCACCTTTGCGTCAACGTCCCTTCCGGCAGCTTGTGTGGATAGTCTCCCAGCCAGTGATGGCTCTTTGCGAAGGTGTCGGATAAGACGGAGCCTTCTCTGCCATTATCCCAGCGATGTGCATGGGGCAGCTAAACCTCGGAATAGGCGGGGTAAGGACAACCCCATTGGGTTTATTAACCCAAGGTAATACAGCCTCTTATTAAAGCGTTTGATGAGTTAGTTAGGTTAATTTAAGTTAATCCAGCTAACTCGGGTCTATCAAATGGTTTAGTAGATGATTTTTTTAAAATTAAACACATTTAATTAACTAATTAATAGTTTTATTATTTAGAAAAAAATTAACAAAAAGAGCATATTTCTGACATCTTTACTGTCAATACCATTAAGCATAAGTCGCCCGACGCTTGCGCGACTTCACTCTGCCTAAATTTATAAATTTAGCATTCTTTTCTCCACACTTCTTATTTCCTTAAAATTTTCAAGAAAAATTAAGAGCAATTAGTAGAGCATAATCAAAAGCAGCAATATTTTGAGATATGTTCTTTTCTTATTTATTTTTTTCAATATTACGAATTAATTAGTAAATTTTCATTATTAAATACTTATTTAGTTAATTAAAAATTAATTAATTAATATTTTTAATTAATTATTTAAATAATGTAGTATTTAATTTATTCATTATTATCTAATATTTAATTAATTAACTGTTATTATTTTAAGTAATTTATTTAATTATTAAATGATATTTAAGTTATTTAAATTTAATTAACTATTTAATACCTAATAATTCATTATTAAAAAAAAAAGTAAATTTTTTTGTTATAATTAATAATTAATTAACTATTTTATAAATTATATTCTCTATTATTAATTATTTAATAATCAATTAAATTATTTTATTAATTAACTATATACATTGTATTAATAGGTGGTATGTCACTAGGTAGACACCGTATCATGCGCTCTCATTTTATCATAATAAGATCAATATGTTACGATAGAGTTAGGTGATATAGACGTTATATACTACTGATTGTTTAGGTATTCTGTCACATATCTGTACTATTGGATCAGCTATTTACTTAGCACAGTGCCACTTATAACTTGGGTAATTATTAAATGGTATTTTCTCGATCATGTAATGCGCTAGTTCGGTTGTCAGTAGTATTTTTCGTTAGATGTGATAGATCCAAAAATTAGGAGGATTGATGGTTGAGGACGAGCTTCGATAGATTGGTTTGCTAAGCCCCCTTGTATAGGTGTCTATAGAGAGGACAATTGGACTTTATTCAGCAGCCTTAAATGGTCAGTGAGGGCGATGTTAATACATTGAGATTATACATGAATTGGTACAGATTTTGAGCACGTCTTTCATTTGTATTCACTGAAGTGGAAAAGCTTACTTCATATTTTCCTTCAATGCCTGTTGTTAGAGAATTTATGAGCTTTGTAGTTTTTACTATATATTTGAATTTTATCATAGTAAATATTCTTATAATTTTTTTCCTCTGTATCATTGTGAGATCATACGCACTGCATATTCACTATTTAATGTTGAGAAATGTACAAAGGGTAGCAGCCCAAGCATATGAATAGACTCACGGAATCAACTATTATCATTGTGTGACTAGTTTCACTCATAGTTTCACTTCCTTTTAGTGGCTAAGCATACTCATGTTCCGACTGAGACGTACACTCCGCAGGAGCAAGACCTGTTCACTCTAGAGAACTCGCCGGGCATTCGCCATCGGATCTTATAGTTCATACATCACAATATATACAACTCAATTAGTTCGAGTGCTTATTATCATATGGCTTTCATTAGACACAGTTTGATGTACTTGAACCTTCGGCTTCGCCGATCAACCAAGAGCAGGGACAATAAGACTCCATCGATGATGAAGATGATGATGGCGGCACACATACGCATGCACTCCACCGACAATGATGTCGGGCCCTAGATTTGTACATGCCTAGGAGTGATGTCATATCATGTAAAAGAGGAAGACAAAGATAATGTACTAAAATCTTAAAATTTTAGGTTAATGTTTGAATTTTTTTTTATATTTTAATGAGTATTAAATTAATGATATTTTAAATTCCATACAAATAAAATCTGTCCTTTTTAACGTAAAAAATCATAATAATGATTTACGTTTAAAAAAAAATAATGCTTTCGAGGCTAAAGGCTTGAATGAAATATTTGCTTAAAAAAATGTGCAATATGATATTATTGTGGCATTAGCAATGATTGATGGACGTTTTGATGATTTTTTAATAAAAATGATTTGAGGTGTTTGGCTTTTTTTAATTACGTAAAATTAGTGGATTAATAAATTATTAATAATTTGTTTTAAATAAATTGATAGGGGAACACTTTAGCCATTGAAAATATTATTTTTTTCTCGATATAAATTTTAACTAAAAATAATAATTTTATTTCACATTTAATTTAAATACAAATTCCACTAGGTCTTAATCCCACTAGGTGGGGTCGGCTACATGAATTTCTTTGTTTCCATTGCGCTCTATCAGTTACCAAATTTTTATCTAAGTTTAAGTAACTAAGATCACTCCTTATAGTTTCTTGCCATGTCTTCTTTGGTCTCCCTTTTCCTTTTTGTACATGGGCAAAATCCAATAACTCAATTTTTCTAATTGGAGCTTCAATCGACCTACGATTTAGATGTCCAAACCATCTAAGCCAACTTTCTCTAAGTTTATCCTCAATTGGTGCAACACCAACTTTCTTTCGGATATACTCATTTCTCATTCTATCCTTTTGTGTATATCCACACATGACACATCCACCTTAACATCTTCATTTCTGCAATATTTATTTTATTTATTTTACACACTTTTAAATATTAAAATAAAAAAAAATTCATTAAATTTTAAAAATAAAATATTTTTTTGTCTAAAAAAAGTTTGAACCAAACGAGACATATTTTTAATTTTGTCCGAACCAAACAGGCACCCGGGGCCGTAAGCCCTATCGTGCTTGTAGATGTAATGGTAAAAAAATGTTATTTTATATATATATTTTTGTTAATTTATACTATTATTAATGCCATTTTGCCTTTTTTTTTCATTAATTTGCATATTTTTTATGTCTTTTTTTTTAGTTTGCATACTTTTATAAAGTTAAAAAAATTCAATTAAAGTAAAAAAAGTATTCATGTAAATTAAAAATTATCCATACAAAATAGATAAATACTCATATTTTGTATTATCTCTTTATGTTTTATATTAACATTTTTTTATTTTATATATGTGTACAAATCAAACAAAATATTAATATAAAGTAAAAAGAGATATAAAAAAAAATTGTAAAACAACAAAAAGGGAGGCGTTGCCATTACACTCGTGACCTAGCGGGTCCCACACACCTGCGTGGAGTGTGTTTAAAATACAATAGAAACTGCAGCTTTTTTGTTTGACAAATAAAAAAATATAATAATAATATTTTTAATTTATTATAATTTTAATAATTTTATTTCATATTCAACATAAATTTTAATTTTAAAAATTAATTTTATTTCATATTTAACACAAATTTTAATCTTAAAATCAACTTTATTTTAAATCCTACACACCTCCCAATATTAAAATAATTTTTTTTTCATCAATTCTATAAAATAAAATATTTTCTCTTTTCTTACTCAAATTTATCCTCCAACCAAACAAGCCCTATATATTTTTTTTTGCTAATCATACTAAAAAAATATTTTTTATTTTTTACATAAAATTTTTAGTATTATATTTTTTTATTAATAAATTATTCAATAAATTAAATTAAGTGTTAATTTACTAAATAGTTTAATATATTAAAATCTTAAATTTTGATTAATTAAATTACTGTATTGTATTTTCTTCTCAATATCCTGCATCAAAATTATTTCATATCATTCTTTCAAAAACAATTATTTCGTATTTTAAATAATTTTTAATATAATTAATTAATTTTATTTCTTATCAAATTTATATATACATATAACGAATTTTTTCTCAAGCAACCCAAATATGGCGGAGATCCACCCTTTAATTAGAAAATAAAAAAATAGAAAATAATTTGGAGTCGCTTTTTACTGGCACTAGCAATCATCCAAAACATGCCAGATTTTTTAATTTATTTATTCATTATAAGAAAAAAAATGCTAATTAACTAATTAAATATTAAAAATTAGCCAAACAATTTGCTGTTTGAATAAAAAATTATCACAACTTCTAATCACTCCATGAAAAAAATGTGCATATAAAGAAAAGCTGGGCTTCAAAATCTTTAAGGCCAAATTTCATCAGATTAATAGTAATTAAGTCTTCCTAATTTAAAATTATGTGCAATTAAATTCCTTTTGTTTTTAAATTAATCTAATTAATCTTCTAATTTGAAATAACATGCAAACAAATTTATTAGTACTAATAAAAGTGCTTCATAAATAATATATTTTTTTAATTAATAAACTAATTTAATTAATTTAAAAACTATGTCAATATTTCAAATAAACATAATGCCCAATCTGATCTTTATTAATACTAAAAGACCTATGTATATATTATCTCAAACTTAATGACCAGTTTGCCTAATTTGAAAACTAGAAAGATTTAATTGCGTATAAATCCGAAGAAAAGAAACCTAATTATTGTTAACCGTCTTTTTGGGAGTTGACGGGCAATTGAGTATATCAAAATTGAGTGAACCTGAATATCATATAATTTTACAAACTATGAGCATGAATTATAAATTACACTACAAGAGCTGCTGAATTTGTTTTCTAATCAATCCTTTCAAGGTTGTACATAACTATTCCTTCAAGGGAAGTTCTGTAAGGGGAAGGAGGAAGGCAGTCAAGGCTCTGAATGGCCAGTTCAGCCTTGGCTTTGGCTAAAGCCTGCGCTCTGCTGATCCCCCCAGATCTTAAAACTAACTCAACAGCTGTTTCTAATGAACCTTCCTCACTGAATTCAGTGTCAATGATCTCTCTGAGCTTGGGCTCCCTCTCTAAGGCAAAAATAACTGGAGCAGTAAGATTACCCTTTGCAAGGTCACTGCCTGCTGGCTTTCCCAGCTGCTCTGATGATTGGGTGAAGTCCAGAATATCATCCACTACCTGGAAAGACAAACCCAAGTTGTTCCCATACTCATACATCTGCTCGCAGATGATGCTGCTCACATTGCTGAAAATCGCAGCAGATTTCGTGCCCGCAGCGACCAGAGATGCAGTCTTGTAGTAGCTTTTGAGCAGGTAGTCGTCGAGCGTAAGGTCACAGTCAAAAAGACTGGAGGCTTGCTTTATTTCTCCACTAGCAAAATCTCTGATTACCTGAGAGGTAGAACAGCTATTTCAGGGATTAACATGAGCATGGTATTCGGAAGGGAGGAAAAGGAGTGGAGCATTTTCCAAAATTGCAACCGTACTTCACTTATGAGTTTGATGACATCGATGTTTTCGAGGTTCGCAAGGTACCACGATGACTGGGCAAACATGAAGTCTCCGGCTAGCACAGCCACACGAGTCCCAAATATTTGGTGAATTGTGTTCTTTCCTGCAAATGCATGCAGTGAGAAAGATCCAACAACTATTGGAAGCCATACGTAACTTATCTTGATTGGGAGTGACAATGAAGCTAGTTAAAGTGAAGCTTAGATAAACTCGAGGTTAAAGGTTTGTCAATAACAATACCGAGGTGAGTCGCCTCACTTCACTCTAAATCTGATGCCCGACACCAACTCAATGCGGCAAACATCTCAAGTAAATGATGCACAGAGGAAATGACATGATTAAAACAGAAGTACAAGAAAATTGAAAACCATCAAAATCATGTTGATTTAAGGGGAAAAAAATTTGATATAGCCGACACTGTTTACAAACACAGCCAACAAATTATAACAAATTAATTTGAAAATGTTTTGATTATATTAGTATTATAACAATCATCAACAATAAACTTATCCAACATTTAGAAAAACAATACAAATCAAAGAGATGCATAGCAGAACGGAAAGTGAAATGAAAAACAGAGCACTTGTGGAAAGCATATGGGCAAAATATTTCAAGTAATTTTGGTGTTTCCATGGTTATGACTACGTGAAGCCATTGGATTCATTGAAAAGATTAATCTGGTGGAAACGGAAAAAAAGATTCAAAGCCAAATACTTTTGCACTCAGTTTTCCAAGTGCAACGATTAAGCCAAACTAAATAACCAAAATATTAGCAACAAATCTATATATTACAAATTGACTCAGCTTTATCGAAAAAAAAAAAAGAGACTCGGAACAATTGTTGGACAACACAACCCTGACACAAACTACACTTGAAATTTTTGAATCATATTTGTGACTTGAAACTAAGCTCAAAATTATTCAAATTATTTTGACTTGATTAAAGACAACAATTTTCAAATGTAAATGATGTTTTTTTTTTTTGGATAAAAAATATCAATGATGTTACCAACCCTTATCACAATGAAACAGGAATAGTTTCATAAAAATTTAAAATTTGAGCCAGTTTGCAATTTACAAAGTTAAAACCTAAATTATAGCAGCAATAACACCCAGGGTAGGGGATCAAAATAAAAAATATCTCAACATTTGTATCCTCAAGATATCCGGCTATCGACTCCACAAAACCCCTTTTCAAGCTTTCAGGAGGCAAGAGAACAAGGCCTCAAGGCGTCAGGCATGATATTCCTTCGGGATGAGAGAGAAAATTATCATCGAGGAACTTATACGAAAACTTTACTTGAGGACTTTGTCCACAAGACCTTGACGCCAAGACCTCATATCTTCGAGGACATAGCATATGCTAGAAAGGCGACAAGTTCATAGAAAACCAATGGTCTCCTGCAACTGAACTCACTACCACATCACTTGCTCCACACTAAAACACTCATAATTAAGACATAAATGCAAAGAATATCTTTCCTTTATTTAAAATGGGGAAACGTGTGAATAAGAACTAAAGTCATACAACTACATAAGAACAAAGTCCAACAGCCTCTAAATTGTAGTTTTTCTCTCCTAAAAAATAGAGGAGAGCTTGTACATGAACAAGCAAGAATCAACTTTAAGGGGAAACTCTACTCAACTAATTAATCCTCTCGCTACTTCCATTAACTCCATCAAAACAAATCAAAAACTCTGACACCATTCAATGCAGGGCCTAAACTCAGAATTACTATCGAAAAGGTTGCATAGCGTTGATATGCATCAACAACCATCATAAGATGGTTTTATTACCAAGAGACGGGTCATAAAAGAACTTTTAAAAAGTGATACTAACATTCACTGAATCATGGTTTTAGACTTCTACATTAGAAAAGAAACAGGCTTCTCAAGCTATATTAGAGGACTGTCATCATTCAAGTCAGTTGAGTTATTTGGTAGCCCTAAGAGAACAGCTTTGACCAAACACTGTAAATTTGACAGTAGCAATAAAGGATTTTCAAGAACATTTTGCTCATGTATTTTAAATAGTAACTTTTGGTAGCTTCTGAAAATAGCATATAATGAGAAATAAAATTAATTTTAATATTGAGATATAAAAGTAAAGTTGACTTCTAAATTGAAACATGTGAAAATGTGAGACAAAATTAAGTTTCATTATGTTGGGAAGGTAAATTACATTCAATTCTCTAACTTTAGGATATAATATTACCCAATTTCATGATTTAAAATTTAACATCTTGGTCCCTGCATTATACACTTGTTAACAGTTTGGTTTCTTTAATTAAAATAAGTACATCGCTAAGGTACATTTAGACAAAAATCGTCAGCAAAAAAGCAAATACAATTTTTTATATCTTTTTCAAAATTATTAATTACTTAAATACCCTCATCTCTCTCACTCTCTTTGTAGACCTCTGGTAGCCTGCAGCAGGGCCTGTTAGCGAACCTTCACGCAGGACCACCACACATGAGCCCTTCATGTAAGGGTAATCACCTATGGCCCTGCTGCAGGTCTGCAAACAAAGAGGGAGGGAGAAAGGGAAGTAAAATTGTAAAATCTTTAAGATTTAATGAAAAATTGAATAAAACAACAAAACTATTAAAATGTGCATAACTCAGGAATCCAGATGTTAAAAATTTAAAATCATAAACTAGTGTCATATTATATGTAAAAGTCAAAGACTTGAGTATAATTTACATTTATTTTCATATATTGAAATTTATACCAGTTGTGAAATAAACACTATAAAATTAGTATTGGAATTTTTTCGGCATATGCCAAAGAATAGCATAAAGTAACAACAAAATCAATCATCAAGAAGTATAGTGACTGGAATACATAAATAATACAAACTAATTCCCCATCAGAGTTCCACATATCCAACTCCTTTTATCATAAGAGAATTGCAATTAAATAAACAAATTCATCAGTTCCAATGCTTTTACCGAAACTCAAAGGTGAAATTCCAACAATAAATTCTAGTCTATTCCCGTGAAGGAAAGATTTAGAATCTGATTTTTGGAAAAATTAAGCAAAGGCCTCAGAAGATGGAACCAACAATTAATTTAGTTGCATCCTCCATAATGCATAATCAAGTAATAGAAATCAAATGAACTACAAATGCTAAAGGCGTGATAACAATACTCGATTGGCAAAGGAAAAATGTTTTCATGGAATAATACTTTCATATTGTCAAACATTTATAAGCATATTCAATAAACAAAAGATGCTTTCTATTTTTTGTTGAATTTTCCATGAAAAGGAGTCCTTTGAAATAAAGAGAACAAACTACATGGAATACATGAATACACATTTATTGGTCTTTTTTGTAACTAATGGTTTGTGGACCTGATATTGCATACATAATCAAAATTTCATATTCCAAAAATAAATTGTCTTGAAGCACCGATATAAAATAAGCAATGGCAAGTCAAACATTACACTTGCACTTAAAAAGCAGTAGAAAATTATTCAAGTCTACTAAAGACTTTTGAATTTAACACTACCAACATCAAGATATAGTAGAAATATGCTAACTTTTTCCGCTATTTCTTGTCAATTATTTATAATTTCCAATCACCAGGTTCCAAAACCTAGAAAAGTTTCATATATTAATGGAAGAATTATACCTCTTCGCATCCCACTATCATCTAGCACATCATCATGTATCAAACTTGCCGTATGAATCATCTCAATTATTTCAGCTAAACGTTGATGTTGTCTTGTCAGTTCCCTGAATGTTTCAATAGCACAAGAAAACATCATCTATGTTAGTTTTTTCTCATTCTTGGAAGTATAAGTACTACAAAAACTGAACAACTTACTTAAAACCTGCAATTTGAGATGTTGCCCGTGAAACTAAGAAAACTAAAGCAGGTCTTAGCCTCTTTCCACCAGCGCCAAATATCTGCTCTGCTGCGGACACCAAAATAGGATTTTTGGCACCTACAATCTAATAACGAAAGCTATCAGATAAAGTACTTATCAGTAATCAAGTGAATTAATTAACAGTTTAAGGAACATTGAATTTTGCTACTTCAACTCAATCAACAGTCAGGACAGGCATAGAAAATGGTATTGTAACCTAACATACAATGTTCATGTGTCTAATGTAAGCCATGTCCCATTTATAAGAAAGTTGGATAACCTCTTGGGAACACCAGGCACGGGCACGGCTGCCCCTTGAGTCCTGTGCAACATGACAACTTCTAGCATACCTTCTTAGAGATTTACAGCTAGCCAACCACTTGACCTTCTTAGAAAATTGTGTGTACTAGTTTATTGGTCTTGTCGAATAAAGAGTTTGATCGACAAGCCAACGTCTTCAACTATTTCATTTCAACGGATGATCATACTAAGGACTCCTTCAAGATTGAGTTGTTCGACGAGGCTTCCTTCGACAAGCCTCTTTGACTTCCTCATCCTCGTAAGGAAGTATACCCAACAGTTTTAAAAGCTTAATACTTTAGGATTCTTCTATTAAAGAGGACAGATGCAATTGCCTTAGTTGAAACTTTTACTTACACCTATTAACACTTTACCTATAAAATGTATTTATCAACTAACTTGTCAACAAGGTACAAGTACCATAACCAAACATAGATATGCTATAGTTGTGGCCTGAGGGGTCATCACAGAATTGGCAATGCCTTCATGGCAGTGTAAGAACTTCTTAATGTTATTTCTAAATTAAATCAAATCGATAATACTAAGTGTGTTAAAATATAAAATTATTCTTGAGCTATGACTTACAAGCCTAAGCTTTTTGGTTATTTGGTATATAACATCCCGTGATCCAAATGCAAAAACACTATCAGTTTTGGCTTTATGAAACTGTGTGACTTGAGTACTTCCCGAGAAATCATCCATCACAGTATTATTCTAGCTAATCATGCTTAACTATGAAGTTTCTCATCATTAGCCTCACGAGTTTTCTTTTCAAAAAACGTCTTTACTATTTGGGACCACGTTATCTACATATGCAGCTCAAGATCTCCTCACTTTTCGATGTAGGACAATTCATTTTTATGTCCCTCTACCTAGAAGCCTTGTCAGAAGCCATTTCTTTTCCGAGTGATTCTGATTCACTCATATGGACTTCACCCCGGCGATCACTTCCCACCCTTTTTGATCTTAAGTGTCACAAGCCCACCAGCTTCCGCTTGATTCGTCCTCGAACTACATCGTACTGTGGAAGGTCAACTGATACGATATTGTAATATCTTATAATCCAAATGTAGAGGTATTATCCTCTTTATTTTTGAGCTACGTGACTTGAGTACTTCCTGGGAGATCACTCATCCTAATACTATTTTAGTCTAAGTACACTTAACTATAAAATTTTTCATCATTAGCGTCATAATTTTTTCCCCAAAAGCGCCTCTACTATTTGAGACCATGTATCTATTTATACATCTTAGGATCTCCCCCCTTTCAGATGTGCGGTAATTCATTCTTATGCCTCTCTAGCTAGAAGCCTTGTCAAGAGTCACTTCTTGTCTGGGTGATTCCGACTTACTCATCTAATATGGTAGTAGAGCCAGGGGATCTCAAGATCCTAGTGACCCCCATCTATCTCTAATATAAGGTTAAATAAATGCCTATACTGAACACCACACTACAAAGCAAATAAGTTTACACGTGAGGAGGTGTGCTAGAATATAAAATTATTCCTGAATTATGACCTACAAGCTTAAGCATTTTGGTCATTTGGTAACCAGAGATCTAACAAAGTTAACCTAGATCAAAAGTCTAAAGCTCATACTTTACCAAACTTGTATTCTCCAATTAGCAATCATAATAGATTAACAAAGTTCATATAATTAACCAATCATCAACACCTGTATACCAGCATTTCTTCTGAGGAATAAAACTAGCGTCGCAATTTTTAACTTCTAGAAATTAAATCAGAAACGTGAAAATACAATCATTTCATTGATTTGATGCCTCCATAATATTCCAAACCTAGGTGATAGAGAAAGTTCTATTTGTTCTTTGGTTAGCACACCAAGAATAATCACCAATAGTCGTGAAAAATAAAAGTTGCTTCCTATTGATTGCTTTACAAACCCCATACTACTCAAAGATTATGTTTCAACAATATTTCTTGCAGATTTGCCCTTTTCTAAAGTACAATTACTTCAATTCTGAAAAAAAACGTTTAACACAGTATTCCTTTTGGTATTATCATCAATATAAAGCTAGTGAACCTGAGGAAAGGAATATCCAAGAAAACATTGCGGGCAAAGTTTTTTTTTTTGATGGAAATGTAGGCGAAGTTTAACGAATGCTTACTTTCAGCAAACACCTTTAACTAAAAAGATAGAAAATAAAATCCACTGACCGATTTCAAATTTTTGTTCAGATTGAGCAGGTCATCGCCGACTACTTGGGGCAAATTAGAAATAGAAACGGACCTCCTGGTGTCTGCCCGAACTTGAAAACTAGTCGCAGGCCCTGAGCTTCCAACTTCCACTGCAACCAGCCATAAGAATTCATCGCCAACACTCGAAATCTCCATTTTCCCGCCAAACCAAAGATAAGGTTTTGAAAAAAGTACCATTTGCGGCCGATGAAGCATTACATCGAGCACTTCCCGCGCGCCGGCAAGGTACTCCTCTGCCCGACCTCTGTAATCTAGATTCCCTCGGCGAGCAGGCCGCAACGAAACCCCTTTCGCTGAGATCGAAACGAGAACAAGTCAACGACCACATTCTCCGGCAAAACAAAGCTGAACCTTCGATCAGTTGCTCAGCCCCTTCAGAATCACCGCAGCGTTCGATGGCGAGCAGAGCCCGTCAAGGCTCAAGTTTACCGCGAATGTGGCAACGACTGCTGATGTATTAATGGCGAATGGATAGTGAAGCTGTGGAGACTGGAGAGAAGCAGAGGGCGAGGGGGCGGAGGGAGGAGATTTTAAATACCTGAGAAGGTACCCAAGAAGCTTTTGAGGTGGATCCATGAGGTCCACACAGCTGACCGATCGGGGCGGCCTCCTTATCATTTGAGCCGCGAGCGAGCGAACGAGCGAGAGAGAGAGAGAGCAGCCAGTTTTTATTTATTTATTTCTAACCAGATTTCAGATTTGTGCCAGCAGAAAAAAGTATTAATTTATTTATACTTTTTGTGGGTAATAATTAGCGAGTTTTTAAGTTTTTTTATTTTATTTTTATAAAGGTGGTAGCAAGTTTTACATACTTATACTATACTCATTACCTACACTATACCCTGTATCATCTTTAAATTAATTTAATAAGTTGAATATTTTCACATGGACGTCATTCACCTACCATTTAATTTGATAAATTTTAATTAAAAGTTACTATTAGCATTTAATTTAATAAATTTTAATTAAAAGTTATTATTAAGATATTGACTAAGATAAAATTTCTGAATAAGTGATACATAATAATAATAATCATTTTTTCATTTTTCATATACTACAATAACTTCTATCAGAAGATTTAATTATAGTTAAATCTCAATAAAATCTCACTCATTGATCACATCATTTAACCATTGACCTTCATGTTAGGGCATCGCGGAGCTGCATTGGTTCCGGCGGTAGCGTATTCACGCAATGCGATAGCATATTCTCGCGAAGCGATAGTGTATTCACGCGAGCATTACTCTGCTATTTGCATCTTCTTCTTACCCACGAGCGAGCATCGGACATTTCTGTAGCTTCAGAGTTCTGTCGCCGCCGGCCTCAGAAAGGTCTGATTCCCGCTCGCGATGCTCGCGTAAGAAGAAGATGCAAATAGCAGAGTGATGCTCGCGTGAATATGCTATCGCCTCACGAGAATATGCTATCGCATTGCGTGAATATGCTACCGCCGGAACCAATGCAGCTCTGCGATGCCCTAACATGAAGGTCGATGGTTAAATGATGTGATTAATGAGTGAGATTTTGTTGAGATTTAACTGCAACAAATATTTTAAAGGTGAAATTGATTCACTTTTAAAAAATCCACTTTTATGTGTACGATCCAAGATATTATTAATTTGTATATTAGAATTCTGCGTAAATTGCAATTGAACTCTTGAGATTAGACAGACATTGCAAATTCATCTTAATTTTTAAAAAAATTTAATTTTAATTATTGTGGTTAAAAAGCGTTGAAATCTTGGTCCCTCATTTGAAATTTTGCCTTTTTGTTTGTCATTGATAAAAAATTTTAAATTTGATTATTTATTAACTTTAAAAGATTATTATACTATTCTTTAAAAAAGTAAATATTAATATTCCAAAAATTTATTTTAAAAAATTTTAATTATTATATCTTAATTGTAACTAAATTATAGAATTTTATAATTTTAAAAACTTAAATTAAAATTTTTAAAAAATTAATACCAATATATAATTCTCTTCTAATGTTCTTGGATGCAATTTACTCTTAAATTTATGTACATCTTATTTGAGTTTAAGTTTGATTGACACCTTTGCGACCTAAGCAACAAACACAACTTTCTTTATAAATTTATCCGTGCGACCTTTTCTTAAAAAAAAAATGAAATGTGGGACTTAAAAAAAAAAATTTGATCAAAGCGTAGGTCTTAAATATTAAACACGACTACA
>JAEMOT010003134.1:4716-110357 GCA_019297695.1 Apostasia ramifera | reverse complement strand
GATGGATGAGCTCTGAGCGCTGCTTGTCTGTCACCGGAGAGGTCCGCAGTTGTACGAGGAGGATGGTGGCTTTAAATGCTAGTACCTCCATTTGGAAAGAGCGCCCGTACGGAGAGCGGTGCGGTTAGGTGAAGTTGATCGTGACAGGCATTACCTCGTACCCTCGTGCCCGAGGTTATGGGGGATTTATCCTGGGTCGTCGTGGACGATGGTTGGTTGAATCCTCGTGCCCGAGGTTTGACCTGGGTCAAGGATCCAGCAAAACCTGAAGCTGAGTCAGCAAATCAAATCAATCGAGTACAAACCTGACGGGCGCCACGTGTCCGGCCAGGATGCAGCGCAGGAACCACGTGTTAACAAAAAGAAATAGCTTGCATGACACATGTGGAGAATTTGGCTGATCGTGCTTCCTCTATTACTGTTTTTGTTTATAATCACAAGTGGACTTTGGGATGGTTACGACAAAGATCAGGTTGGACAGAAATATTAAGGCAAGGTGCAACTCGATTTGCTACTACATTCATTACTTTGAAGAGTATCTATGAACACCATTGTGATTTACAGGCTATGGTAACTAGCAAAGAATTTAATATATGGAGTGGTTCAAAGACTAAAAGAGGTAAAGAATCAAGGAGATAGATAAGAAGTTTTGGAATGATTGCTTAGTGATTATAAAGATGGTTAAGCATTTGCTTAAACTATTAAGAATTTTTTATTCTGATGAAAAACCTACGCTGGGTTATATTTATGATGGGATGCACAGAGCTAAAAGAGGAATTAAAGAACTATTTCGAAAAAAAAAAGGTTTATACAGACTTTATACTAATTTTATCAAAGATTGATAGGACAAATTGTTTAGAAAAGATATGCATGCTGTAAAATATTGGCTCAACCTAGCATTTCAATATGATCAACAAAACTTTTGTAGGAAGCCGAAAGTCATGAATGGTCTTCTTGATGTTATAGAAACAAAAAGTTTTCGTGGAAAGACAAAATTAATAAATGAAACAAAGATGTTTCGGGAACGTGAAAAAGGCTTTGGTCGTCAACTAGCTTTGACCACTTGTAAGACAATTAGATCCAGTAAGTGATATTATTTTTTATATTCATTGAGTACTATGTTTATACAAATTGATGCTAAAGTCAATAATATGCAGATGAGTGATGGATGTTATTTGGGAATGATACTCCAAACTTACAAAGCTTGGCAATTCGTTTATTAAGTCAAACTGTTTTTTCATCTAGTTGTGAAAGAAATTGGAGTAAATTTGAAAGGATTCACACTGATAAAAAAAATAAGTTGGAGCATAAGAGATTAAATGATTTAGTTTATGTGTATTATAACTTTCGCTTGAAAATTAGGTTTGCATTCTAATTTTTTAATTGCTAAATTATTGGGCATTTTATATTTTTATTTGTTTTAAAATTTTCTTAACATTGTTATTGTTATTTCACTTCAACACTAGACTCTATGATAAAAAAAAACCATTTGATGCGATTGATTATCATTGTCTTGATAAAATTGATTGTTTGATTATTGAAAAAGAGGCCCAAGATGAGATTAGCAATGAAGAGTATGAAAAAATAACAAATTATGCTGACCAACCAAGTAGAGGTTGTAATAATCCGTTTAAATAAATACCTGTTAATATTATTCTGGATTTAATATAAGTACATATGTCATCTGAGGGCTTCAAAATAATTGCTACGTTAAATAAAACATTCCCTGTAGACAGTTTGAATAAAATATAGATATATTTATTTCTCCTCTGACTTTCTCCCACCTTCTCACCCACCAACGGTCCCGCCCTATTAATGTCATCTTCCCAACCACCAACTACTAACCGCCGACGGTCCCGCCCTAATAAGTTCACTTCCCCCTATAAATAGGCCTCAGAACCCTCAGAAAGAATCACAACCTTCAAATCTTCTATGAGTTTTAGCTCATCTTGGTGCACCTTTCCCCCAGCGGCAAGACTCTGTTAGGTAAGAACTCTGGTCTTATTAAATTTATATTTCATTCGGTGATTTCTCTTGTTAACTCAATTTGATTGGTGATTAACCTGTGTCGACCCACTTAACCCGTTTGACTCAAGATAACCCGTGCCAACCCATTAAAATTATGAGTTAACCCGTTATATCCGAGTCAACCCGTTTAACCCGAGTCAACCCATTTAACCTGTTTGACCCGAGTTGACCCGTTTGACCCGTTTGACCCGTTTGACCCATTTGACCCATTTGACCCGTTTGACCCGTTCGACANGCGTGGCGTCGTGTGGGGGACGTACCTGCATCCTGTTATTCTGATGTCACACTAGTGACGTATCTGATGAACCTGTTTAATCTGATGTCACACTAGTGACGAATACCTGTGGTTCTGATCCCTCTTTATTATATAATGAATACATATCAATATTTATGCATAGTATACATGTGATAATATTGACAAGATGATATTACAAGTTATTCTGATATCCTCATCTGTTGATAATTTGAGCTATAAAACCTCACCTGACCTAAGGTAAGGTGAAGGTTGTTTACTCGGTCTTTGTGACTGACTGTTGATTTTCAGGTAAATAATCTGTTGCGAGGAGAAGACTGCAAAATCCCAAGAAAGATGTTTCTCTATATCCCGTATGGACCCACTGATAGTCATCCTTAACCACTTTAAGTGCTTTACCTTTCAGTTTTCTAATCTAAGGTTACTCTGGGTGATCTGCGTGTGTTTCAACCTTTGTAATCCTGTTTTGAGATGAATAAAAATGTCTTTTCTTATAATCTGTTCTGTGATTCTGACTAATAGTCTCCCCTTATTTTATGGATAAATGGTCCTTAAAAATGAGGGTGTGACAGAGGTTGCTTATAATTTTAATTTATATTGCTATTCACTTTCAAATTTCATGTTTCCAATATTTGTAATATGCTTAACTAAAAGTTTTGTTGTTATTTTCAATTGTTAGATGGTGAATGTGATAACTTTGATGATGATTTAAATTGTGCTGATAATATGGTTGGATTGAAGGATGTGAACGGTTAGATTTTTCATCCTTTGGCGACGATGGAATGGCTACTCTAAGTACTAGCAACCATGATAATATTGTGCATGAGGGGGGTGATTTCATGATTTTTTAGTATTTTGAATATTGAAAGATTATGCTTTAAACCTTTTTGAAAGATTATGCTATATTTTTGAAAGTTATGAAGAATCGAGTTTATGTTTTGAAATTTGAATGTTTTGTAACAATAGCTGGAACTAACAAGATGCTTTATGAAATTTATATATCTGTGGTTTGTTTATTATTAGATTTATGAGAATTTAAATGCTAACAATCACATTAAATATGATTGTGTTAGTTTTTTTTTTATATTTTATTACTATTTAGTTTGTTTTCTATTACTGTTTGGGCTTGTTTGGTTGGAGGATAAATTTAGGTAAGAAAAGAGAAAATATTTTATTTTATAGAATTGATGGAAAAGAAATTTATTTTAATATTGGGAGGTGTGTTGGATGTGAAATAAAGTTGATTTTAAGGTTGAAATTTGTGTTGAATGTGAAATAAAGTTGATTTTTAAAGTTGAAATTTGTGTTAGATATGAAATAAAATTATTAAAGTTTATAATAAAATTAAAATATTATTATTTTATTAATTGGCCCATTTTTAGGGCTTTGCCAAACAAGAGACTATTATTCCATTTCTGTAAAATATATTATACGTTTTTTCTATAAAATTTGGTATCAATTTAAAAAATATTTATCTTGTTTACATATTTTGTTATGCTCAAATCATGATATAATTATATTACCGGTTCAACCGGTCCAACCGAGTCAACCGGTCCAACCAGTTCGACCTTAAACTAGAAGCTAGACCGGTTCTTAATCCGGTTCGATTTTTACACCATTATTTCAAAGCAGCTCTAAATTACAAATCCAATGAGTTATCTTATTAAGTAACAATAAGTATTCAAACCTTTATAATACAATATAGGACAACCAATTAACAAAATAACATCAATAATAACAACTACCACCAAACCTTTATCCCACTGTGAGGTCGACTACATGAATCATTTATTTTTATTACACTCTATCAACTAATAAATTTAACTTTAAGTATTTAAGATTATTCCTTATAATTTTTTACTATATCTTTTTTATCTCATTCTTCCTCTAATTATATGGGCAAGGTTCAGTAATCTAATTTTCTTTACTGAAGCTTCAAGTAGCCTACAATTTACATGTCCAAACTATCTAAGCTGACTCTCTTTGAGTTTATTTTCAATTGATGTTACTCCAATTTTTTCGTAGATATATTTATTTTTTATTTTATCCTTCTGTATATGCTCACTCATTTACTTTAGCATATTTTTTTTGCAATACAACAACCAAGCCTTTATCTCATTAGCTGGGATCAGCTACATGAATCTTTATTTTCATTACACTTTATCAAAAATCAAGTTCTCATTCATCTCCAAATATGTGAGATTATTTCTTATGGTTTCTTATCATATTTTATTTGATCTTCCTCTTCCACTTTTAACACAGATAAAATTCAATAACTTAACTCTCTTTATTAGGATTTTCATTGCCTATATTTTATATGTTCAAACCATCTTAGCCGACTCTCCCTAAACTTATTCTCAACTGAGGCTACCTCAGCATTCTCGCGAACATACTCATTTCTCATTCTATCTTTTCGCGTATACACACTCATCTACCTTAGCATCCTCATCTCTACGATACTTATTTTACTTGTGTATTTTTGCTTTATGAGTTAGCATTCTACATCATATAATATTGGTGATTTTACAATTGTTCTGCAGAATTTACCTTTAAGCTTAAATAAAATTTTTTTAGTACACAATATACAAGTATTTCTCCATTTTAGCCATTCTGCTTCAATTTTATTGATAACATCCCTATTTATTTCATCATTATTTTGTATAATTGATCCAAGAAATTTAAATTACTCGCTCTTCCTAATAGCTTGATCATCAATTGTCATCTCACTGATACAAATACTTCTATCTTGAGTAAATTTACACTCTATATATTAAATTTTTGATCTACTAATATGAAAATCTTTAGTTTCTAAAGCATTTCTCTATAATTTGAGTTTTATTTTAATTCTTTTTCTAATCTGATTAATAAGGAGAATATCATCTGCAAAAAGTATATAACAAGTACTGCTTTTTAAATATATCTAGTCAAAACCTCCATAACTAATACAAAAAATATAAGCTTAAAGTTGATCCTTGATATAGTCCAACTGTGATTGAAAAATCCTTAATTAAATCACTTTGTATTCGAACACAAGTAACAGCTCTTTTATACCCCATATATCACACTGCAATACATATTTAATTTGTATGTTTTCTCTTTTTAAATCAGCATTTAGCATCATATATCACTGTTGATCATACTATTGTTTTATAAAATTTATAATTAACAAAATAACATTAAACATCAATAATAGTTCAATACTGATTTACTGTTTCCAAATTCCTTTTTTTTAATGAAATTCAAGCATTTTTGGTATTACAAGCAAATTATATTTCTAACACCCGGGTCATGATAGCAAGCAAATTATAATTACATTAAAAAAACTAACACCACACCCATAATCAGCAAAAAGAATGTCTGAACTGATCTAAAACCTATCTACAACAACCAATACAGCATAAAATCACCAGCATGTAATTATAATGACTAACCGAGGGAAGACTCCTGCATATTTTCACACCTAAGAATCCAGATGATTTCGAAGACTTTTCAGCAAATATCACACAATAGACATATAACAATCATAAAGATAATCCTTCATAAAGATACTTAGTTTTACCCATCTTTTACTTCTGATGACACAGGCTTGGGACTAGGAGATTTTCCAAGAATTGCCTTCTTTGCTTTCACAATCGATCGCTTGAACTTCGCAAAAATGTTGTTAGAATCTCGCTTAGTCACCTCTTTAACAATCTTGACATCCCCAGCTTCAGAAGTTACGGATACATCGCGGTCCTTCACTTTCCCAGTTTCTTCCTTCTCAGCTCCTAACTCTACATTCTCTGTTTTATCTGCTGAAGTCTGTACAGTCTGTATGGCTTCCTCTTCTTTCTTTTCATCCACATTAACGGCTTTTAAGGTCTCATCCTTCTTCTCCTCAATCTTTTCTGATGCTTCCTCGCCCTTTATTGCATCTTTCTCACTCTTAGAACTCTCAGTATTCTCTTCCTCAGTCACTTGTTCAGATGAATCTTTGGGGCTGAGTTCTTTGGTTACTTCAACTGGATCTGCCTCTTCCTCTTTCAAGATTTCACTCTTTCTCTCATCACGTGCGGATTCTTTTCCTCCCTCAGAAGCCACTGCATCATTCTCAACATTTTTGGTGATTTCAGCAGCTTCAGGAGCTTTTAACTCCTCAGAAGAGACCATGGTCACTAAGAGATCTGCTGGTTTTTTGACCAAGTCTCTCTTACCATCCTCAATAGCCGTATCCTCTTTCTCAGCCAATTTATCTCCTTCTGAAGAAATTTCAGTCACTTTAAGATCGGAAGTACCATGATCTGAATCCTTTACACCATCTTTGAAACTCACATCATCATTCTTAGGTGCAACTTCTTCAATAACTTTACCTTCATCAAATGGGATTTGAGCTACTTTTGTTTGGGCTTCAAGATCTCTCTTTGTCTCAAATGGAGGCTCAGTCCTCTCTTTATCCAAGTTGCTATCTTTCTTTTCCACCTCTGCTGCATATCCTGAAGCCTTCTCCTCATTGGAAGAAGGGCTGACAACGTCCTCTGTACCAAGTGATACCTCATCTAAGTTTAAACTTGGCTGTTTAACTTCTTCCTTCTTCTCTTGTTTCTGTTCTTCGGGTGAGCCGGACTCAATACCGATGTCTTTCAGAGGCACCTCAGTGCTGGTAGGAGCATTCAACTCAGTAACGATCTTTTCTGGAGCTTCAGATACAGGGGTGACAACTTCAGCTGAAATTTCTTCTTTTTGTTCTTCGGGTATGCCAGATGCAGCTTCCAAGTCTTTCACAGGCAACTCAATACTCGAAGGATCATTTGAATCAGTATTAGCCTTTTCTGATACATGTGAAATTTCTTGTTTTTGTTCTTCAGGTGAGCCGGATTCTACTTCTAGGTCTTTAACAGGTACCTCCATGCTGGCAGAAGCATTGGGATTAACCTCAGTTTCCCCTGCTTCACTTGAAATTTTAGCTGGTTCTGGTTTCTTGGTAGTACCTTCTGAATCTTCCAACTTAATCGAATCACTGAGTTCATCCGGTAATGACTTCAAAACTTCCTTTGCCGGATTCTTATCAACTCTACCAACTTTGGAAACTTCTTGTTTTTGTTCTTCTGGAGAACCAGAATCAACTTCTAGGTCTTTCACAGGTACTTCGATGCTGGTAGGAGCACTAATATCAACATCAATTTTTCCAGGTTCTTCAGAAGCATCAGGTGTAACTACATTTGGAATTTCAGCTGGCAATGGCTCTTTGGTCGGATTTTTTGAATTTTCTGACTTAACTGATTCATTGATATCATTACTTGAAGACTCTGGATTTTCCTTTGCTGGACTCTCGACTTCGGCTTTTTCATCTTTGGAAATCTCTTTGGATGCAGATGTGTCGATAATGGCATCTAATTTCTCTTGTACTTCATTTGTTTCAGATGCTGGTTCTGCAGAGCCAGATTCTGGAATCAAAATCTTTGTTTCCTTATCATGCCCATCTTCCTTTTTTGCCTTATCAACAATCTTAGATTGAGATTTTTCATCTGAGAAACTTAAATTCGGTGCTGTTATCGAGCTGCTTTCTACTTTGATATCGTCTTCCTGATCCTTACCAAGCTTTTCCTTTGGCTGAAAAATAATCTCTTCACCTCCGAATTTAGTACTGTCGCCAGCATTGGTCCCCTGCAAATATATCATACCATTGCTAACCATTTGTTATGCACCATAATAAAAATAATTTTTATGTTAAATAAAAATAAAATTTTGGAGGTGCAAACACAGATAAAATGCCTAATGACAAGTTAGTTATGTCTACAAATTCAAAACGAAATACAAAAAAAGATTACATATCCAATCTATTTCAGTTTCTTCTCACATAGTGAACAAGAAAAAAAGGACATATTACCAGAATATAATTAATCTCGGGACATAGCCTACAAGCTTGAGATTTTAGATTAGCTCGTTATTGCAGATTTATCTTGGTATTGATCCAAAGGTCCCGAGTTCAATCCCCGATGTCCCACAGTTCTCTCTGGGATAACGTTATAAAAAAGAAAGACTTGTATTGAATTGAATCCATGATGCAAAGCAAAAAAAAAAAAGTCAACATATATATTTGTAGGCTATATAACCAACAACCTTAAGCTTTAAGGTTGGTTGGTTATCACAGATTTAGCACATATGAAGTGCTGCTAGGCTCCAGCAAATGTGAAGCTTAGCAGGCCAAGCAAACATAGTCTTATCCCTGCATAGCAAAGAGGTTTCTTTCCAATATTAACATGCATGCCCATTTAGGTCATAGAGGCAACCAAATCTTAGAACCAAGTCTCATCATCAGACAACTGAAGTGAAATATGAAACCATAAACAAAATCTTCGCTTAACATTTACACATGAGAAATCAAAACCTAAAATAAAAAAAGGAGATAATTACTTGCATCCACAGCAAACTTATCATTTTACATATTACACATCCATACTTGATAAATTACATTCCACATACAGCAAAGTATATGAAAATCAACTTTATGCCACAATCATGGTGTGTCCATTATAATATTTTTATTAGTTTATAGTGTGCATAGTGTAAAAAAGTATGCATGGGATAATTTATTAAGCATGAATATATAATATGTAAAATGAAAAGTTCAGTGTGGTATGTAAGTAATTATCCAAAATAAATAAATAAATAATGTAGACAAAGATAAATTGAGATAAACCCTAAACAAATGATTCTCGTTTGAATAGAAAATAGAAGGCCTAGTTGATGCCAATTGCTAGCTCCAATGCATAGACATAGCTGCACAATTTTTCTAAATTATATTCCTAGTATTTTACAATATCATATTTTTGTTCAAAATTATAGACAAGGTGTTTTTTAATGCTTCAAAAAGTTTGAACATAAAAATATCTCTAGAAATAATTGCAAGTAGCAATTAATCAAGAAGAAGAGGCAGGGCAAAGCAACTCAGTTTAATACAATTAACAGTAAAAGTAACACAAAACAAAAATAATCAGAAAAAAAGAGAATTCATAAATGGGAACTTGATTTCCATTTGACTCGAAGTTAAATCACTCGAAATAGAATTGATTCAACTTAAAAGCAACTTGACATAAGTAAATTTGTAATTGTTTGTACAATTTAAAACTATATTTAAAGTGTTCAATATCGACACATTAATCGTGGAGAGAGGCAGTTGAAGAAAGCACGTCATAGACATGCGGATATGTACATTCAATTTACATTCCTATGCATAGTGTTGATGCAAAAAATGCACCACAACAGAGAGAAATGAGACGGTAATTTTTACGTGGAAACCCGAGTGTCCGGAGGAAAAACCACGACGCCGTCCAGACGATTTGAATCCACTAATCGAATCTCCTCTTACAAAGCTTGATCTCTAAATGGAGGCCGAATGAGTACAAGAGGGATAGAGAGAGAGGGGCAGCTCAGCCCGAGAGAGAGAGAGAGGAAGGAAGGGTCCAGAGAGAGAATCCCCCTAAAGAGAGCAATCCCCCCCTTATTTATAGCTTGGAGAGAAGGTAACATAGTAGGTTTAGTCTGCCACATCTGACACCTACTCCTGTAAAAGACGATTAGGGAGTGGGCTCCCATGCTGTCTTAAATGATGAATTGACACAGTAGTACGGAGGGTACGATCTTGTGATATCTCTTTGAGCTGCTGTTCGGCAAGGGGCTGCTGTTGAGCAGCTGTTCGTCAAGGGGTGTTAGAGAAGGTTCTAACATATCCCCCTCCAGAGCATAACGTACATTGATGTACGTGCTAATTTTCATCATGCTGATTCGATGGACCTCAATGGAAATCCTTCCTGCAGAGTCATCAGTTTCGACATGGTTGGGCTGCTGTGGAAGCTGCAGAGAAGAGTTGTTAGAGGAGAGCTGTTCGACAAGGGGTTTTAGAGAAGAGATTACTCCCTGCAGAGTCGTTAGCTCGTCATGGTTGAGCTGCTTCGTGGAAGCTGCAGAGAAGAGCTGTTAGAGGAGAGTTGTTCGACGATGGATTTTAGAGAAGAGATTACTCCCTGCAGTCGTTAGCTCGTCATGGTTGAGCTTCGTGGAAGCTGCTGAGAAGAGCTGTTAGAGAAGAGCTGTTCGACGAAGGGTTTTAGGGAAGAGATTACTCCCTGCAGTCGTTAGTCGTCATGGTTGAGCTGCTTCGTGGAAGCTGTAGAGAAGAGCTGTCAGAGGAGAGTTGTTCGACGAGGGCTTTTAGAAAAGAGATTACTCCCTGCAGTCGTTAGCTCGTCATGGTTGAGCTGCTTCGTGGAAGCTGCAGAGAAGAGCTGTTAGAGGAGAACTATTCAACGAGGGGTTTTAGAGAAGAGATTACTCCCTGCAGTCGTTTGCTCGTCATGATTGAACTGCTGAGAAGAACTGTTAGAGGAGAGCTATTCGACGAGGGGTTTTAGAGAAGAGATTACTCCCTGTAGTCGTTAGCTCGTCATGGTTGAGCTGCTTCGTGGAAACTGCTGTTCGAGAAGAGGTTTTAAGAAAGAGGTTACCCTTAACTCTCAATCGCCGAGCTGCTATGGTCGTAAGCTGGGACTTTGAGAAGGGGATTGCCCTTGACTGCCCGTCGCCGAGCTGTCTTGACCATAAGCTGGGACTTCGAGAAGGGGTTTTAGGGAAGAGGCCACCTTTAACTCTCAGTCGCCAAGCTGCTATGGTCGTAAGCTGGGACTTTGAGAAGGGGATTGCCCTTGACTACCCGTCGCCGAGCTGTCTTGACCATAAGTTGGAACTTCGAGAAGGGGTTTTAGGGAAGAGACTACCCTTGACTCTCAGTCGTTGAGGGGCAATGATCATGAGCTGGGACCTCGAGAAGGGGATTGCCCTTGACTGCCCGTCACCAAGCTGACTTGACCATGAGCGGGGACTTCAAAAAGGGGCTTTAGAGAAGGGATCTCACATAGTGAGGTATCGGTCCTGCGTGAGGGCACCACTGTTGATGCAAAAAATGCACTACAACAGAAAAAAATGAGACGGCAATTTTTACGTGGAAACCCGAGTGTCCGGGGGAAAAACCACGACGCCATCCAGGCGATTTGAATCCACTAATCGAATCTCCTCTTATAAAGCTTGATCTCTAAATGGAGACCGAATACGTACAAGAGGAATAGAGAGAGAGAGGCAGCTCAGCCCGAGAGAAAGAGAGGAAGGAAGGGTCCAGAGAGAGAATCCCCCTAGAGAGAGCAATCCCTCCCTTATTTATATTTTGGAGAGGAGGAAACATAGTAGGTTTAGTCTGCCACATCTGACACCTACTCCTGCAAAGGACGATTAGGGAGTGGGCTCCCATGCTGTCTTAAATGATGAGTTAACACAGTAGTACGGAGGGTACGATCTTGTGATATCTCTTTGAGCTGCTGTTCGACAAGGGGCAGCTGTTGAGGTGCTGTTCGGCAAGGGGCTGCTGTTGAGCAGCTGTTCGTCAAGGGGCTGCTGTTGAGCAGCTGTTCAGCAAGGGGTGTTAGAGAACGTTCTAACACAGTATATACAATAGGTAATATAAGGAGAATAACTTGGCCGGAATTAACTCCACACTTGACTCTTAAACAAATAAACTTTCCCCAACTAGAATCCAAATCAACTCAAAATCGAAAGTCTCAATTTCAATTTGACATCAACGCACTCGAATCAACTTGATTCGATGCCAGCCCCGCCCCTAGTAGATGGGATAAGGTAGCTGATTATGATGACTGAAATCAGCAGATCACAAAAAAGTAAAATATGAATAGAGAAAAAAAAAATAGGAAAGAAAAACCCAAATTTAAGTCACTAGAACAGACGCTGCAGACTAGTATGATTTCTCATTAGTTCCACTTCGCTAAAACTAGCATATTCTCCATATCTGATCATCAAGCCTAAACAGCTGGAGTTAATGTCGCCAAAAGATAAAAAAAACATGATACTTCCTTTCAGTAGAGCATTAATGATGAAAAATCATCTGTTAACATTTCCTAAAACTGCTTCAAAGATCCATCGCCTTATTATTTCTGCTTAAAAAAGAAGCCGCCGAAGGTGATAGACAGGGAGGCAAGAAAATCCTAGAATAGAGGAAAACCACAATTGGGTATTTTGAAATCTTACTATTTCCCTTAAAGAAGCAGTCAAACTAAAATTTTACTCTGCTTTGAAGCGATTGTCTCGAGCTTGATGAAAAGGGTTAGGGTTTTTCACACACCTCATCAACTCCTTGATCATGCACCAAACCCTCGGAGGCCATGGATCCTAGCAGAGCCGCCGCAAGCGATAATAGATGGAATATCAGCGGGCAAGTGACGGAAAACGTTAGGGTCAAAGAGAGAGAGGAAGAGGGAAGAACACAGAGAAGCTGTCAGTGGTTGAAAACCCTTCAAGCTCCGAGAGAGAACACATAAACCGCGAGCAGTCCAGCCAGGCATGTACGTGGACCGCTTGTTCATTCAATTCTCATATACAGAAAAATACAATTTGAAACAATTACAGATAAATTCCAATATTTAATTTAAATTACATATTCAACCCCTCAAAACAAATATATGCACCTCAATTCATCTTAAGCATGACAAATAATAAAGATGATAATTTATATCTATATCTATTTAATCCATTCCAACCCGCTCTATAGAATAGGTATCAATCTAATAATTATACTCGTGAATTATAACACACCCTGCCTAGTTATAAAATAAGGTGAGTATGAGTATAACTAAATCATATCTATACTGACCTGATATTCAATATTAAATAATAACAATATAAAGTTTTACACTCATTGTTTCCGTCTTGGCGCTCAAACCTTAACAGTGTTGGTTACCATCAAAAAAATAAATAAAAAAATTAAACTATAACAACATCGACGCAAACCTAATAGTGCCTTTCTACTCGAAAATCTTATTAGGCCCTCAACGAAGTGAACAATGAATGCAGAACGCACCGACGCTTCTCCACCTTAATGACGTGCTATCTGTTCTTTAGTGTCAGTGCTTCTTCACCTCAGAAACATGCTCTGCATTCTCCAGCAATCATTGACGCTCTCCGTATCTTCAGGTACTCCAGTTGTAAAGCATTGACAACACTTTCATGGGCGCTCTCTCACACTGAATACTTCTCCTAAGGAATGACTCCCACACTGCATGACCCACCTCAAATCACTATATAGTGTCAACACTCGACAGCGGCAAGGCAGGGTGGATCGAGGCGAGCAAGGCCGAGGCTGGTTGGGCGGGGGAGTGGCAAGGCAGGTTCGAGTATTATGTCAAGGGAAGTGGGGCGAGTTGATTGCGGGTTCGAATCAAATATGGGTAATAGAGCATAATTGGTGGGGCTAGTATGAGTTTTAGTCAATTCGATCCATACTAGTCCTGATGCCACCCCTCACAAATGAACTTCAAAAAAATAAAAAATAAAAAATAATTATATATGTAATTTTTAAAGAAATAATTTTTACTCATTTAATCTTTAAATTTAAATTTAAATATTTATGTATATTATCATATATCTTAAATGTAAAATAATAAACTACATCTTTTATAGTAATAAATTACTCGATCTTCTCCATCTTTAATAAAATAAAAGTTTTAATTTGATGAAAGAGATATAATTTATAATTATACTTTAAAAATATAAGATTTACAAATGTAAATATATAATTTATAAAATTAGATGACCAAATCACCAAGGGTTATATGTAATTTTAACTTTTCTTTTTTAATGTGAACCAGGCGCTGATGTGTAAATTAAAAATTTTAGAAAATATATATGGAATTATTTCCATAAATAAATCGCCATTAATAAGTGACTTAAATAAATAAATAAATGAAGGATAGAAAAACTAGGTATAAAAAACATGACCCAAAATAAATGTTTTGTAAAACACAAAACACATTGATAATTCAACAATACTAATCTTTTTAAACTACAACGTTAGTTCAACACTTCGACTCAAAATAATTTATATTTTGTATAAATGAAAATATTTAATTTTGAGTATACTCTTCAATAAGAGTGTAATAAAGAATTATCAAATGGTATATCATATACTTAGTTTAATACAAAATGCATAATTAATTAATTTGAATTAAAATTTGATTTTTTTTGTCATCTCAAAGTTTTCTTTGACCCTATTCTCGTTTAGTTAGAGTCATTTTTTTTGCCTAATATAAATTTCAATCATAAAAATAAATTTTATTTCATAATGTAAATATAAATATTAAAATTTAAAGTATTTTATATTTTATATACTTTTTAATATTAAAATAAATTTTTCTCTCATTAAATATAAAAAAAAAAATTATCCAAAAAAAAAATTCGTGCCAAACGTGGTTATAAAGTTAGAGTTATGTTGAGCTAATCTCATTTCAGAGTTTAGTTTTCTATCTTTAAAGTAGATTTTGAATTTATTGTTGTCTTGGTAATATATCTATATAATTAACTCGTAATTATATTTTAATTTATAATTTTTAAAAATTTATTAAAAAATCTCTAATTTAAAAATTTTGTTATAATAAAGATTCTTAAAGATTAAAATTGTTACATAAAAAATCTAAATTAATAATTTCGATCAGCAATGAAAGAATATTTTATTATAAAAATTTTAAAATTTCTCTCTCTTCCCTCACTCTCTTTCGTCTCTCTCCTTTTCCTTAATACATGCAAGGTCGGTGAGAAGAGTAATGAGAAAATATTAATGATATAGATTTGAAAATTTGTAAAAGTATTAATATTAAAATTGAAATATTAAATAAATTATAAAGATTTTTTAGTAAATTTTTAAAAATTATGAAATAAAATATAATTATGAGTTAATTATAATGTTTGAAACAAATATATATATATATGTATATGATAAAAAATTTAAATATTTTTTATATGTAATTTATTTCATAAAATTTTAAATATATGATATTATGTATTTAAAAAATATGTAATATTTAAAATTTTATGCCATATATATATGTATATATGTTATTTTAAAATTCTTCATATAAAATTTTAAGATTACTAGAGTCCTTCAAATTGTTACATAAATTTTGAAAATTTTCACAGAAGTTCTTGCGGTTGTTAAGCGTTTCAAAATTAACAGGGGCATTTATCTGTATTTATGGACTGTGGGAAGGACACGTGGCACGATTTGATCAGTCTGGTGCAGTGTTGCCTGTTAGAATCGTTGTTTCCAGGTATTCGCTGGAAAAATTATTGGGTTTGGAGAGCTCGCCATGTCATCTTTTCATACACCAATTAAATCGCGACATCTAGCAGCGGGCAGCCCACTGCAGCTGGGTTCGGAAATCAATGTGCTTATTATAGGCATAAAAGTGCTTATTATAAGTATAAAAGTGCTTATTATAGACATAAATGTGCTTGTTATAGGCATAAATATACTTGTTATAAGCACATAACAAGCACATTTATGCTTATAACAAGTACTTTTATGCTTATAAAAAGCACATTGATCTCTGAACCCAGCTGTAGTGGGCCGCCCGCTGCCCGCTGTCGTCATTTAATTGGTGTATGAAAAGATGACGTGGCGAGCTCTCCGAACCCAATAATTTTTTGTTCCTCGGCACTTTTTTTTCCAAAAAACTGAAGCTTTGACAGCCTAGCGATTCCCTCCTAGCATTCATGGGATCCTTTCAGTTTTTTTTTTCATTAAGAAATTATTTACCATTAAGTAGAAATTCCTTAAATTTCAAAAAAAAAAATAAATTTACATATATATATACTCCTTAATTCATCTTAAATTACATATTAAATTTCTTATTTTTAAATTTTACAACTTTACCTCTCAAATTTTCTAATAACAAAAACTAATAGAATACGTGCATTTGTAAATATGTTTATAATATTTTGTATATATATATTATTGGTAATAAGCATTCAAATAATTATAGTCAGCAAAAAAAATCTTTTAAAAATCTTGAGAAAGGCCTAAATATATTATTTTTGGATGATTTAGGGGGTAAAATTATAAAATTAAAAAATAAGGAATTTAATATGTAATTCAAGATGAATTAAGGGGTACGTATGTAAATTCTCCCAAAAAAAATTATCAATTTATCTCTACCCTCCATCCACTTCAGGTTAAACTACAGTGTTCTTTTAAGTCGATAAAATAGTTTGACTGGGTATCAAAAATTTTAGAATTAGTCGTACTATCACCGCACTTTCTAAGTGGTACGAGAAATTTATGGTGATAGCATAAATTAAAAAAAATAGAATAAATTTAAATTCATCAACTAATTAAATACAAATTAAAAAATTTACAGACATTAACTCAAAATTTCTTTATTTAGTTACACCATACCTATGAGTAAAATGCATCCAAGTTATTTCTGTTAACTATTGTTATAGTTCTAGTTGAAGTATGATTAACTAGAATTTTCAACAGATTACACCAATTTTTATCATTAAATTATATTTTTTGTAAAAAATATATATATTTATGTGCTTAGTAATAAAAATTAATAAAATTTGCAAAAACAAAATGTAGAAAACTTTCTAAATGAGAAAGATCAAGATGGAAGGATTTTGATTTTGTGACCTGTAATAAATAGAAATTCAATCTCAAAGCTTTGGATGTAATTACCCCTTGCCCTTTAAAGTAATGAGTAGGTAAATAACAAGTTTTAATAAGGTTAAATTTAATAAGATTAAATTTAAATAAATATATTTTTATTAAAAATTATGAATCATGTGAAATAAAGTTAGTTATTATATTAAAATATGTGAGGGGTGTACTATAAAGTTAGTTATTATGTTGAGATATATGAGGGATGTGATATAAATTAGTTATTATTTTAATAATATGTGTAGAATGTGAAATAAAATTAATTTTTAATATTAAATTTTATGTGTGATGTGATATGCAAGATTAAAATTAAACTAAATTAATTTTTAATTTGAAAATAAACGGGCCTGAATGTTAAATATCAAAACTCTAACTTCTATGGGGGCGTTGTGTCTAAAAAAAGGGTAAATTGCATCAGAGCTCCTGCGGTAGGGAGAGCATTACAAAATAGTCCTAATTTTTTAAAGACCTCAGTTTTGGCCTCCAAAATTGTAAAAATATTATAGAATTTTGATTTCAATTAAAATATAATTGTTAGTTTTTTTATAATTATACTATAAAATTATTTTTAATCACGCTACAAGAAATTAGCATGCTTAACAAGAGTAAATTTTGTTGTTAACTTATAAAAAAAACTCTTGTTAAATTTATTTAGCATAAGTAAAAAATCTGTATGACATTTTTGATAACTACGCCTACGGTAACTTATTAACAAAAGTTTTTAGCTTCTCGTTAAAATTTTTTAATCAACAAAAATTATTTTTTTATAATATTTTCTATCTTATAAAAGTAAAATACTATTGATAATCAGGTGTAATGAAACTGTTAAGTCTAATTTAACAGGAGTACAATCTCTTGAAATTTTTTATAAGAGTATTTACTCTTGTATTTTGTAAATCATTAGCTTTGTTATAAAAGTAAAATCTATTATTATTTAGATTTATCTTTTTAAAATAAGAATAGTAAATTATTTCACAATTCTTAATTTTTATATAAATATAGATAATTTTATAATAAATATTTACTATATTAATTCAAAATTAATATAATAATGAGTACAAATTACAGAAAAAATAACTAAGTAATAGTTAATTGAATAAAAATAATTATTGAAATGCTAATGAAAGAATTTATATATTAGTAAAATAGTGAACCGAACTATGTATGATATTATATACACCATATATTAGTATAGTAAATGCTTATATTTTAAAAAAATGAACATTCACTGGAAAAATTAAAGTAGTATTAAAAAGATATTAATCTGATTAATGTTTAAAAATAGTATTAAAAAATAGTATCAATTATATTAATATAAATATTTTTGCCATCGCTAAACATACAGATAAAAAATTATATTTTAAACTAAGTTTTTTCTATTTTTTCATTCCAGTTAGCTTTAATGAAGTACTAAAATTGAAGACTGCAATCACTACAATTACTTTTGTTCAGAAAATATTTTATTTACGTTAAACTTTATATAAATAATAAATATTCTCATCAGAGAGCATACATATATTAGTGAATCATTCAAGACAATATTACAACACATATTTAGATATCCTGTTTAATATTAATTTAAGATTGAAAATTATTCATAAGTGATTAAATAAGTGTTATCTTTCATTACTTTAGTGAATGAACGTTTTTTAAAAATATAAGCATTTACTCTACTAACTTAAAATCGAGCTCATATAAGATATTTAATACACATATATATGATAAATGTAGCTTAAAATACCTCCAATTATATTCATAGCGCGCATCTATTTCAGTTTTCGAAATATTTATACATATTAGATTAAACTTACCTAGTAACTCTAGCTTCTCCATTCTTTGCAAATCTTTGGGATCTTGAGAAGTACATGAACTGAATAACTATAATACTTTTTTTTTAAATTTTTTTTATTTGATCCTTAGATTAAAATAAGGAATCATCCTATTTGAAAAAACAAAACTCATAATTGGAGCTCTCCTAGTTCAATGGGGAAGGAACTTGCTTAAAACCAAAGAATTTGATTTAAAATTCACGACTATAATTCCTAATTATAATGTTTGGACCAAAGAATAAAAAAAACTCATAATTACAGAATAAAATCATATTTATAATCAATTCTGGAAGGTGATATATGTATTATCTGATATCCTGATAGAATACTTATTTAGATTTCTCTGCAAAAAAAATGATAAAACCAATTTATTACGTGACATTCACAAATAATATACAGGATAACATATAGAACAATAGAAATTATACGCATTTTATTTTTTTGAAAAGGTGAATTGAAGGATAAAAAGAAAAGAAAGGTTAATTGAGAAGGAGGATACCAGAGAGTGATTGGTTATTGCACCTGGCAAATCCCTAGAGTCCCAGTATGGATGTCTGTAAATGCTAGAGGAATTTAATTGAAGCAATGGCGTAGAGTGGGAAATTTGTAGCATCATGGGCAAATAATTTGATTGGGATAGCAGTAGAGATTCCACAAATCTATAGATCGATCGTAGTTTAAAATCTAGAAGATACCTTGGGCGTGCGTACGAGAGACGATACTCAGCGACGGGCGCTGAAGCCTTCTAAAAGAAATCTTGGGAGCGTCGGAGCCTTCCAGCAAGAACAATTGAGACGACACCGCGCGGCGGCTAGTTGCGACCACGCAGTGCCAAACTTCTTCAGTTTGTTTACACTTGACAGGCTGAAAAGTTATTTTGGTTTCAGCTGAAATAATTTTTTATTAAGCTAAAATATTTTTTATCTTTTTAAGAAAATTTAAACGTTTATCTTTTTTTAAAAATATTCTATTTCTTTTTTTTTTATATTAACTAAAACATCTATTTTTTTATGGGAACCTAAAACATCTACTTCGGATAAAACAGAAATGTGGCTGCTGGGATTCGAGCCCAGGTCTCCACGGCCACAACGTGGAATTCTAACCACTAAACTACAGCCACATTTTGTCCTGTAATGCTGTTACTAAACTCTAATGCCTCAATTTAATAATATTTTAAATTTATTACAAAATTTAATAACTTTATTTCACCACTAATACAGATTGCAATATTAAAAATCAATTTTATTTTACATTCAATATAAATTTAATATTAAAATTAAATTTATTTCATATTTTATATACCTTCCAATATTAAAATAAATTTCTTTCTCATTAATTTTATAAAATAAAATATTTTCTCTTTTTTTATCTAAAATTAACACCCAACCAAATAAGGCCCAAAGGGACCCCAAATAGAATATTTTAATAAGTTGTGATCAATTTATAATACCCTTTGGACCTAGGGGCCTAGATGCAATTTACTTAAATTTAAAATATTACCAAAATATACTCCAAGCAAATGAGAGGTGTAGGGAGGAGATGTAAATGAGAAATAGTTTTACATGAAATTTTAGATATTTTTAAGGAATGTTAGGGAATTAATGATTTGTTAATATTATTAAACTAACTTTTATCTTAAATATGTTTATAATTTAATTATTACATTAAAGATAAAGAAAAAGAAATTATATTATTTTTATTTCTTTTTAAGACTTTCATATAAGTATAGCATATTTGTCAAAAGTTTACTCTCTTTTTTTTCATTAGTTTTCAAGGCTAAAAAAATCCTACTTTCTCTGTACACTTTTGCGCGTAATATGATTGGAAGTTAGAATTAAAACACCCAGTCAACTATTTTTCTTTAGTAATTTGAATGTAAGTTATAGTTAAGATATCTAATCAACCACATATAATTAAGTAATTTGAATGGAGATTAAAGCTAAACACACAACCAATTGCTCATTATAATTTAGTTTGGATAGAGATTGAAGTTAAACTAAAACCATTTAATACTTGATCTTTTTACTGTTGGCATGAACCTTTCTTGAGTTGTATTTAAGGGACAAATTTGACTTTTGCTGGTATATATTATTAAGTATGTACATTCTTACATATATGCATACATGCAAAATACAAAAGAGTCGGTTGCTAAGCCAAAGGAGTGTAGGTTTAGGCATTGACCAACTTAGCCCTTGGAGGATGACCCAAGGGAATTGGGATCCCCCCTCGGGTTGGGTTAAATTTAACATCGACTTCACTATACAAGCAAACAGTGAGGTCGGTACAACAACAGTTTTTTATGACCACCGGGGAGTCTTTCTAGGAATTATGAATGCCAAATTGTTCACGAAGCAAATACTAGAAGGGGATCTAGAGTTAGCGAGACTGACTAATACTTTGGAAGATAAAGCATAAGGTATTTGGCTGGAGGGAGATTCTATCATTATTATTGGGATATCCTACTTTCACTGTGTGGAGCTACTAGAAGTGGTTTATAGCCTGTATTTTTTATTTTTTGAGTGCATTTAAGGCATTACATGTATATACGGATTCGCCAACAAGATGGCTAACTTTGTAGTTGCTTTTGTTTGCATAGTTGATATAAGATGGAATGAGTATATAACTTTCCCACTTGATTTTGCTCGATTCTAGCTGAGGATTACGATTATTGAACATGTTGTATTTACTTTGGTTTTTATAGTATCCTAGGCTTCGACTAAGTTTTAGAAATATAATATGTGTGTACGTATGTCTGTATTTATTCATTTCTTTTGATGGAAACGTATTTATGTGTTTAACTTAGGTACATATATATTAAAGATGAAAGTCAAAGTATAATTGACTGGAAGCTACTTAATATAGGACATAAGCTTGAAGTAAGATAAACTGATAACTAATAGCATGCGACTTAAAAGAAAGAAGATCACATCCACAACAAAAAGAAATTTCAAGCTGCACAATCAAATATGAAAAATGGCTAAGCGCCACTATAATAATCCGAAACAAATTTAGTCAACATTGATAATATGGTCAAGTCAATGACAAAGAGATTAGTCAAAGGCAATAGTTGGAGCAGCAAGTGCATTAAGCCCGATAGTGCAAAGATTGTATACAAGCTTCAGGATTCTTAATCATGACTGAAGCAACAAAAACTTAACTTATATACTCGCTAAAAAGAAAACTTAATCCATGCAAGGTACAATGATGAGTTAAAACAGTAAGAAATGTAATATATTTAACACTAACACAATAAGTTTAACACGATTATATTGCTGAATAATGTATTGAGGGACTAATTGAGTTTCAATCGCAATACTTAGTAGTTCAGAATTCGTCGTCTTAAAAGTAATGAGGAAACTGATTCAATGGTACTGTAATGTATATTATGTTATTCAGAGAAACTGATTATTTGATTTGATGATATATTTATAGATAATATTATAAAAAATTATAAAATTATTACTCTTTAATGATTTTTATATGTTACGAAAAAATAGTTAACATTTAGTTATTATCTTAATTGTTATGGAGATGATGTTGGGCTAATCATCTGTTGTTATATTTTAATATGATGACATTAAATTAAATAAATAATAATTTTAAGAAATTATGAAATTTTAGATAATATTAATTAATATCTAAATATCATTTAATTTATTGGTTTTAACTATAAATCGTGTTCTCATTGTACTCATTTGGAAGATGATGAAATTTATTACAGTTTTTTTTGAGTAATGAAATTTATTATTTATATCTTAAAACTGTTGTATTTTTATAAAAAAAAATATTATTATTATTTTATAGGAAGCAAATATTATGCCCTTTTTTTGATAAAAACAAATATTATACTTTTGTTCTTGAGTTCTTGATAGAAGTGTATATTTTGTATATGGACTTTTAAATGAAATAAATTTATGCCTAAAATTTTCACTGAACAGCAGTACAGTTTAGTAACACAATTAAATTTTGAACAAACTTTAAATTAAATTTAACATAATTAAAGATTCATTTGATATTTTTTATTTAAAATTATATATAATATGAAATAAAGTGATGTATGAAAGATGTAAATTAGTTATTAATTTAATATATATATATATAAAATATAAAATAAAATAAAATTTTTATTTTTAATATGTGTATAATATAAGATATTAAATTAAAATTAAGATGATTAAATTTGGCTTAACAAATATATAATAAATATTAGTAGATTTATGAATCAATTTTTTTTAAAGAAATATTTATTGATATTCACATCCAAAATAGTATTTACAAAATATTTATTAATATCACTCATTTTTAATATTTATTCACATACGACAAAAATATAAATATTATTTGTATATTATTTTGTATATATTTTATCTTTTTTTTTATACATAAGATAAGAATAATGTAATAATTTTATTGGGAAAATTTTTATTAGAATTATTTACTAGAGAATTTTTAGATAACACTTATGATATAGATAGGATAGAAATAATATTATCAAAAATACAGATAAAAAATATATATATTTTTAGAAGAATTTTCATAAAAATATATTGAATATGTTTGAAAATTACCTTTCTGTCAATATGATCATTTGGCTAAAGTATACTTTAACAAATTACCTACCTTTTGGAATAAAAAATGCAAAAGAAAATATAATAGGTTTATCGAAAAAGTACTATATGAATATATACAATATTTAAAATTCGACACCTTAGCATTAGAGTAAAATGTGCAATGAACTTATTTATGAAATTTTGTAAAGAACAAAAATTATGAAAAGTATTTTACAAAAATAAAAGTAAAATAAAACATAATAAATATTGTATAAATGTTCTACCCACTTATAAAATGTATTTGATATTTTTTATTTAAAATTATATATAATATGAAATAAAGTGATGTATGAAAGATGTAAATTAGTTATTAATTTAATATATATAAAATATAAAATAAAATAAGATTTTATTTTTAACATGTGTATGATTTAAATATTAAATTAAAATTCAGATGATTAAATTTGGCTTAACAAATATATATATAATAAATATTAGTAGATTCATTAATCATAATTTTTTTTAAGAAATATTTATTGATATTCCATCCAAAATAGTATTTACAAAATATTTATTAAGGGGGCGTTTGGTTCGATGTTATTTTGGTGTCATGTTATGTAATTTAGATGTCATGACATCTAAATGTCATCTTTTATTTAATAATTTTATAATCTAATAGAAGATTTTTTGTAGATGTCATTAAACCAAACAGTTGTTTTCTCTAAATAACATAACATAATATTAAGATAACATTATACCAAACGCCCCCTAACATCAATCATTTTTAATATTTAATGCATACTACAAATTATTAATATTATTTGTATATTATTTTTATATATTTTATCTTTTTTTTTACATATATATATATATTTATATATTATAAAAAGTTGAACCGCATAACATAATAATTAAAATTTTGAATTGTATGTTACATCAGATATATTAATATATATATATATATATATATATATATTAAATAAAAAAATAATTTTTAAAAGGAAAAGACAACTTTTTAGGCTCTTCAAACCATGATTTGCAGCCCTATTTCCCGGGAATGAACCGAAGGTTTGCGTCGATTCTCTCTTCCCACGATAGCCGTTCTCAGGGGAGATCTCGTTAAGTTTCGATTGCCGGAGCCATGGGCATAAAGGTTAGGGTTTCGATTGTCTGCTTCTTATCTCTGATAATGATTTTATGGTTTCTATTCGTTGATGGTTTCTGTTTCTTGTGGCTAGGGTTTAAGGAAGCTTTTGGCAGACAGAGCTCCGAAGGCCATGAAAGAAGAGACCTTGGAGACCTACTTCGGCCGGAAGATTGCCGTCGACGCCAGTGTGAGCATTTACCAATTCCTTGTACGTATATGCTGGCTTCCCCGAGCGCTCTTCTCGAATATTTCTGGGTTATTTGTTCTTTTTATTTCGTGCTCTGGGATATCTAAAGAATGGGTCTTTAACTTGTAGTATTTGAAACTTTCTGCACAGACTGTTGTGGGAAGGATTGGGACGAGGACACTGACCAATGAAGTTGGGGATGTAACAAGGTTTGGATTTTTTTTTCTTTTTTTGGAACCCATCAAGAATGAGCTGATCTCATTAAAGTTATTTCTGTGATTTTTATTTTGTAGTCACTTGCAAGGGATGTTCACTCGCACCATAAGATTGCTGGAGGCTGGAATAAAGCCGGTGTAATCTATTTCCATGGCCCTAATCATGTTTCCATTAAATCTCATCATCTTTCTGCTTGACTTTGTAAGGATAACAGTTATTGTATGGTCAGTTATGTTGACATGTTTCCCATTTTTTTCTTGCCAGTTTTGTCTTTGATGGTCAACCGCCTGATCTAAAGAAGATGGAGCTCAAAAATAGGTGCTGATCTTGGGTATGAGCTACTCTAAGTTATTAGTTGGCATGGTTGATGGATCCTGGATGATTCTCACCTTAGGTCCTTAAAGAGGGACGATGCCGCTAAGGATCTGGCTGCGGCAGAAGTGGTACACTTAACTTAACAATGAGGATCCTTCTTTCTTTCCTACTAATTCATGCATCTGCTGAAGTGCTTTTCTGTGTTTTCTGTGGAATTCTATAGGAAGGAGATGTTGATGAAATTGAAAAGTTTAGCAAGAGAATTGTGAAGGTAGGTCTATTTTTTGCAGGCATGTTTTGATTTACCTTTGGAGTTACTGGGGCTATTGTTAGCTTGATTTTCAAAGTCCTGACCTGTTGGAACTTTGAAGTTTGAACTCTTCATTCTCTAGCTTCTTTAAAAACTATGCATGTTTGTTTGTAAAGTTTAAATTTAACAATATTAAAATTAAATTTAAATAAAAATATTTTTTTATTAAAAGTTATGAATGATGTGAAATAAAGTTAGCTATTATGATGGGATATGTGAGGGATGTGATATAAAGTTAGTTATTATGTTGGGATATGTGAGGAATGTGATGTAAGTTAGTTATTATTTTGGTAATGTGTGTAGAATGTGAAATAAAGTTAATTTTTAATATTAAATTTTATATGTGATGTGATATACCTGTTTAAAATTAAACCAGGTTAATTTTAAACTGCCAAACAAACAAGGGCATATTATTCTAATTGATCAGATAAAGCTTTTTAAAATTATTCATTCTAATTTTTTTAGAACATTCTTATTAGATTTGAACGATTAAATCATTTTTTTTGAAATGTCTTTATCTTTGTTCTTTTCCTTTTTTTCTTTTTATGCTTTCGTGAAAACACAAGGGGCTTGTTTGTTTGTAAAGGTTAATCTTAGTAAGGTTAAAATTAAACTTGGATAAAGATATTTTTTATTAAAAATTGTAAGTGATGTGAAATAAAGTTAATTTTTATGTTTGAATCTGTGAAGGATGTGTGTGTATATATATATATATATATGATGTGAAATAAAGTTAATTTTTTATTTTAAAATATGTGCATGATATGAAATTTTTTTAATTTATAATATTAAAGATTATGTGTAATGTGACATATTTACTTAAAATTAATCGGGTTAAATTTTAGTCTGGCTGAACAAATAGGAAGGTGATCTGAACATCCCAAATTGCCAAACACAAAATAAGATTATGTGGAGAAAATAGCTACAAAGGAACCATCTCTACACCGGTCTCGTTTGGTTCGAGCTTTTTTTTAGACATGAAGAAAAAACTATTTTATTCTTTAAGTTAATGGGAAAGAAATTTATTTTACTATTAGAAAATGTGTAAAATGTAAAATACTTTCAATTCTAATATTCGTATTCGTATTGGATGTAAAATAAAGTTGATTTTTATAGTTGAAATTTGTGTTGGGGAAAAAACCTCGCCTTGAACCAAACAAGGCCAAAATAGCTGGGTGGTTTAACATTAGAAGAAACAATGCATAATGCCCAATACCCTACTGCTCCATGAAGTTTTAACTAGGAGAATATTAGCAGATAAAACTTCTAAAAGAACCAAAGCAGACGTCTGGCAAGACCAGTTTGGGGCATTTGATTTTGCTAAGTTTATCAAGTATCTTGAGAACCCTCCAAGACATTTAACTATTTCGGAGATTCAATTTAGTGAGGATGTAAAGCTGTTGCCCTTGCCAAAGCAGCAAGAAAGGTGCAGTCTGATGGCATTGTTATAGGGTCACATTTCCCATTTAACCAAATCCCACGTCAAATGCCTATGTAATTGTTTCCATTTCTTTTTATATCTGCTGCCGTCAATGTTCTTTCCAAAAGCTAATAATTTCTCCACAGAGAGGATTACATTTGGTTTTAACTATCAAAAAAATTTACGGCTATTAATTTCTCAAAGGTAGTTTCAGAAATGAGAAATGTAGGGGTGACTCACTGCCTACTTAGATAATAACATGTTTTTGAAGCCGACTTCTATTTCAAACTCATTCTTGGACCTCTAAATCAATGGGCAACAGGATCTGAAGTACGTCAATTTTATAAATGAGGAACCAGCTAAATCTGTGAGTCCATTTGTCTATATGGAATATGCTATGCTTTACCAACTGAACCTAAATGACAGGCAGGCAGGCAGCCTATGGATGTCAACCTTCATATCACACCCCTCTAGTTATGTTTTTTGGATGTTGGAGTTTCTTTTGTTCTGCTAACAGGTACTCAAGTCTTAAAATTGGTGCTTATAATTGTAATCTGGCTGCTTATTTTTTCATATCCTATATATTTGGTAATCCTATTTGAAACTAAATTTGTACTTTTTGTTGTTCTCCTTCTTTTACATCTCTTGCTCATTGGCCTTTGTAAATTTAATTGGCCAAAATAATGTGCTGCACACTTAAAATGCATCAAATCGACATTGGTTATTTGAGTAGGTGAATACAAGGAATGGACACGATGGATAAGGAAAAATGATATGACAATATTTTGCAGAGAAATTTAAATGTTTTTTAAATTGTAAACTGAAGCTTTTTATATTTGAAACTTGACATGCTTCTATAGCAGTTGTTGCATGCAGATTATATAATCTAGACATATACTTTGTATGTTCATATTGATATATATATATATATATATATATATATATATATATATATATTTGATACAAGATTAACATGTTACTTCCATAAATGAAGAATAATTAGAAGAAATGGAAGAACATGAGAAGAAATGAGAGAAAGCTAGAGAAAATTTTATTCAAATTAACCAAAGTCCTAATTACAATTATGTGAGGTTTATTTATAGAATTTTAGTTTCAACTAACTAAATAAAATAAAGATGAATAAAATAAAAGGATAATTATTAATATTCTTAAAAATAATAGCTTTCTTAGATTTTTAAATATTTAAATTCTAATAAAAATAAATACTAAATATTTAATATTTAAATAAATTATTATCCTCTTTTAATAATTAAATTATAATATAAGATTTCGTGGATTTACATCATTTTTAAAATTATCTTTATTTTCATCAGACAGTGATACAAAGGATTAATGAGAGTGAAGGATTCTGAGATAATACATAGAGAATAAGACATGCTAAAAGGCATGTTCAATTTTTGTGTTAAAGTTTTTCCATATTTCTGATTTTTTTTATTTTTGTAGAGCTTGATCTTCGAATCACTAGGGTGTTTATACAAATTGTCGTGTTATGCTTTATCTCAATTTATTTTGTTTGCTTTGCTTTTTCTTTATAGACTCTTGCATGGCATTGGCAGGTCACACGGCAACATAATGAAGACTGCAAGCAACTCCTACAACTAATGGGTGTTGCTGTTGTTGAGGTGGAATTATTTTCTTTCTTTATCTAGGAAATGTTTGAGTATTTGTACAGTAAAACTGAAGTTGTCATGTAAGAGTATAATTGCACATTTTTTGCTTCCTCTTTTTGTTCTGTTGTGGATCACTAGTTTAATCATAATATCATTTTGACAGCAAATCTTACAAATTGGAAATGATTTTAGTTTTTTGGGGGGCATGGCATGTGATAACATGTGCTCATTTTGTGTGATTTTTCGATAGCAGTTGCTAGGTTCATAAGTTTTCTTTCTCCTTTAATTTGATGTGTTAACTATTTTGTCTCTTCTAGCAAATTCTCAAAATTCTGAAGTGGTATTAAGCTAATGACTTGTTTAAGCCAAAGTTACATTGATTAACCAGTTGTTTTTATATATTGATTAACTACATTTTACATTTATAGTTGGAGCTGGAATTTGGTAAATGGAGCGAAAAGTGCTTTATATACCAAAATTTAATTTCTTCTAAGTGCTGTTGTCACCATATAGGCCCCTAGTGAAGCAGAGGCGCAGTGTGCTGCTCTTTGCAAGAGTGGCAAGGTATGATCCCTCTTTTGCACTGATTGATAATATTGCTAGTTTTGGTTTTTATGTATATTTTTTAAATGCAGGTGTATGCTGTAGCTTCAGAAGATATGGATTCATTGGCTTTTGGTGCTCCAAGGTTTCTTCGCTATCTGATGGGTTCAACATCCAGAAAGAACCCTATTGTGGAGTTTGAAGTTGCAAAGGTTGTCTAAAGTTGTCTTTCAACTAATACACGGGCATACGATTTCTTCGACTTTTTTTCATTTTCAGGTTTTAGGAGAGTTAGATCTCACCATGGATCAATTTATTGATTTGTGCATCCTTACTGGGTGTGACTACTGTCCCAATATAAAAGGTTTGTTAAGTTCAGGAATAATAAATTTGAGAGATGTTTTATTGCAACCATTATGCATTCTATTTTTTTGTTGTTTCATTTGAAGAAAAAGGTGAAGGTAGTTAACAATGTTACATTTGAAAAGGAACATCCATTTTCAATCATTGTCATATTGTTTTTTTTATTGAAAAATCAGTGTCATATTGTTTATGTTATTAGTTTAATAGCTTTATTCATGTTAGGCGCCATTGTCTATGGAGTCCTTTTTTTGTGTATCATTAAACTTGACAAGTCATTTTACTGTTCAATTTGGAAATTTGTATTGGTTTTAGCTGCAAGGAACTTGCTACTATACAAGAAATATGAGGCTCTTTAGACATTACACTGTTGAAGGTATAGACATAATGGGCGATAACTGATTGCTGCTTTCAATGTTACCATTTGTTATAAATAATCAAATATATTACATATGAATTGTAAGGTTATTCCATCATACAGCACCTTTTAGGATTTTATTAACAATGGTTTGTCATATAACAATTTCAAGACCTTATTCTTAATTTCCCCTTGGAATCAAGGGGGCATTCAATCAAGGGATTTAATTTTTCTATTATTTAAGTACTTGAACAAAAATAACTATTTGTTAGGCCATGTAAGTGGGACTAATGGATATATTGGCCAGTGCAAGGTGATTTGTCAATGTCGAGAATTATTTATTAAGAGATATTTGAAATCTTCTAGAGTTGATACAATGATTGCGTGAAAACATGATCTTATGCCAAACCCTTGTTTTGGAGGGAATCCCAAGATTATCTTGGAGTGTAAAGTATCTGACTTTTGCTCCCCTTGCATAGGTATTGGAGAGCAAACTGCATTAAAACTTATCCGACAGCATGGTTCTATGGAAAATATTCTGGAGAACATAGGTAGGGAAAGGTACATCCTGGAAATCAATCTTCTGAACCATTTCTCCCTTGACATATTTATTTATTTATTGAGCTACCAGATTGATATTTGGAAATAACAGTTATTTTACTTGTGTTTTCAAATTATCATTTATGTTCCCTATGACTTGATATTGTTGCTGATCATGTTTTTAGACTGTTTTGCAAGTTTACGTCAGTGGGTTTACATCTAGAATTATGATAGTTATCAGCATGGGGCCACTTAACTTGTCATCTCTAGAAGTTAAACGAAGCATATAATTTTTTCTAGCAACGCTTTTGACACTTTGTGATTTTCCCATATCAGTATCTCATGTTCTATTCTCGATTATATATGGAACACTTATCTTTCAGAATATATGAAGGAATACATTTGAGTAGTGGTCTTCCATTATTGTGGGGTCTAAAGGTTTAATTTAAGCAATTTTATCCTTGTATAGAGTGAGGCTATATATGTGAAATATTATTTGTTATCTTTTCCCTTTTTTTGGGTTTGCATAGCCATTTTTTTTACGCCTTTAAGTTTTTAACTTTTCTTGATAATTTCCATATCTTGTGAGTTGGACAGAACTAGGTTCCCATCACCTGTTGGTTGTGTTTGCTGATCATAATTGTCTGGAAGCAGAACATGTTTCTGTGGCATATTGAGCTTTTTCCGGCCACTACTCAAATAGACAAAAAGGGATATTAAAAGTTAATATTTCTTTGTGACTTAGGGTTCCAAGTTTAGATCAAATTTGTGCTTGATAGATTTACTATTATGGTGCTCCTTCCCTTCCAGCCACATTTTTGCTTACCTGAAATGGGAAAATGGAAAGCTATGATGGTTTTTGTGAACCAATTTTCTTGATTATCCTCTGCAATATGAAGTGCATAATCCAACTTCCCCTAGCATTCTTAAGACTAGACTTGTCAACGGGTCGGATTCAAGTCAGGTTGACCTTGACCCGTTCCGAACTGCGCAACTTCAACATGAGGCCAAGGCGCTTAAAAGCGAAGCGGATCTAAATCCATATATATCGGATCAGGTTATTGTCAATCTGGATCCTCTAGGGTTGGAACTCGGATTGCATCGAAACTCAGGTTTCGGTTTGATCCATTTACAATAAAAATAGTAGTTTGAAGTATTTTTCATTGTCAAATCTAGAATAATATTAAATTTATTGAAAATAAAATAAGAAAAAATATTATATCTATGAATTTTAGTATTTCCATATAAATATTAATGTTTGTAATATATATACATATATATTTTGAATATAAACTTATAAGAGTAAACTGTGAAAAGAAGTGCACTATATATTGTGGTTTGCTGACATAATCTGTAAGATTTTTTCATTGATTAATCATAGTGGCATTCTTTGTTTAAGCCTCTCCACAAAAAGGTTATTTGCTATACTATATACTTTTATGAATTATAAATTAGATTACATAAACGAGTCAGGTTTTTGATGGGTCGAGTTAATAGTGATTCGAATCTGATCCGCTTATTTGTAAATTGATTGGGCGGGTTGACGGCTCAAAAAAGGGATCCATTTGGGAGTTTAATTGAATCTGATCATGATCCGATTCATTGACAGGCCTACTTAAACTAGCAATTAAATTTGTAGGATTAAGTATGCACGACCTAATACCTGTCTCAGTCTTTTGGCTAAGATCAAGTATGAACTTACTAAGCCCAGACGCTTTCTTGACTGCTATAGTCATAAGAATGCTTGACTTCCTGTTGTCATCTCTTTTTATAGCTAGTATGCATAGACATAGAGGTTTAATTTAACTCACTATAGTTTTTTAGTGCATGCAATACAGGTATCGCGTACCTAACCTTTGGCCCTATCAAGAAGCTCGTCATCTTTTTACGGAGCCTTCAGTGGTTTTGGATATACCGGAGCTTAAGTGGACTCCTCCAGATGAGGAGGTTTGAATGATCAATTCACCAGCTTTTATTATAGATAATTAACCTAGAAGACTTTATGAAAATGCACCATGAAGCTTGCATATCATCGTACTTTCATGCATTCACAAATGTAAAAGAAAATCAAAGGCATTTAGTTTTAAATATATTGTATTCCTAAACTGTTGGAAAAGTTTACCCTACAAGATTGATTTTTATGAGGCCTGCCTTGTCTTGCAGTACTGATAAAAGCAAAACACTGATCGAAACTAAACAAAGCTAATAATGACATTTAAAGAAAACACATCAATATTCAATTCGGGAAAAGATTGCAAGTTAATATTTCTCATCTTTATATATATATATATATATATGCTAGTAGGTGCTCGTACAATGTATTGCATGAAATACTACACAAAATTAAAATATCAATAAATATTAATCTATATATATTTATGTACATAATAATAATAAAATTTAATCTATATATTTTAATATATAATGTAATATATAAATATAATATTTAATTTATATATATTTAAGTTTTTATTCAATACTAATAATATGATTATATAAAAATGAAAACATTAAATGTCAAAAAGCCGTGGAGCTCGTTGTCGTAATTTCATCCAACATAAATGGTTAAATTTATTTGGAAATAAGATTTTTATATATTATTAGTATAGTGAAAGGAAAAGTTAAAATACTAAATTTCTCTTATAAATGTCAAGTTTTATCAACCTTTGGTATACCAAATTAAATCATTATAATAATAAAATACATTATAAAATTGATAAAATACCATGAAATAATCTCATCAATAGAAACCATATATGAAATAAATAATAATATAATTAATCAAAACACCAAATAAATAAAATGTGATATTTATATATAATGATATTATATAATCTATCTAAAAGATGTTTAATTGGCAGCTGTATAGATAGCACAAAAGGATAAGTATCAGGGATATAAAATGCAATAATAGCAATTTTTAAGGCTTAAAAAGGGAGTCTAAAGTTTCAATCAAGAAAAAGAAATGGAGTCCAAAGTTTAACTAGGGATGGTTAACTGAAAGCTGTATGGGTCGCACAAAAGGATACGAATATAAAAGGAAATTCAAAATTTAACCTGCTCATTGGTACCATCTTTAATATATAAGATTTTTTGAAGTTTAGAAAATAAGTTTATAGTTGGACAATTAATACTTAATATGGAAGTTCTAGCTATTTTATCAGCCATTTTCAGAAAGCTATGTAAAACCCATCTAAGACGTATGTTAACCACACCATCAAGTTTTATCTTTGGCAACTTTCTTATATTGTTGGATGAATATTGATGCAAATCCCATTGGAGCCAAAAGAAGAATTTAATTAAGTTTCAAAAAGAAGAATTTAATTACAATATTATTAAGTGGCTTAATGATTTCCTTTTCTAGATATGTAATAATTAAATTAACAGGGGATTTAGTTTCCTGTTTATTATTTGAAATATTTTATTTTTGGCTTTGTAGTATTTTGGAAGTTTCTCTTTTCTGTTTTGGACAATATTTGATGCGTTTCCCTTTCATTGTATGATCAAGAACTCTATAAATAGCACTATTATGGATTAATTTGATTGAAAGAAAGAGTATTGTCCCCATGTTAATTGGTATAATAGCTTTTGTTATTCACCTCTTAGCACAAAACCAATATATCCATCCATTTATGTAGACAACCAACACCACCTTGCATCACCTGTTTCCATGAGTGCATGAAATAGCAAAGAATCATGCTTTAGGAGGTATTGTAAGACACAAACATGACATGACACTCCAAATAATATGATAGATTTTTATGTGATTATATAATTTAACTATTGTTTTGCTAAATATAAAATCAACTAGGAAGCACAGGGGCTACACAGGAATATGGGGATACGACATGAATCGTTTGGATATACAAAAGTGACCATGGTTTCTTGATCATGCTCATTTGTATTTGATCCTTGCCTTGACTTCTCTCACAACTATGCTCGCAAAAGTCAACATTGTTAGTGGAGCTTCTTCTAGCTAAGTGGGGAGAGAGCTTGCCTGGAACCAGGGGGTCTCAAGTTCGAATCTACACTATTACAATTCCCGTTTGTAGTGGGGGGATATTATGTTTGGGGTAAAGAATAAAAATAGTCAATATTGTTGTTGTTGTTGATGCCATCAATTCATGCTCTGCAGGACATGGCCCACTTGTCTTGCCACTCCCTTCTCTACACAACAATCTACCTCCACACACTTGTTGCATCTCCGTACTCGTTTCCTATCACCAATGTATCTAATGTTGACACTTAACTTTGCTTTGCCTATTCGGATAGGACACCGCCTAGTCGATGTGCTCATTTGATAAATTGATTAATTTGCATACTAGACTGACTGCATGATGCCACTAGCTATGTGCTCACATTTTTCATGTTAAGAATCATGATAATATAGATTTTATATTGAGTGAGAGTTTGTGGAGATAACATTCATGATGAAATTCTTGCAGACGCGAGATATTACAAGATTGTCAAATAACACAGTAAGGGAATTTATTCCATTAAAATTTGATTTTTTTAATTTAATTAGTTAATTAGCTTTTATTGTTCAAAAGGAGTCACAATTCAAAATATTGTAGGAAAATAAAGATAAGGAGTCACCTTATGAAATTTCATCTTTTTGTAGAGTATATTTCTAGGTTTCATTGTCATATCTTCTATTCAAATCATTCACTTTCCCATCCTTCAAAAATCTGAACATCAGGCATATTAATTTAAATTATCTTATCATGTATATCTTTTTTATCTCATTTTGCTCTTTCAATTGCCTTTTATGTAAGGATGAGATGGATATTACTTGTATCATAAAGAGAGAGTGTCAATTGTAGTATCTAGATCTCCTCAAGTCCATATGCATGACAACTCGACAAAGTTGAGTTTTCTTCAATGGAGGAGAATGATGCATATCCATTATAACCAAAAGAAGAATTAACCTCTTCATTATTAATGGTCCCTTCCTTTTTTTGATTTCGAATATTTAACATAGTAGGGGGATTTAGTAGTTTCTTATTTTTCTGTTAGATTGTTTCTCTTTTTATCATTTAGGCAAGATTGCTGTATTTCCTTTTCATTGTACAGCCAAGCACTTATTCTTCTCCTATATTTCTTCCTTTCTTTCTCTTCTTCTAGTTGCTTTTCCCTTTCATATGCACGTTCTGCATCAAAGAGTACATTGAAAAGTTCCAAAAGAGAGGAGTTACCTTTCTACAGCGTTTCTCATTGGAAAATGAAGTATATTTTGCTGGACCTTAATTGTGAGGAAACACACCTCTAAACTCTGGGTTAGGTGTTCTCGAGACTTCCTTTTTAGCTAATTGACTATAATGATTTCCTGTAGTTGTGTAAGATCTTATATTAAATAAAGAGGTTATGATGCCTTAAGAAATGAACTTTGATTTAAAATGATCTATGTACAACTTTGTTATTGAAGTTCATGAAGCTATTTGTTGAACTATAAACATCTTTGTTCATAAATACTAATATACAGCTACGGTATGTATAATTTCAGAAGAATGTTTGAGCCTTTTTAACCTATTTTCAAGCTCTCGTATTGAATAATTTGTTATAAACATTCTTACCAGCATCAGTCATGTTCACTAAAAACTTAAAATTTATTTCTGTTCGCCTCTTAGGGCCTTATGGACTTCTTGGTCAAAGAAAACAGTTTCAATTATCATCGAGTAGCAAAGGTATGCCACTCAATCCTCCAAGTGAACCTTGAAACAGTATGAGTCAATATATCTTAGTCTTTGATGTCATCAGTTGATTTTTTTCCATTGCTGCAGGCTATAAAAAGGATTACTGCAACTAATATTAGTTATCACCCAAGGAGGTATATAATGCATTTTGATGCTATTTTGAGCCTATTTGTAATGGGTTGTAATGCCATCTTGGATCTTTACAGACTGGGCAGATTTTCAAAGCCAGCCGTTTACTCGTCTGAACCTCTTAAAAGACAGGTTTTTGATGATCAAGGGCCCAGTTGCCACCTTCTCGTTTTTTGAATTCTATCTCTAATATGTGCAAAGAAAACTTCTAAACTTGTTGTTCTTCACATAGACATGGTTGAACTGAAAGACCCATCAGAATTTTTTTTTAAGCAAAGATATCATTAAAAGTTATATTAAACTTGTTACGATTACTGTACATGCCTTAACACAAAGTAAGTGAGTATGGTTATATTTGCCTTTTCCTCTGTTGGGTGTGATCCAGCTGCTTGTAGTTTTCTTAATAGATCTGTTTTTATGCATTTTTTTCTTAATTCAACTGTATTCTTTGTGCATTCTATGGTGAGGTGGTTTCGTCTATCCCGAATCTGAATGTCAGTTTATGATTTGTTTCCATGTGACCGGCCTTGAAGCAAGCTTTTTCTATTTTCTTGTGAAACATGAAATTGGTTTATTAGGTATAAGAACATCTGAGTGGAAAACCAATTGTCATTTAGATAATTACAGAAAGAGCGCACCCTTGGAGCATGGTAGACAAGTATAAGCACTAATCATCTCTTGCTTTACTTATTTCTGCGGACATTAGTTATTATTAGAAGACTCACTAATCAAGAAAAATGGTGATTCATGTGGATAATTTAAGTGGCATGGGATGCTATACTAATAATTATCTATATTAATGACCATCGGAAGTAAACTGTCTTTTGCATTTCATGGCACATTTAAATAGCAAACTTTAAACCGCTAATTGATGAAAGGGCTCATTGGGAAACCCAAGTTATGGGGCAAGCTAAATATTAGGTTATTGATCATAAGGCCCTTAATTTAATATATTTTCATCAATGTTTAAATGATGTAAGGAAGCAGTGCATTGCCATTATTTTGTTTTCTACCAATGGCAACAACTGCCATTGTCTGGCCTTAGCCTTAATGAGAAAGGTTGATGAATGACTTCAAGTTGATAGCTGGTCATAAAACTTTTCAAAACTACGAAATGATCATAATTTGACTTTTGACAAAGATCGATTGTGCTGTATAAGCTTTATGCAATGATCTAACCTTGTGGTGGTAAAAAAAGTAATGGATTGCTAGGATGTTGCCTATAAGTGAAGCTTCACAACCTAACTTGATTGTGATGAAAATGAGTGGGGTTTTAGAGTCTAAAGTTACTAAGAATGTAAGTTATTGTAAATAAAATCAACCTCAAACTTATAAAAGGTTGAATCAAGATAATAGAAGACTCAAGCCAGGGATTAAGTTTACATTTGTTCCTTAGAATTTAGGAACGTTAAATGGGAAGGCTAGAGCATAGTTGATCCTATGGTTAGGAGAATAATAAATACATGTATTGAACAGAAACTAAGTGGATTGATGCTTTGTGAACTTCCCTTTCGTGGGAATATGATCTGGTTTCAAAGGTTTTGGGATTTGGAGTTCCCTTCCATCGTATTAATGGCTAGCTGAATCTCTCAAAATCCCATCAATGGAGTTGGTGATGGGATAGTCTTTTCTATCCTTGGAGAAAAGGAAGAGGAAAGCAGAGTGTGGGATTAAGGGTGGAGAAGAGTAGAAAACTGTTTGAATTCCACTTTATTCACCTGTTTAAATTGTTTTTCTCCTATTTATAGGAGACTTATTAGGTTGATTTTAGCCATTGAACCTATTTCCCTTTACCCTATATAAACAGTTGTTCGTGTGGTCGGTAGCTGGCTGCTGCCTCTATTCCTTCATGCTCCCCAGTTGTCTTCTGTGTAGCACTTGAGATTCTAGTATGATTTTTCCCCAGCTACTGTCGTTGCTTAGCGGGGTCTCCAGCTTGATTGAGTAAGGGGTGTTGGGTTCTTGTGGTCTTCCCTCGAGACTTCTTGTCTTTTGTTGACTTGAGTAGACTCTCTATGTTGAGGCTTGGTTCTCACTTTGATGAATGCTATTAGTGATTGTAAATGGCCTTCCAAAATCAGTGGACCTTTAGTGCATTAGTGCTTAATTCCACTAAGGAATATTGGCCTTTCAAATGTGCAGAAATCAGAAGTTTAACAGTTAGCAGACAATAGCTGGCGTTCTATTGTCCTTGGCAGCCAATTTTCTGGCCAGTAGGGAAATCAATTGCCTATTTTAGTGGCGCAGGTTGATTATTGCACCTGCTTATTTCCAAGCCAGCAGTAAAATCAACTGATTGGCTGATTTTTTGTACTGTTTAGATTTCAACCTTTAAATTTCTATCCTTTAATTTCTACTTTCTAGTGACAATGAGATGAGTACGCTTGCATTTGCAATTACTCAAATTAGTGTATGCTACCAACAAATTGGATGGTTTACTATGAATAATCCTTGATTAAGAAAGAATAGGACATATAGATTATAATGACAAGTTATGAGTGGGTGCATAGGTTTATATTGTTTGAGAGAGAAATATAATAATAAACTGGGTGAATTTTATATTATTTGGCAATTGTAACTAAAGTATTATGAAATAAGAACATGGAATATTGTTATTCTAGGGAGAGAGTTTTTAGCCACACAACATAGAATATTGTTATAAAGTATGTGTTAATTTTTAAAAAGTTATATATATATATATATATATATATATAATTGTCATATATTTAATGACAATTTGAAAGGAAACTTTTTTTTGAGATAAATTACTACATGAACCAAATTGGATCTAAAACTTGTCCTGAACCTAATGTGAGATAAAATTTCAAATTTCTTGAAGAAAATCTCCAAAGTGATATTACTAGAATCTAAGCAATAAGTAGTTTGCAATTAAGCAATGGAGTGAAGATGGCCAATATGTCATTAAAGAAAAGAAGCTTCTTTTTAAATAATGAAAAAGTGATAATTACATGTGAAAATAATTGTAAAAACCAAAATATTTCATAATAAGAGAACGGTTAATAAGGCTACAACTTTGACAAGCTGTATGTGAGGTTAGGTACTGAGGAGGGTAAGGAGGAGATATTCAAAATAACTAGTTAAGAGATAAGAAATCAAGAGATTATCATCAAGTTTGGCATATTAATTACAATCATAATAGAAGTTTTTTTCAACAAGAAGAAAATTAAAGATAGAAAATGAGAAATTTATTTTGAAAAGTTGTTAAATAAGAGTTTTAAATCTGATTATTCTTAAGTACAAAGTAGTAAAAATTCTCCAATGTAGTATAGATGATTGTATAAAAGTTGACTTTAACTTAGCATAGCTTTCACAAGAAATGAGGTACAACTTGAGGTTTGGAGAGTTATGAGAATAATATGATCTACTAATCTTTTTGATAAAATTTTAAAAGCTAAGATAATGCTAACAAATAAAAGAAAAAAATCTGTTGGTACACAATTTAGGAATAAAGAGGATTTTCAATACTGTAGTTATTATGGGGAAATAAAACTTGTGAATACAATGAAGAATAATAAAATGAATTACTAACAAAGTTACATCTATATTGTTGGCAATAAATAGAACAAATATAGAGAACAAAGAAAATATCTTCATTTTGATTTTTATTGACCTTGAAAATACATAGATCAAGTATTCTAATAATTGCCTTCATGGACTTTTAGATGAAAAGTTGTTTGTTAGAGAGATGATAAACCTGTCAAGGATATGTATGATGGGTTTCAACAACTATTTTCTTTTTCTATTTATACAATTAGCAATATTAGAGAGAAATAATTTGGTGTATGTTATTGCAAATGATGCAGCTTTATATATGAAGGTTTAAAACAGTTAGGCCCCGTTTGTCTAGGAATTTAAAATTAACTTAGTTTAATTTTAACCAGATATATCACATCATACATAAAATTTAATATTAAAAATTAAATTTATTTCACATCCTATACATATTACTAAAATAATAACTAACTTATATCACATCTCTCACATATTCCAACATAATAACTAACTTTATATCACATCCCTCACATATCCCAATATAATAATTAACTTTATTTCACATCATTCACAACTTTCAATAAAAAAATATCTCTATCCAAATTTAATTTTAACCTTCTTAAATTTAACCTTACAAACAAACACACCCTTAGTGGTAAATGTGGGAGAACATCAGAAGATAATGATTTATAAATTAATAGAACAAAGCTAAATAGATTGTGTATAATTGTAGTAAAGCTAGAATTATAGAATCTATCAATACTTCACTAATAAAGTTGGGTAGCTTAGTGATGAAATTCCTCGGAGTTTTATGTCAAAATAATATTATAGCTTGCTCGAGTTATTATTTAAATTAGAGTATCAGGCATTGGAAAATCATTAGCAACAATACTTTGTTTTTTTTTTTGAAAGATGAACAATACTTTGTTTTGCCGACAGGAAAATGTTAATATTAATATATGATAAGACATAATAGATTAAAGTAAAATGTAATTATATTAGGGGAATGTTAGAGTTACTTCTAGTGAAGATGAGGTTATAGATTACAGATTGAGGTAGTGTGGACATGTGTAGTGGAGAGAATAAGAGTCTCATCAAATTGCATTGATGATATTTTGGTTTAAGAAATAGGAGGAAAAGGAGTAAGTATTTGGTCAATTTTTATGAAAAAAATACCCACTTAAGTTAGTTGGCACCGCTTGTTGCATTCAATTTTAAAAAGGAATGTGTTTGGATTGGAGCTTAGCTTAGCCACATACACAAACTTCCCTTTAGTTGATTCCTTTTGTATCATACTTACTGTGATTTTGTGTTACTGAAGGGATGTTTGAATCAATGTTTTTTTGATGTTTATGTAATATAATTTAGAGAAAATAATTGTTTTATTTGATGATATGTGTAGATAATCTTGTAAAAAATTATGGAATTTTCACTCAAATAATTACATTTAGATGTTAGTACATCTAGATCATATGATGTAATATCATAATAATGTTGAACCAAATGCCCCCTAAGAGTTAGTAATTATACTTTTATTATACCTAGTTTGTTCTGTAACTGTTCTCACTAGTTTAGGGTCAAAGCCTGTAGTTATATTATTGTCCTTAATGTCTAATATCTAGGCAACGACGTTGGCATGTTGCTCCAAAAGTTGGTATGAAAATTTAAAATACAACTTATAACAAGTTTCAGCAGAATATATTGCTATGATCACTCTCTCTCTCTCTCTCTAATGCTTTTCTGATGTCTATCTAACAGGAAAATCGATGCCTGCAGCTTCGTACTCCCAAACCTGCAATCAAAACGAAGTTTATTTCTGCTTACTTATCCAAATTCCCAACGGACAAAGGTATTGGCTGTTTAGTTTGTGGACCCTTAATTCCATTTATTCAACTCTGTTTCAGCAGATGAACATATATAGCTTCTGATTATCCTCTGACAGTAGAGGAATAACGCAAATTAGTTGATACTTGTTGCATATTTCTGAGTCTATTACCTCATATTTTCCTTGTTCAGACATTGTTCTTCCAGAAATTGTCACATTCTTTTGTGCAAACAAATTCCTCGTTTTCTCAAGTGAACTTGTGTTAAGTTGAACCGACTTGTGACTTTTAGCTCAATCCCAACTCAAGTTTGTTCGAGATTGATTAAAATTGATTTAAAATGAGTTGACATTGAACTGAATACATATATGGACACGCATACATATATGCATACATGTGACCACTGAATGTGATGTAGGCGCCAGCTGAGATTTAGTAACAGGAAGAGGCGAAACTCAAGTAACAGTACAAAGGATGGTACTTACAGAATTATGTAGTTACCTGAAATACTACAGTTAAAAAGTGCGGGCAACATGAATGATTAATTTTTATCTTAAATAAATTAATTTTGCTTTTTTCAAAAAATAATCTGTGAAATAAAATTTAGTTCTCTCCCTCCGAAGTCTCTCTTTATACACACACATGTATATATGCATGTGAATTTCGCTGGATCAAGATTAAATAGGCTATTTGCATGGGTTAATTTTAACGAGGTTAAGCTTATTTGGATGAGAATTTTTTGTTATTTAGAGTTGTGTATAGTATGAAATAAAGGTAGTTATTACGTTGGGATGTGTGTGGGATGTAATATAAGTTATTATTTTGCAATGTGTGTAGAATGTGATATAAAATAAATTTTTTATTTTGAAATGTATATGATATCAAAAAATAGTTAAATTTTAATATTAAAATTTATGTATGATATGATATCAGATAAATATTAATAAGATTAATTTTAATTTGGTAAACAAACACTCCCAGATGTTTAAGCATGAAAAACTTGCATTATTGAAGGTGTCTAGTTGCACCTTCTTCTGAACTAAAAAATAAAAGAGCATTTTTAAGGATACACTAACTAGCCTCCAAACCAAACCATTTGACTCTTTGTGAGAACAATGATCCTTATTTATGGCCCATACCAAAAAGCCATACTAAGCTATAGAAACAATAAACTTACAGCCAAATTGCCCCAGCATCTCTGAGCATCCGTACAAGGTTGCCAGTGAGATGAAGGGACATGACTCTATCAGTAGATCCTATCAGTATTCCCCCAATGAACACAACAGGGGTGGGAGGATTGCGCCCAATGAGGTTGGCAAGCGCCATTTGCATCTCCTTTCCCTCCGGTTCCTCATCAAGCTCGTGGATGTCTGCATCTACAGCGAGATCGGAAAAGAGCCTCTTGACTGTGTGGCACATGCAGCACGAGCTCAAGCTGAAGATCACCACTGGCTTTCTGTGCATCAGAACTCTCACTCTGTCCATTATAAAGGTTTGCTAACTGGGATTGATTTGAATGATTTGCACCTTGCATGCATGCAGCTCTTTATATAGTAACGAAAAGATGCTTCTAAAGTTCAAGCTACGATGATTGTTATGATGTGACAGAAGAATATCATCAAATATTAGTTTATGATCAGCAATTATCAAGCTACTGTGATCGCCGATTTCTTAAGCATGAATGCCTAATATCCTTCTGTGATACTGAAGATAAGATTTTGATTCTTTCTTTTTATGAAATTTTTTATTGTTAGAGTGGTTTTTCTTATACGCTGTAGTTCAAACACGAGCGCTTGGATAATGTAAGTTGTTCTAACCTTCCACATGAATTAATTTACATGTCAAACCAAGCCAATTCTGGCCTATATGCTTTGTACGGATGCACTTTTCATCACATGCACAATAAATGTTATCAAGAAAATGTGTCGCATTCTCAGATTCTCACAAAATATAATAAAAATGAACTTTATTCTAGCATATATTCACTACTGTTCATCAATGTTATCAGACATGAAACACGTGTGCCATTTGTCATTCTCATAAGTGGTGTTCTGAATATAATGCAATCACCTCAATGATTTGACTGAAGATATATGCTTGGCATCTCTAATGTGACGGGCCAATGAGAAAGAGATTGAAGTGGGCATCTTGAGGTTCTTTCTCCTCTTCAGCCCATTGTAATTTATTTTCCTTGAGAAATCGAGATTATACCTCTACTATCTCCTGCTGACTACCATTTTGCTGTGGGCAACCTTCACTGGTCTGAATACTTGGTCCAAGGCTGAAACAACCATCTCCAGCGCTGCACAAATGATATCCAACATGATTTCCACTGGAACTCATCTGTGTGCTTGCGTGTTGTTTGTAGGTTAAAATTCAAATGTTCATATTTCTTTTAATAACATCAGTTTTTCTTTCAGCGGTATTTCTAAAACATTCATATTTGTGATGACTAGGCATCCCAGTCAACAGAAATGATGATCGGATGGTGATGACAAGTCATGAGCCTTAGACAACTTCTACAAGTCGTGAATAATACACGACTTCATTGGGTTTACATTAGGTAAATTGTGAATGCAAATGACTTAATAGGTAAGGCATGCCTAACGACTTAAGCACTCAATGGTTAAGTTGTGTGATAATACAACTTAAAGTTATTCAAGTCATTCGTTACCATGACTTACACACTATATAAGCTGTATAGGATGTTGGACTTTCCACGCATAAGACATTTAAAGTCATGATTTATCCAACCGTGTAAGTCGGCATTCTTATGCGACTTACTGACAGAAATGAGGTTTGTTGAAGTTGCACAGCTGCACGCTTCACAAAATGATAAGCTGTGTGCGATTTATGCAAGAAGTTGAACCGAAGACTTTTGCAATCGCAGCTTCATTAGATTAAGCATTCAGTCTTTAAATTTAATGAAGACTGCATACATATATTCAACTTCAGCTTATACTACACATTCAAATACTGCATAACAACATAACTCATTCGATTACACTGCATACATTTAACAGAACTCAAATCCAAATAAAAAACTGAATACAAAACCATATAAAAATATAAATAGAAACTGAATAAAATATATACCTTTAGGGGGCGTTTGGTTCTATGCTATCTTAATCATGTCATCATGACATCTAGATATCATTTTTTGATTGACAATTCTATAATTCTTTAGAAGGCTATCTAAAGATATCAAATTAAACAATTTTCTTAATAACATAATATAACGTTAAGATAACATTGAACCAAATGTCCAAATAACATAATATACCAGAACACACAATGCCAAACTAAATATAAGCTGAATACAAAACCAACAACAACAACAACAAAGCCTTTATCTGCTTAGGTGGGGTCGGCTAAATAAATCCTTTGATTTCATTGCATTTTTTTCAAATAACTATTCTCTTTTAGCTCTAAGTATGTATGATCATTTCATATAATTTTTTACCATATCATTTTTGGTCTTTCTTTTTCTTCTTTTATATAGGTAAGATCTAACCCATCCCTCTTTACCAGATATTCTGTCAGTCTGCTATTTATATGTTTAAACTATCCCTCCTTACCAAATCTTCTGTTGGCCTGTGTTTTATATGTCCAAACCATCTAAGTCAATTCTTTCTTAACTTGTCCTCAATTAAGGCTACTTGAACTTTTCATAGAAACTCATTTTTTATTTTATCTTTTCATATATACCTAATAAACTTTAGCATCATTATTTTTATAATACTTATTTTATTTATATGTTTCTGTTTTGTAGACTAGCATTCTTCACCATATAACATCACTAATTTTACTACGATTTTGTAAAATTAACCATTAAGCATAAGTGAAAATTTTCTATTATGTGACACAATATATTTCTCTACTTTATCTATCCTACTTAAATCCTGCTAATAACATCACTATTTATTTTACCATTATTTTATATGATTGATTAAAAGTATCTGCACTAATTACTCTTTCTGATAACTTGATCATTAATTGTCTCTCATCAATATAAATGCTTCTATCTTGGTTAAACGTGCATTCTATATATTCAATTTTTGATCTATTAAGATGAAAATTTTTATATTTTAAGGTATTCTTCATAACTCTAGTTCTTAACTTCATTTCTAGCCTTAGCAATAAAGAAAAAAATATTATTTGCAAAAAACATATATCAAAGCGCCTTTCTTAAGTGTATCTAGTTAAGACCTCTATAACCAATCTAAAGAGATATGGATTTAAAGTTGAGCTTAGTTGTAATTAAATTGTAGTTGAAAAATCCTTAGTCAAACTTTCTTGTATCTGAACTCAAGTAACAGACTCTTTATACATATTTTTAATAACTTGAATGTTAGAAGTGTAAATTTATTTCTTTTCTAAGACTCTCTAAGATACTTTTTTTTGGATTTTATCATAAGCTTTGTTTAATGTCGAGGAAATCTAAATGTAAATTTTCTTTTTTCTTTAAATTTCTTCATTAAACCTCAACAAAAAACTGAATACAAAGCCATAAGTACAAAAAAATGAATGTTCTACTGTATTAAACATCAGAACATACAAAAACCTGCTAGGTAACAGAATTCATAGATCAGTTGTAACAAACATGTTCACGAGCAGAGAACAGAAAACTGAATGCAATACCCGGAATATACTTAACATTCTCTGTTCGTAATACAACAGAAAATAGAAAACTAAAATCAAAACCAAAATTGAATAGAAAACTGAATTCAAAACCCAATCACACTGGATGTACACAAACCAAAATATAAACAGAATCACAAACTGAATTCAAAAGCCAAAGTGTACCTGCATACATTCAACTGAGTGCAACTGCTTTTAAAAATTGAATGTAAGTACTGTACAAGGTTGATTCAAAGAAGCTGAAAACATGTCATTTATTATACTGCATATACAGGTTTAATTAATCCTTTTCTCCTATGATTCACTGCACTCCTTGCATGTAGTGTTCTGAGGTTGCCGAGCTCTGATTGCTGCAAGCGGAACATCATCTTCATCCATAGTTATTGCAGCACCTCAGTTGATGCACTTGCCCTAGCCTGGTCCTGCTGCCGTCTGCTGCTATATCTGTGTCGAGCTTTGAACATCTAGGAGTTGGTTCAACTGTCGTCCAAGTTGCTTAGAGTCTAACAAATGGCCTTTCACTTGCTCGAAAGGTACATCTCTATTCCTCAATGGCTCTAGCATTTCTCACACATCCCACCAAAAATTTGACTGCAGCTTTCTATTTAAGTTAGCTTGAAATTCCAAATATTTTATTCAATCCAAATTATAGCAATACTTACAGCAGAGATTTCGTTGGATTCACGTGAGTGGTAGCTAGGTGGTTCAACCTGGAGCAATAAACCTAAAGGATACTATAAGATGGTCGACCAGCAAGAAGATGTTTCGAAGCCCAGATCTATAGCAAATGGATGCAACTCAGTTCTTTAGAGGTTTGACAAAAACTCTATTATAGATGGGCTAAAATCACATTGCCCAATGAGTATGTTTTAAGGACATTCAAATTCTCTACCAGAACTAACCACTGAAGGTGTACTTAGCTTCTTGTGGTATTTTACATCCCATCAGTTCCTATCATAAATAGTACATTCGCCCGCACACACATAAGTAGCTGGGTCCAAACTGTTATAGATGAGACGTCCAAATATACACAATAACTAGCTCATGGGCACGCTTATTTTACTTTTTGTTTGGCCCATTGTAAAGGTCCCGATTTCGGCATTATTAAATGGACTGCGATCTACGATTTTAGGGTGTGTTGCACATCAATTGGTATTTACTTGTCGGGATTTTAGCCGTCATAAGATCATCTACTCGATGACTTAAAATTACTATAATGTTGAGTTATTTTCATCTCTCCAATTGGAAGGTGGAAGGTATTCTGTCTATAGTGACCATCTTATTAACATCTATTTAATTTTGGCCAAAATATGTAAACCTCCATGCTGTCCCCACTGACTTTTGCAGTCTTCTATATGGAGATGCGACTTGATTGCATTTTGTTCCTCTTTTTACATTAATGTAAGGCAAGCGGCTGGCATTCATTGGTAGGGCTGTTACCAATCCGATTTCGAGCCGAGTCAATACTGGCTCAAAATCGGATCTAACACATTCTAATCGACTCGAAAATGATTTTTTTTCGAGCTCATCTCAAGCCGGGTAAGCTCGACTCGATCCGGCCTGAGATTAGCTCGGTTTATAATGTATATATATATGTATTATAATATGAAATGTATTTTAATTCGAGCCATTTCGAGCTCGATCCGGCTGAGCCTACCCCGGCTCAAAATCGGCTCGAAATCATTACCGAGCTGAACTTTTAGCTCGTTAATCGGCTCGTTTAGATCAACTCGATTTTGATTTGATTCGATCTAAAATCGACCTTCGATCTTCGATCCGTATTAACACCCTTATTCATTGGGCATGCTAAAATGTGAAGTGCATGCAAGTAATTGTCTGCATAGATAGAGCAACTTCAATGAATGCATAAAGTGGAGCAACTTTAATGATTAACTGCATTCAGTGTAACAGTGACATTGATGTGCAGGCCATGGCTCCATGCTGGGCTTCTGATGGTGCTCAAGAAGTGGTAAGAATTTTAATTCATTAGTTAAAACCTGTGCATAAAAGAGCTCAAAACATATCTACAAAACCATGATAAAATTAGGGGCGGCAATATATATGATCTGATCTGTAAATTTGCCCCGAACTCAACCCGCAAATTTTGGGTATGGGTCATAAATTTTGACCCATTTATTAAATGAGTCGGGTTCGAGTTGGGCATAATCGGGTCGGGTTGGGCATTTATTAAAAAATACTCTATAAATGAGTTGGGTCGACCTGCCAACCCGACCTATTTATTAATCAGATCGAGTTCAGGACATGGGTTTTGACCCATTTAATAAATATATCGAATTTGAGTTAAGGCTATTCGGGTCGGATTGGATTAAGGTTCGACGAACCCGACCCGCAGACTCATGTTGCCACCCTAGATAAAATGGAACAGGGGTGGCTATAAGTAACTCAGGGGTAGGGGTGTCAAGAATAGACCCGACTCGACAACCCGACCCAAACCCAACCCGAAAATGTCAAGTTAGGGTCAACCCAAATAAATTTCGGGTTAAGTTCGGGTTATTAAACTTTACCCAAATAATTTTGGGTTGGGTTCGGGTTTGACCTGAAAACCCAAACCCGATCCGAGATACCCGCATACGCGGTGCTTTTGTATCGTCCGATCGAAATCAAACGGCGTGATGACGCTAGAGCAAAGGCGGAGAGGCCTCGTTTGGTTCGAGCTTTTTTTTTAGATATGAAAAAAAAATAATTTTATTTTTTAAATTTAATGGAAGAGAAATTTATTTTACTATTAGAAAATATGTAAAATGTGAAATACTTTTAATTCTGATATTCTTATTTGTATTAGATGTGAAATAAAGTTGATTTTTATAGTTGAAATTTATGTTGGGCAAAAAACTCCCCTCGAACCAAACGAGGCCTCAGGTTGCTCGTCGGCCTCTCTTCGGCAGATCGATCATCACGCCGTTTGATTTCGATCTCTCTGCGCTAGAGATTTCGACGCTAGAGATTTCGATCTCTCTGCGCTCTCCTCTCCAGCGTCGCTCTTCTCCAGCGTCGTCTTCAGCAGCTCGCTGGCCTCGCCTCAGCCCGCCGGCCTCTCTTCAGCAGCCCGCCGGCCTCGCTTCAGTCCGCCGGCCTCTCTTCAGCAGCCCATCTACTGCCAGGCTCCTGTTGCTGCTGCCATTGCTGCAGCAGGGAGGCTGACATCTCAAGCGTGCTTGGAAAAGGGGTGCAGCGAATAAGTGGTCTCTACTGGGGCACGATTGACTTGTGTATGCATGCATGTGTGTTCCCTATCTTCCGACTGCTGCCTCTTCCCACTACCATTATTTTTCACTGCACTTTGGTCAAGTAAGTGGGATCTGTCATTGCTTTCCCCATTTACCATATTAGAGACTAAACTTGGGAAAAAGAGACTTGATTGTTGGGTCGGGTTGGGTTGACCCGAACCCGATCGGATCAAATTCGGGTCGAAAGCCTGACCCGAAATTGAGTTTGGGTCGGGTTCGGGTTGGCCTGAATCGGGTCAGGTCAAATTCGGGTTTGACCCGAACCTGACCCGATAACCCAACTTGACACCCTTACTCAGGGGGACATTTGATTAGAGAGCGTTTGGTTCAATATTATATTGATGTTATGTCATGTTATTTAGAAAAAGTAATTGTTTGATTTAATGACATCTACAAACAATCTTCTATTAGATTATAAAATGATTAGTCAAAAGATATTTAGATTATATAACATAACACTAAGACAACAACGAACCAAACGCTCCCTTAATATTACACATAAATGTCAAGAAAGCAATTATTTTGTTTAATTATATTTATAAATAATTTTTTTATAAGATAATAGAATTATTAATAAAAAAAATGATATCTATATATCATGACATTGTAGATTGCATGGCATAATATTGTGACATGAGGTAATAATTTTTTCTGCTTGAGATGTTTGAGAGCCTATTTACGAGCGATAAATTTGTTGTTAAACAATCATTCTATAATTTAAGATTTGCATACGTTTTGTATATCCATTTATAATATTTGAAAGCAAAAGTATATATTTCATGTATTACATAAAATATTAATTCTTATTGTAAGAATGCTTATGAGAAATATAAATCGTAGTATAATATATAATTAAAGAAATAACAGTTTCTACATATTACTTCTAAAATGATAATATTATCTAAGAAAATGTCTCACATGTGATTTTTGGCAAATTTTTTAAAAAGTCTGAAAAACAAAAAAAAAACAATATTGTTTTTGATGGTAAAATACAATGTTTTCATGTCCCACCTCTAGATAAAGGACTAAAAATAAAAAAGGGGCAAATTATGGGTAGAGTTTTATAGTTTATCAATAATTATATTTTAGTGTATATGATTTGAAAACTTTTAATTTGGTTTTTAATATTTTTAAAATCTTTTTTTGGTTTCTTAGAGTTTAAAATAAAAATTTAAAAATAAAACAAAATAAGGTTCTATCAAGTTTCATTTTAATTTTGGGATTTTAAATAAAATATTTTAAAAATATAGATTAAAGTATAATTATGGATAAACTATTGGGATCTATCATTAATTTGCTCAAAATTATAATGTAAGGTGAGACAGCTAATTGAAATGGTAGAACTTATTTGCCATATGCTTGCAATTAGTTTGGTGTTTCACATAAATTTTTCGAAAGTTATATATTTTGTACTCAATATTAATTAATTTATTCTTTAATTTATCTTCATCAAAATATTTATTAATTAATTTATACGTAAAACACAATTTAGTGAGATATGTGCCTTTAAATTTATTGTTATGGGAGTTGAAAAAAATACAAATACGAATTATTATATATATCATATTATACATGTTAAAGTACAAAACGAGAGCTCTTACAAATTAATTAATATTTTGTATTGCATATTTTAACATATATGAAAATATATTATATTAGATATGTAAAATAATAAATTTAATGACATGTTCTTCTTCCTTGATCTTTTCTCATTATTAATTAATATATCTTTATATGTTATGTATCTTCATAGAAATAAATATCCTGCATACTTTGCAAAGAAGAAGAAGCAAAGATGGCAAGCAAGTTAGCATTTGAGACAAAGACCGTAGTTGACATCGAGGCCATGTGGAAGGCCATCACCATAGATAAGTTCAAGGTCCTCTCCGATAGTGCATCACATCTCGTGTCGGAATCACAGTTCCTTGAAGGCGATGAGATTGCCCTAGGGAGTGTTGTGTTCGTCAGCTTCGGTCCTGGTATGCATCTTGCTATTGCATCGATTCAGTTGATATGTTTGTGTGATTTGAATCAGTTGTCATATACGTATTTGATATTGTGAGATACGCGAAATAGTTTAGGAAGGAACCTTAGGCGCTATTTGATCTGAATTATATTTTATTTTGAAGCTTCAATTAGATCTCTTAGCTCAGCTGCCAATTTCAGTCAGATCACAACTATTTCAATTCTAACCAAATCATTTGCCAACCTTCCCTCAGTACATAGCTCTTAATTTCGCTCTACGGTAGATCAAAATTAAACTGAATTTTAGATCGAATTAGTATTGATTTGATCCGATAGATTAAGATGAATGTCTAGTATTTAAAATTATTGCATAAAGGAAGCACATGAATTTCTAAGATTTTTGTTTTCGAAAGTTGAATTAACTTTAACTCGGATTGCCTCTTGAATTAATAGCCAACGGGACACTCGGGTCGAACTCTCTTGAACCAAATCTTGGATAAGAGCAAAATCGAACAAAAATTTTGTAATTTTATTACGAGTCAATGATGCTTCTGCTCGAGAACAAATTGTTTAACATCCTTATTCAATTCTTAATCACACAGCTTTGCCACATTTGGAACCCTTCACGGAGAAGGTAGTAGAGTTTGATGAAACCAGCCATACCTTGAGCTTCCTTGGGATATCAGGAGGTTACATGAACCGCGGGTTCACCAAATATGTCGTGACTTTTGTGCTTGATGACGATGGAGACGGAAAAACAATGGTAACTTCCACCATAACATATGATCTGAAAGAGAACGTCGTTGACCGTGAGTCATTGCTAACGGAATTCGCAAAGGTGTTGCGCGATTATCTCCAGTGTGTGGAGAGCCATCTTCTGAAGAATACTACTGCTCAATAATCATCATTGATGTGTGTGTGAGGACGGGTGATATGTTCAAATAAAGGATTAATTGTTATTAGATTTTCAAGATATTAAGTTTCATATACTGATATTAGTTACTGAATTTGAATTATTGCGTGTGAGATCTCTTGATTTAAAGTTTTACTGTTATAATTGATACATATCTATCACTTAACATATGTGGTGAAAATATTTAAATGGTGATCATAAAAATAAAGTTTTTTGTATTCACCAATTGAAAAAAATTCGAAAATTCAGGAATTGACAGATGTACCACATGACAATAAAAATTAAAATTCAGGACTTATGTGAAATGATTTAAAATTTATATATAAGTATGCGATAATCTGAGAATCTAGTGATGCATTTTATTGCAAGTTAATCTCAACAAATTTTCATCCCTTTTTTTTTTTGCTTTGACTTCCATATATTTTCATGTATAATTTATTTCAATAAATTTTTTCTTGAAATCAGCCGTAAATTATTTATAATAAAAAGATAAATAAAATAGATCAAATATGAAATAACGACGTCCCCTCGAAAAATTAAAAAATATATTTATTTTATGTGGTAAGACAACAATATTGTCTTCTTGCTATCATTTTTGTGTAATAAATAATATTATTATATGCTTGTATTTTTATAAACATATCATAAATATACAAATGTTCATATTATGTAACATGAAAAAGAAATAGATGCAAAAATATAAATATTATGAAATTTTAATAAATTATTTCCTCCTTTTATTTATTTATTTATTTATTTTTAATTCTTATATGCTTTATGAATTTTACAAAGAAGAATGAAAGATAAATTAAAATATTTTAAATGGTTAATAATCATCCTTGCGGTTATAAATATCCTGTCATTTAAATGTAGAGTTATTGTTAATTTTAACTTCTAAAAATTATATGACTTGAGGTCATCTAAGCCAGCACTACTCTATCCCAAGTACACTTCAGGTTCCGTTTGATTAGAGCTTTTTGTTTGAATAAGAAAAATTAAATTTAATGCAAAAAAATTTATTTTAATATTAAAAAATATGTAAAATATAAAATACTTTTAATTTTAATATTCGAATATATATTAGATGTGAAATAAAATTAGATTTTTATAGTTAAAATTTATGTTGAGTAAAAAAAATGCCTCGAATCAAACCAGGCCTTATTATGGAGTTTCTCATCATTAGCTTTACGATTTTGCCTCTATGCGTCTCTACTATTTGAGATTACGTTATATGCTTATTTTTTAAAATATTTTTTGGATCAAAACATCATAATTTCTTTTACCCTAATTAGGAATTGTAGTAGTGTGGATTCGAAATCGAAACTTCCCGGTTTCAAGTAAGCTCCCTCCCAGAGCTATAATCTCTTCTTCCTTTTTGAAATAGAACGATTTATTTTTGTGTCCCCTCACTATTATGTATCAGTCTAAAAGTTTATCAAGAGTTGTACTTTACTTTAAAAATTCTCTTTTCTTAAAATATTATCTAGCAATCACTCTTTATTTTCTTTAATTATAAATATCAAATTCTTATATATATATATATGTAGTCATGTATAATATTGATATATATATTTATATATGTGTATGTATATGTGTGTACATGTGCGCATATATATAGACGCACAAATATATACAAGCATTACAAGATGGGGCACACAAAACTACTAATTTTAATATTAAATAATATAATGCTAATAAATATATTATATTTTTCTTTTTAAAAGCATTTATAAGAAGACTTTCATATTAAAATAGTACAAAATCGAACACTCTTTTTTTCGATAACATAATATAATAATTATTATTTTTATATAATATAATATAATAATATTAAGATAACGTTCAACCAAATGCTCCTCTACATAATATATATATATATATGATTGGCTAATTGGCTACAATGAATCAATCCTAAAAACAAATTTAGTTTAATCTTAAAAATATCTACAAAAAACTTATATTTATACATAATCTCAAAATATATATATTAAAAAAGTTTATCATGATATAAAACCATACAATTATATTTCATAAATTTTTTTTTTTTAAAAATTTATGAAATATAATGTAAATATATTTGAGATATATATTATTCATATATTAATACAATAATTAGATATAAAATAAATATTTAACAATTGAATACAACAATTTTATAAAAATATCTTATGTCATTAATCTAAAATATAATTCCAAGCAAATCTAAATAATATTAACCTAACAAAATATTCGTCAATTATAAATTGAGTCCAATATTTAATGCATCATCAAAAAATCTGAACAAATAGTATACCTTATCAATACTAAAATACTAGATCATTTCATCATTCTATATCACCAAATATTATATTTTATACCATATTATCACCAACATATTTTTTTTTATTTAATTTTTACTACCTGCAAACCCAATCGGTCTAGTTCAACCGTATTGGTTCACCAGTTGAACCGCAGTTTGGATCAGTTCTGATCGATTTTAAATAAATTCGGTTATAAAATTAGATCGGACCAGTCAGCTGATCGGTTGAACCGGGCATTCTGGTCCGATTTTTAAAACATTGTATATACATATATATTGATTTATAAGTTATAACTTCATCATATTTTATCTAATATATTTTTAATTATTCAAGGTAGTATAATTAAATTGATTATTATTATTTTTATTACATCATCATTCTGAAGAGTAACTTTTATAAATCTTCACTACAATGACAACCAATAAAAAACACAAATTATAACTCTTCATTCTTGGCCTGAGTTCTATTTGAAAAGATTTAATTCTCCAATAAGGCATCGAGTTCGAGCAAATTAGCCTTAAATGAAACTCAAATATTTTGAATCAAAATTGAGTTTAATTCAAATTTACTAAAATCTATTCGATTTTAAGTGAATTTTTGAGTTAAATGTGCCTAAAATTTTAATATTATTTTTTATTAAACTTATATGTAATTATATATTAATCACTTCATGTACATAAATTATGTTAAATTATATCATGAAAGTCAGATTAATGCTTTATCACTATGAAGACATGGAGTAAATTACAATTTAAATCAATTTTAATTAGATCTTCACTTTGAGTTATAAAAATATGAGTAAAAAGCATTTGAGTAAAAAGAGAAATGATTACTATTTTTATAAAAAATTATAAAAGCGGCAATCGCCCAAAGTAAAAAGAGTTTTGCTGCACATTTTCAATAATGATTCATTAATTAACTCATTAAAATTTAAAATTTTAATACACTGAATTATCCCACCGGATAATTCAGCAAATTAAAATCTTAGACTATGATGAATCAATTTATGAGTTAATTATTGGAGTTATATAATTTTTTTTTAAATAGCTGTTACTAAAACTATTAAAAAAAATTATTACTAAAAATAAATTCATTTGCACCTTTAGTCAAATAAGTGAGCCAATATGTTTAATTTAAAAAGTAGAGTAGTCAGAAGATCAAATATTATTTACTTTAGAATTTATTTTATTTATTTGGGTAAATTGCATCTAGATTTTTGAATTTAAGATTTAATAACACACAAATTCATGTTATAACATATAGTTTTCTGAATTTTAATAAATTATCAAATGAATTATTTTTTATTTTTTATTATTAAAATTTTTTAAAATTATTATTATATCTTTTCCTCTCTCTCTCAGGTTTTAAAAGAGGAGGATGGGTATAATGATAATTTAAATTTTTTTAATAAAAATAAAATAAAAAAATAAAAATAATTTATTTTATGATTTATTAAAACTCAGAGATATAATATTATAATTTTAAAAATCTGGACCTGTGTATTATTAAATTTTAAACTCAAAAATCTAAATTTATTTTAATATATTATTTATTTTAATATATTATTTATTTTTTAATAAAAATATTTACATACATAATATTTTATATCACTATATTTACATATTAAATATTTTAAAAAAAAATACATATCACACGTTTAAAAATTATATTCCATATAATTTTTTTTATTTCATATATTTTTTTTATTTCATATATTTTTTTTATTTCATATATTTTTTTTAAAGTTTCAGTATAATTTTTTAAAAATAAACGTAATATAATAATTATGATAATATGAAACAATATCGATTGCAAACCCTAGGGATAAGGAGAGGCTCAGGAAGGAGAAGCGGAAGAACATGTACTCCACTAGTTGTTTGGCACTGGCTTCTCCGTCATCGGCAATGGCGTCGCCGGCAGCCGCCGCTTGGCTTCTCTCCTCCTTGGGCGGAAGCGGTGCGTTTCCCTTTTCCCACTGCGTCTATCTCCGTGGTGGATTTGCTGCTGGTAGCGCGGAGAGACGACACGGTATTTCATCCACTGTGGCGAAGGCCGCGACCAGGAGAGAAAAGCGTACCGCGCGTCACGAACGCGTGAGGAAGAAGGTGAGATGCCGGTCTTTTGTCGTTATTTTGGTTGCCGTCGGGCTTTTTAGTTTCATTCCCATGCGCTTAAGCGAGCCGTTGTGTTTTATATATTACGCAATAAATTTGATCACATTATTGTGAGAACAATCAAATTCCTTTCTCATGGTGTCTTTAGGCCATAGATTTTGCAATAGAAGGTGCATTTTTTGTTATTTTTTCTGTAGATTTTTAGTTAATAATAGGAAAATGTCTGAGGTATGCAATGCTGAAGTTTTCTTTGAGCATTTGCAACTTGCAAGCAGAGAGATAATTATAAATTTCAATTATCCCTCCCCCTATTTAACCCTATGTAGATCTATGTAGAGTTGTTCATGAGCCCAAGTGATGCAAGATCATGTGTAACGACCTCATCTTCAGACATTTTCTGTCTCGCATTTCCCTCTTTAAAGCGATTTGAATCCCTTTTCATTTATGCAATAAATTTCTTTTCCAGGGATCTTGAATTTTTCTGGATATTTCATAGTTTTCAGCGATGAAATTCCATTTATTGTTATTGTTTTTACTGAGATTTATAGCTAATACTTGGTTGATTTCTGAGGTGTGCGAATCTATAGTTTTTTTTTGAGAATTTCCAAGTTATTTCCTCCAAGTTTGGAGTGAAATTGAAATGCAATGTGGCCCACTCTAGTGTGATCATTGTCTGTCTCAATATCCTCATGTCATCTACATTATATAGTTTGCTACGTAACTATTCAAAATTCACTCTGATACAACATGCATGTAGATCGAAAGTTTTTTATGAAGCTACTTTTGCATAAATTTTGATGATAATGAATGACACTTGAAATCAGTGTATTGCTGCTGTTTACATGGTGGATGATAGCCCAAACTGAAGGATTCTCATTAACACATTGTGATGAAGTTCATACTTAATATTTCTTGTTAACTCTCTGGTTACCAACATACCTAAAAGCTTAAGCTTGTAGGTTTTGACGTAAAAATAATTTTATATTCTTAGACACTCTCTTAAATGCAAGCCTATTTACTTTGTGGTGTAGAGTTCAGCATAAGTACTTAAAAAAAAATTATGTTATAAATAATTGTCGATCACCAGGATTCGAATTTGAGACCTCTGGCTCTAATACCATGGTAAATCTCATGTTACCAACTGACTAAAAGCTAAGCTTGTAAGTTATGGTCCAAGAATAATTTTATATTCTGACATTTCTAAATATCATATGATAAACAAAATTAATCAGTTGCTGCCTGCGGACACCTCAGATAACTTGAAGATCGTAATAGTGTAATATTAGTTTAGATTAACAACCATATTAATGACTTCTGTAAGGAACTCATTTCCCATATCATGTAAATGGCTACTTTCCATTAATGTAACAAAGGCATCCAGAATCAAGCTTCAATTTTTGTCTTTTCAACATTATTGTTACCATCGATAGCTGCACTGATTTATAAATTTCAGCTATGTTGCCAAAATCTGTTTTTCACTTTTCAATCTTAAACTGGTCCCTGCCCAGCATCTCAAATGTTTATTGTAATTATTCCATAATGAACTTTCTGGAACTCAAAACTAAATTGTAGTTTAATAGATTATTCTGTTTATTTTGAGTTAAAGGAAAGTAGAACCAGTTGACATATCGGAGTCATTATCTATGTTCTAGCCATAGTCCTTCAGCAAATTTCCTGTTAAATGATAATCACTTCTTGAGTCATGTGCAAAGGGTGAAGTGGTTTATTAGTTGCATTGTCTCACTTGTATAAGTATGTTAGATTATTTTCATGTTACTGATTTTACCATTATGGTTGAGGAATCATATACAATAAGGGGCATCATTTAATATTAATATATTTGATAACACTGTATGTATGTTCACATTGATTTCTCTTCTTCCATGTGCACACTTCTATTCTTATTTCTCTCTACTTGTTCCGTCAAAACTTGTGGGATATCCTAAAATTTACATTTGATCTATACATTTGCAAGGTGAAACCTTTCTCACATCGAGGATCTTTTCTTGGTTTGTGGATTGATGTTTATAAACAACATCAATAACAAACCAAGCGTTTATCCCACTAAGTGGGTTGTGGATTGATATTTATGATGGGCGTAAATGGATGCATTCTAACTTTTTTTATCATGATCAATCAAGTTGCTTTTGTGGAGGATCTCCACTCATAACACAAATAAATTATCTATTTACTCATTAAATACCTAGATCATATCATTTATAGAGCGAACACATTGAACTAAAAAATATTTCAATAGAATATTATGTTTTTTTTATTATATTCCCATTATTAATTGTAACTATGATTGTGCTAAAGCTAATTGGAATTGTTTGATGTAAATCTATACTTTTAATGATGGTGGTGAATGACTAAATACGTGCAACATCTTACAGTCGATGACAAATCATTAGGCTCACTCTTATTTCCCTTAACATCTCGTGCAATGGCATCCCTCCTCTGTGGCAGCTTCTTGGTGGTAAATACCAATTCACAAAATAGTGGGAAGCCGTTACCACTAAGGCCCATGCTCCCATGCTATGGTTTTAGGAGATGGGAAGAGAATGCTATGTGGTGGTTGGTAGAAAGATGAAATGGTCCACTTGACGCACAAACAGAAACTTTGGATCTAGAAGCTTATCTATCTCTTGTCTCTACGTTGTCTGCTTTTTTTTTGTTTAAGTTGCCTTTTGGCCTTTCAACCTCCATCAATAGGCCAGATGAGATTTGGGCTACCTTCTTGGTGGTTAAATTTCTATTTTAGATACTTTGGTAGCAAGTCACAGTATTTGCGTGGAAAGGGGGGTGTAAGTGCTGATTCTAATTTTGGAAGAGGTCCCAGACCTCAGGCTTCAATGATATTTAGGTTGTGTCTAATTAGAGGAAAAAATGAAAAAAAGATGTTTTTTTTTTGCAAATCTTGAAACACATGTATGACAAAATAAAGCTAGTTTGTTATATTAAAATTTGCGTGAGTTGTCAAATAAAATTGATGTTAATATTGAAAGTTGTGTAGGATGTAAATTAAAATCTTTTATATTACTGAATAGTAGAATAATTTTTTGTTTTTAGGAATTAGTGGTATGATGTGAGAGAAAAAAAGCCCCATGCCAAATGGCTTTTTTCCCAATACCAAATGAAGCCTTAGCGTCTAGATTTGAGTGGCCTCAATTGTCAATTTGACATTGCCTTGAAAGTAGAGTATTTCTTTATGCTAATAAAAGCTATTTATGGTATTTTTTTGTATTTTTTAAAATTTGGCTTGTGTTATCTGTAAATAATTTGATTTTAGTATTAAATATAAAAACAGTTCTTAAATTTTATTTATATGAATCCACCCCTTTTTTGGTTTTTTTTTTTTTGGTTCTGTTAGTTATTTGAGTTTCCTCTTTCTAGGTCCATGGTACCCCTGAGAAGCCGAGGATGAGCATTTTTCGCTCGAACAAGCACTTGTATGTCCAAGTAATTGATGACACTAAAATGCATACACTAGCCGCGGCTTCAACATTGCAGAAGCTAATATCTGAGGGAACTGATTACACCTGTGGGCCAACAATTGTAAGTCATTCTATATGCTATTTCTTTTGTGCGTATCTTTCTTTTTATTTGTCTTATTTTATTGATTCTCTTCACTTAGAAGCTCAATCAATGTTGGAAAACCTTTTTATCAGGCCAATGTGTTGAAAATGGAGTCATTAATTAATCAATGAGTTGGACGAAATCATACTATTTTTTATTATTCAATTGTAGAATATCCTCCAATTTATAATATAGGTGAGTAGAGTGTAGAAACTTGTAAAGTAGAAAATAAGTCAAAATTCTCTTCTCTCTCTCCGTATATACATACATATATATATATATATATATGATATTATTATAAGTCAACATAAATAAAACAACAAACTATTCTAATAATATTTCAAATATGTGAAAATTTTGGATATTTCTTGAATAATTTTCAATACTTCCTCTCCAGCTAGAAGCATAAGTGTCAATCAAATCCAACTTGTAAGTTTGAGCAAAGAGACCAGTTTGAGCGAAACCACACGGAATTAAGTTATAAAAGGCAGACTGAGACCAGATGCTTGGTACTAGAGTCTAGTACTGGGACAGAAAATGAAGAGAATAGAGATGACATAGAAATACTGAGTTGTGTGAGCAGAGCAGTAACTGTAAGAGGGGGTCATGCAGAGACAATGCCATACAAGAGAGGGTTGCTGCGCAAGAGAGGAGGTCTGATTCTACAGGATGGAGGCCACTCGAGAAGGGTTTTTCGGAGAGCTGCTGTGACAATGGAGTTGTTCGTGTGAGGTGCGAGAAGAAGGCGTTGCACGAGCCAAGAGAAAAGAGGTGTGTGAGAAAGAAATAATGTCAATGTGCTTGAAGGAAGTAGCAGAGATATGTAGACACAGTGCGAAGAGAGTTGTGGGGGTAAGGATGACAACGCAAGGAGATAATGTAAGGAGAGGGCTTTATGATCTGGCTGCGTACAGGACGGGGCTGCTTAAGAGGATGACAAGAGGAAAAGGCGCTACGCGAGCCGCGAGAGAGAGGAGGCGTGTGAGTGAGTGAGAGCAACCATGAAATGGGTGGCCATTGATGCAGTGGTAGTATAGGAGGGTCGATTCTTTAATGGGGTAAGGTTTGACCAATGGATTATCTCTGACTTTGTCGTGTCAAAGCCCCTGATCATATGTAGAGGGAGAGAGGCCATTGATATGTAGAGAGAGGGAGTGGGGGAAGGAGAGAGAAATGAGCAGAAGGAACTCCATATTTCACACAGGATCTTCATCTTTCGAGAAATGTTCGTCCTATGATTTTGCGAGAAATGACTCCTATGTCAGCGGAGGGCCTTTGAGTCATTGTCAGTCTCAACACAGGCCATGACATTCATCCCATCACATTACTCGTTCTGCTTATGCCGCATCAGAGGGAAAAGCAATTGCAAAGCAGCTGGCCTCCATCTCCGTCGGCCTTCTCCCTTTCCACCATTGTTGGTTTCCTAGATCCGCCTTTACCTGTGTGGGGATAAGAAAGGACAAGGAGAAGGAAGGCAACAATTAGAAGAAGAAGGGTTACTGCTAAAACAACAACCATCCATTCATACGTATGTTCGGCTTCTACTTTTACTCCTCTGTTTCCCGCCTATCTGTTCATCTTCAATCACCTTGCACATCTTAATTCGTTTAGTTGGGCTTGCTGGTCCCTCCGTCTCCCGCTTTCCCGTCCATCTTCACATTTCGAACACTTGATTTGAGAAACGTTTGGTTGGGCTCGTTGAATCTGTCTGCTTTTTGCCGCCTTCGTGGCATATTAGAAATGGGAAAATGAAGAAGGAGTAGATGTCTAGGGAGGGGGAGAGAGAGAAAGTGGAGAGTGAGCCAGTAGCTTTTCCTCTTTCTAGAACAGAGTCGCAATTGAGAAGACAGAAAAGCAATTCAAAAGATAGAAACACCCTTTCTCCCTCCAGAAACTCCCACCATTATACAATGGAATGAACTAGAGAATCAAAGCTTGAAGTTTAAGCTATCAATTTCTTTAATTTTCTCCCCTACCCATTTTGTTTTCTGTTAACATGAAATATTAATTCTCTTATGAATTATAATATCTACCAACTTCATAAACTTGCCTGTCAAGGTATCAATATATCAAATTACTAGTCTTATTCTAGCATCTTATATTTTAGTATCTTGGACTAGCTCATTTACTCGCATCCGTCCATGATATAAGAACTATTGTTCACTCGTTACTACACCCGAGTGTTGATGCAATAGTCATTGCACATTTTTCATTGTATTCAGGCAATATAGTGCATCGTTTTTAGGAAATGCCTTAATTTTAGTGTAATTTCTTAAAAGAATTTATATGATGTTTGTTCAACAAATTTTCTTCAAGCAATGATAGACAAATTCACAATGAATTAGAGCTATTTCTCCAAATATCTCTACAGTGCACATGAATTGGGTAATCGAACGAGAACATAAGGATGAGTTAGGATTCAAAGCATATCAAGCCAATATCAATCTTATAACAAGCATATCAAACCAAGTCCATTTTAAGAGCCATGCTTGTCAAGTGGTGTGGGAGTCAATTATGCAGGCCAGCGGTAATCGCACGGGAAAGGCCAAGTCAATTAGGGAAGAAGCAATGCGATGAGAAGAGATTAATGATAGAATATTGCATTTTAGTCTCTCTATTTTGGAATAATTGAAGTAAATTTAAATTTTTTATAATTAAAACCTTTTCTAAGTATTTTTGTAAATATAAATTACATCACCTGCTTATTAGAATTACTTAAAAGTTAATTTACATACTAAGCCATGTATTATTTCATTTAGGTCCTTCATTTAAGGTTATGCTACAGTTGGGGTCTATTCTTATCGAAGAAGTGTTTTTTCAACGAACTATTATTTTAATGAAATTTTTATTCATTTGTGATGTTTTCTCATTTTAGTGTATGCATTCATTTATTTTGAAAATATGAATTTATACTGGACCTAGAATAATTCATTAAATTATGTTACCATATATGTCCTAATATTTAAGATACATAATGTGTCGTAATACATGGAAGATGATACTCATTTTTAGAAGATCTATCATTATGATTAATGTATTTTGTATCTTAAATGTGATGATTGATGAGGTTTGGATATGATTGCAACTGAAATGTATAGATCAGGTGGAGGTATGTTGGTTATACCTACATTAAAGTTGTCCACATATTTCATAAGTTTCGTAACTTGTGTTCATAATAGTAAAATGACCTCTCAGAATATATGATAGTCACTACATCATCGAGTGTGTTTGATGGAAAGACATTTATAAAAGTTGTGACATTTATGAAAAGTTGCATCAGGTATATATTGAGGTCCCTGAGCCTTACCTCTCATATATGAAATTAAAACACACTATTAAACTTGTGTTGGTAAATGATTGGAAGACATTTCATGTTCTCAAATAAATCTGAGGTGTTTTATATCAACGGCTGGAAAGTCAGTTTTGATCCTCGGTTAACTTTTCCATATTTAGGTATTTATGTGAAATGAACTGGGCATAGTTAGATCATTCATTACGTGTTTATTTTGAAAATTAAAAAGGAAATTGTTGATTAGGAAGTGGCAAAGAAGGTAGGTGAAGCCATTGCCAAGTCTTGCGTGGAAAAAGGAATTACACAAGTTTGTTTTGATCGAGGCGGCTATCCCTACCATGGACGCATACAAGCCCTTGCTGAAGCTGCTCGTGAGCATGGTCTTCTCTTCTGATCACTTAAAGGAGAAAAAGGTTTTCTGGTGTAAAAGTATTTCATTTTTGTTCTGTTGTTTGTTTTGATATCCAAAAATAATTTTATTTGATATTTCTTTTCTGACTGGGTGTAATATTCCTGTTGTTTTTATGGGTTTATTGAGAAATCTATTTCCAGTTCTGTTTGGGTAGACAAACCCATGAAAATCCGAAGCAGACTGGATATTCTAATGTGTCACATAACTGGTTAGGCCGGAGTTGGGTCAGTTGGCACTTGAACTTGACTTGAACGTAATGCCAAGTTTCACTCTCTGCTTGTACCAAAGTTGCATCCAGGCTAATAGGCTTTCCCAATTAGGTTGCTTTCTATGTAGAGGGATAATTTAATTCATTGGGATAAGATTAATGATGAATTAATGGTAATGTTTTAAGTGTGATAAGTTTCTAATTTACTAACTAATATTTTTGAAAGCACGTGTGACTAAGCTGCATATTTCAGATATTAACTAACAAGAACTTCAAAGTGCATTCATTAGCTATCAGATGCTTGTACTGAATTTTCTTTGTTGGATAGCTTTAGACGTCTAGTAACAAAGAAAAATATGTGGCTGAACTTAGATCGTTCCTTCAGCTAATTTTTTTTTTTTTACATTCTAAATAAAGCATTAGGATTAAATTTTTACAAGTGCATTTGATGAAGATCCAACTGTTTGATTCAGAGTTTTGAAATTAACAGTGCAGATGTCCTTGAATTCTTGAAACTTCAAATGCCCTGCTGAATTTTGATACCTGCCTAGCTTATCAAAACCCGTTGGTGAAGAGGAGTTCTGAAACCATAGAGACTTCATCTTTCTTCATGTAACCCGATTTTATGGTGTTGCCTTCATGACCTGCACTGGTGATCTCTGCAACTCCTATCCCCAAGATTTAAACGAGCAGCAGCTCCATGCAGATGGAGAAGACAACAATGATGAAGAAGTAGAGAAGAAGTATATGATGATTGCTGTCTAGGGAGGTGATTGACTTTTGGGAGTGTAAATGCGCTCGGACATTCTCGCTCGCATCAGACATTGATATGCCAAACCATCCATCTCTGGTGAGCTTTATTATTTGTGCATCAATTGAGTTTCATTGTAGTGCTGATTTGTCAATAAGGTATTGTTAGAATGGTGTTGGCATAGCTTCCTTCCCCCTAATATAGTGGCTAAGGAAGCATGGACACCATTATACATCTGGCCATATAGTGTCATGTCATGTTGTGTCCAAACTTTCTAGGTGCTTTTACATTATTTAGTAAAAAATGTTATGTTAAGTTACACCATTATTTGTCGTATCATCATATTTGTGTGTATCATCATATTTGTGTCATATATTTTGGAAACTTGTCGTACCACCGTATCATGTCATGTCATGTCCCCATATCGTGTCATGCTTCGAATTATCACATCTAAGCCCAACAAAGCTATGATGGCCAAACTCATCCCACATTAGTCGCTAAAGATCAGGAAACCAAAAGCTTCTAGTACCACTGTTCATCGCCATTCATGGTAGGGTGCCTACTTAATCAAGTCCATTAGCTTGTAACTAGCTCTGACAAATATAATGACCATTAACATGGGAAATGCGGCTTTCCTTCGTCTTCCATGTGTGCTTTAAGAACATTAATTAAGTTTAAACTGGTGTTAGAGCCCTGGATGTCAAACTTCTTGTCATGCTTATCTTCCTCCCCACCATCGCAAAATTCCATTTTTTTACTGTCGTTCTCTCTAATGCCCACCACTTTCTAAATGAAAGTCTGGAAAAGACCAATTATTTGCTATGGCCTTCACAATTCCACCAATTTTCAGAGCTCACGAGCTGCATGGATATGCTGACAGCATCTTCCGTTCATGCCGTCTCTTCTCAACTATCAAAGCAAACCACCAACCTCTCATGGTGTTGACAAGACCAACTCATCTTGAGTTGGATAATTTCCTCTGAAGTTCAGCTGGTCTTCACCCAAGTGCTCGCACATGACATTTCTCTGGCAATTTGGAAGGCCCTAGCATCGATCTGCACCTCAAGCTTACTGGTTCGAATTTAGCAACTTGATCTCCAATTCATAACCAGTGAGAAGGGCTTGTTGATAATGTCAAATTTCATCCACAAAGCCAAGTCAATTGCTTACAACATTGTTGTTGATGCTCCTTTCTTTGATTGACAACTTGTTCTAAGCTTGCTCTCAGGATTGTGTCCAGAATTTCTCTTGCTTTTGTCTAAGGGTGTTAATATGGATCGAAGATCAAAAATTGATCGAAAATTGAATTGATTTTAGATCGAATCGAAATCGAGTTGATTTAAATGAGCCGACTAACGAGCCAAAAGTTTGGTTCACTAATAATTTCGAGCCGATTTTGAGCTAGGGTAGGCTCAGCTCGATCCAGCTCAAATTAAAATATATTTTATATTATAATACATATATACAATATATGTATATATAATATATGTATATAATATATATGTTATAATATATATATATATATATATATTATAAACCGAGTCGATCTCGAGCCGGATCTAGTCTAGCTTACCCGGCTCGAGATCGGCTAAAAAACAAATTGAGATTTGAAAATCGAGCCGGCTCGAAGTCGATTGGAATCGACTCGAGCCGGCTCGAAGTCGAACCCAATCGAGCTCGAGTCGATCGAAATGTGATCGATCTGATTTCGAGCCAATATTGGCTCGGCTCGAAATCGGATTAGTAACAGCCCTACTTTTGTCATCACTACATGATCAGAACCAATCTCATTGGAAAGTTTTCCCCAATCTATTACTGAATCATGAAATGCTATGCCATGAGATTGTTGAGCCTACAATTCTTTTAGCCAATCTGGTTCGATCATCTGCACCCAAATCATCTTTTAACATCCCTGGACCAGTCATTTTTCCCTTCTACTGAGGACAAGGGTGAGGAAGTGGTTGGCATTTTGCTTCCAATGGTCAGGGTTCCACGTTGTCTTAGCTATGAAATCGAATCAGCCATGTTGCCATTAACTTCTACACCAACTACTTACACCGTTATATTGTCCTTAGTCAATCTTTGGTACCCTATCTACAGATCTCTCCCCATTTTACACTAGGTTTTCAGAATACACATTAGATCACCATGTCTTGGCTTTAACAATGTTCAAGTTGGAAATAGTGCAAACTTGCCAATTTAGAACACTGGTAATTTCTCCGTTGCATAATCTAACTGCAATTTTGTTTTACATGGCATTCTTCATGTTCCACAAATCACAAAAAAATTTGCTCTTTGTTAGTTGATGTACCAATGGCAATAATGTGTTAATTTTCACCCAACCTTTCATGTCATAAAGGATACTCAAACAAAGATCGAGCTCCTTCACAGCAAGCTTGACCACTGATTATGCTGCCTTTCTCGTCCTATCCAACTACAACGTTAACCATCATCCTTCACTAGCATGCTCCACTATTCGTTTGGCATGGCCATCCCATTATCGATCTGAACGTATACCAACATCCATTCTCCATCGTTCATCAAAAAAAAAAAAAAAATCCTTTCTCCATCAACATAAGCTTTCACTCTCCAAAAAATGCCTCAACAATCTACATCATGCTATTAGTTAGGATGTAGCCGCTGGCTTCCACTTCTTCACTTTATATACAATCACTTGAGCTACTTTACTTCAGTATATGGGTCACGCTATGACTCCTGTCTTGTTTGGAAATACCATTATGTATTGTCTTTCTAGATATTTGTACCTGCTTCACTTGGTTTTATTCATTATTATATGTTAAATCTGTACCTTTGTCATTATTTCTTTCTTTTAAATCAGCAATAGAAAATTCACCTCTAACTTAAAATTTTGTCTTTTCAATCTAATGAGGGTGGGGAATTATATGTATGTATATAATACAACCTGATGGCGTCAATGTATTGGGGAAGGCGCGTCATGTCTGCTCATTGAAGAAGAGCTTGTATGGTTCGAAACAAGCTCCTCAATAATGGTACGAAAATGTTTGACCTGTTTATGGTAAATAAGTTACCTGTGAATCACGTCGATCAATGTCTTCATGTGAAGCACAATGGAGGGGAGAACTTCATCTCTCTTCTGTTTTATATGGTGAGTCGGTGACGAAATACTAGTTGTAGGTTGAGATTTTGAAAAAATCTGGCAGTTGATCGGTGGGGTGGTTAACATGAAAGACTTGGGTTTTGCAAAGCAAATGCTAGACACGAAGATCTAGAGGGAATAGACAACATAGAAACCCTGGTTATCACAGGAGTCTTATGTCGAGATGGTTATTTGAAGATTCAATTTGAACATGGCAAAGCCACATTCCACCACTCTAGCAAGTCGTTTTCTACTATCCACAAAGCTCTTTTGTAGACGAAGAGAAAAAGATGTTGAAAATTCCCAGCTCATCAACTATAGGAGGTCTGATAGCATGATGTCTACAAGGTATGACATAACACATGTAGTTGGAGATATCAGTCTTGCAGTGGTTCCTTTTATTATCTTCAAGACACATCTAAGATGGTTCTGTGTTACAAGAAAAACGAAGTTGTAGATAAATGGCTACTTGGATGCAAATATTGATGGGATATAGACTCAAGTAAAAGCTCACTTTTAGATATTGTTATATTGGATAGAGAGTTGTTGCGTGGCAATGAGCTACAAAAGTGCTTAACATTTTCAATGATAGAGATAGAGATGATAGCAACAACATGAGGGGTTAAAGAGATACTGTAAATGAAAAGGTTACTTGAGAATGGGGTCATGTGATAGAGTGCAATCTACAAGTAAAAAATCCGAGTTTTCACTTCAAGGCGAAGCACATTGACGTCACTTTCTTTGGATAAGGTATGTGATAAAAAATAAGATTCTGTTGTTGAAAAAAATTCCATACTTATGTGAAGCCATTAGATATGATGACTAACCAAACAACAAAAACAAAACATATAGTCTTGTTAGGCAATGGTGTACTGGAACTTCTTTTATACATCAGAGGGGAGAGTTTATTGGGTTATACCTTCTTATGAGGAGAAAATTGGAAAGTCTAAAGTACTTTTTGAAAAAGATTCTGAAAAATGTTAGCACTATAAAAGTTTTTAGAGAAACTCATCTGTCGTGAACGAGGAGCCATTGTCAAAGCAAGGCTTTCTTTGACAAGGTTGGCTAACCGAAGAATGGATGAAGTGAATCTCAAATGAGATTGGATCCGAAGAAGTCTTTGATGAGCGGTACTCTCTAATGAGGGCTGGTGGTACTCTCTAATGAGGACTGGTGGTCCTCAAACAAGAACAACCACATGAATGTTAACCCTTGAGAAGTTATTTTTGAACCCAAGGAGTGGCTTATGCATTCATTCTTCAAGAAGAGATTTCCTCTAAAGATTGAACTTTATTCTAGAAGGCTCGTAGAATCTTTAGATGATTATGGAGTGGCACAAAGGGAGATGCTAAGGCCATGTGATGATGTTGAAGCTGATTTTTTTAAAACTAGGATTTTGTGTCAGAATTCAAAGTGAATAATATGTATGTTGAAACTGTCGAAAGTATTAAAACTAATACTTCCAACTTCAAAATTGAACCTGAAATTAAGATTTACAACCTTGGGTTGGATTAAGCACAAATCGTCAAATTACCAATACTATAAGATAGTCCAAGTCTCATGCATGGCACTATTGGGATTATTGGTATGTCTGTTTGAACTGTGCGCTAAATGTGTCAAAGTGACGGAAAGAGGATAACATTGACCATCACTTTGATCAATAGTTCAGATTGATCATTGCCAGATTGGGTTATTAGCATAAAGTTCTGTTTTAACTAACGAAAGGAAAGAAATGATAGCTGTCTGATTGTTCAATGTTCAAATCAAGGGATCAGAATCAAAATTCAACCAAGTCACTCTTTAGTAAAAAGATCAACCTGATCACGCCATAAAAATTATGAACTTGCCTACGAGAAACTTATTTTGTTATGTTATTAGGGGGATGCTTAAGGGATTTTTCACAAGTTTTTAGGACGATGGATGAAGTCCTATCATTGCCATGGAGTTTGCGACTTTTTTTTTTAAGTTTTGGAGGGGATCTAAACTACTTTCCTACAGGTGTGAGGCATGATGGGCGAAATCAGTCTATGAGTTTGAATCTTTTATAACTCGTGTCTGTGTTCTTCTTTGTTGTATTTCTCTGTGATTTTCTATTTATTTACTGTATTTTGTATTATTATTCTGCTTAAACTTGGGTATCTAGCCTATATTGGCCTTATTTTCTATTTGGATAATTCTATGCTTTATATGCGATTACTGATTATTTTTGTATGTAGGTAGGTATATTACGAGTGGTGTAGACTCTATTTATTGATTAATCATCTAACTCCAACATATTAAAGTTTCTTAGAATTCATATGGTTATTATTATTATTTTATTTTGCACTTGTTCATGATAGATTCTCCTTGTTCTTAATCAGTCAATTGTTGAACATATCCTGATTGTGTTGTTTAGATCTATAATGTACTTGCTCTTTTTTTTTAGGCTATTTTTGTTGAGATTCGTCTAATTGCATACATTCACATACTATTGAAGGAGAAATTTAAAGTCCTGAAAATCGGTGGCGAATGCCTTATGAAGAAGAGAATAGATAAAAACAAGAAAATTAGTAACAATGAGAATAAAGTAGCAAGTTAAAAATAGAAGATTTAAATGATTTGTAGAGTTTCTCTTATATTTATCGGCAGTGTCAAGGTCGAAAGTTCTGTGATGAAGGGGTTCGTCGAAGGCAATCATAGGGATTTCTCTAATTAGAGGGGTTATAGTGAAGAAGAAGGAGAAGAAGGTTGGCAGTATAGCTGATTGAAGAATTGTTGATTACCTATTAAGGAAGGAGATAAATACTTATTTATAGACGCTAGTAGTGAGTTTCACCCGGAGGTAATTGATAGAGAGTAGAACTGCCAGTCATAATGGAAGAGATTCCGACCAACAACATCGATATATATCACGTACAAAATGAATGACATATGGCATAAGTTTAGTTTGATGTAAATTGAGAAATTGATAGAAATTTAGGCAGCACCTCCCCACAGTTCTCTAGTACATCAAATAGATTAATATTATGAGACTTTTTTTTGCCTTGCTCCAAATAGGACCATTGATTGTTGGTTGAAAACTAATCGCTAAGCCCCGCCGCACCCCTCACCTCCCAAACCAACTACAACTGATACTTTTTCCGTCGCGCATAATTCAACGTCGGTCGCAACCTTTTGGCCATAGATGGCTATATTTATTATAGTGGATTCGATTAATGTGGTTTAAATCATTTAGCATAAGTCTTATTAATTTTTCGTCCTGTTTAAATTAAACTACTCATGTTACATCTTTTATTCTTCCCTTCACTGACTTTAAACAATCTATCCCACTCACCCTCCTCATTCTCTTTATCTCCTTCCCACTCTGAACTATTTGATCAACTCCAGTCCGCTTTACATTGGCCAGAGAGTAACAGCACGGACGAGCTTCGTGATCCTTTTAATGCTTTGTTTTCCTTTCCTTATTGTAAAATTTCACATGTGTATAGGCAAGCCAATGAGGCTGCCCACTATATTGTTTTTTCATCTTTTGTTTCTGATATCTGTTGGGATAACACCATGTACCTCTCAACAGACTTTTGTGCAATTCTTTTAAAGGATTGCTTTTTGTGTACTTGATGCTTTTTGCTTTTAATATATAGGCTTCGGCCGACTTTCAGGAAAGGGGCATAACAATAGGGAGAAGAGGGATGGAGGGAGATAACAAAAAAAAAGTAAGAATGAAGATTTATATATTTCACCCTAAAATTGCTCTTATTGCGTATGTAATTTTTATGAGGGCCTGTTTATTTATAAGGTTAAATTTAACAAGGTTAAAATTAAATTTAGATAGAGATTTTTTTTTTTAAAATTGTGAATGATGTGAAATAGAGTTAGTTATTATGTTGGGATATGTGAGAGATGTGATATAAAGTTAGTTATTATGTTGGAATATGTGATGGATGTGATATAAGTTAGTTATTATTTTAGTAATGTGTGTAGGGTGTGAAATAAAGTTAATTTTTAATATTAAATTTTATGTATGATGTGATATGCTTGGTTAAAATTAAACCAAGTTAATTTTCAACAGCCAAACAAACGTGGCCAATGATAAATGTACACGTCTGTCACTCCAAATAAGTGATGAAAAATATAATTAATATATTTTTAAGAGGTGATAGATGTAAATTTTAGAAGCGATAAATGTAAATATTTATGTTTTAATGTTAAACAAGTAATATATTTATTTTTGAGGGTAGCATATGTAATTATTCCAATGATAAAAGAGACTGAAGTGTAATTTTTTGTTGAGTATATCACAATGAATTAAATCTGAAAGTTCACCAATTTGCGTGAAAAAGGCCTATTTTTTAATGGCTATAACGAAGTATGTGAATGTGAGACTTCCCAAACTTAAAGGACTGAAGGGTAATTTTTTGTTGAGTATTTATGGGTCTGAAATAATATAATGTTGGGGTTACTTCAAGCTTTCTTCAATTTTATAGGAAGTGCTAATTTTGGTCCTCACATCCCATGGGCCATGAGAAAGATGGGAAGAGATGGGGAAAAAAAATAATAGAGTTCGCAACGGGCATTTCGTCGCTCGATACGCCCTTCCTCGTCTCTGAGCTCGATTGCATCGACACTACGCCTTCCCGGCTTGCTCTCTTGTTTAGCAGTTTTCTTAAATAATTTAGTCGAGGTGCACAAAAATGGGAGATGAAGATTTAGTTACGATTGAAAATTTTGACCTCGAATGAGGTCCGACTTGTATCCATGACCTCTAACATTAATCTATCCACTCCGCCCTAACTGCAAGTACGGCTGTTGTCGATCTGATTTTGAGCCGAGCCAATACCGGCTCTCGACTCGAAATCGGATCGATCACATTTCGATCGACTAGAAATCGGCTCGAAGTCTATTGGGTTCGACTTCGAGCTGGCTTGAGTCGATTTCAATCGATTTCGAGCCGATTTCGATTCATTTTCGAGCCGGCTTGAAAATAAATCGAATCTCAATTTTTTTTGAGCCGATCTCGAGTCGGGTAAGCTCGACTCGATTCTGCTTGAGATCGGCTTTGTTTATAATATATATATTATATAAAATATATATATGTATTATAATATAAAATGTATTTTAATTCGTGTCGATTTCGAACTAGATCGAGCGAGCCTACTGGGCTCAAAACCGGCTCGAAATCATTACCGAGCTAAACTTTTAGCTCGTTAGTCGGCTCGTTTAGATCTAATCGATTTTGATTTGATCTAAAATCGATTCAATTTTCGATCGATTTTTAATTTTCGATTCATATTAACAGCTTTTAACTGCAAGACTAGACTAACCAGCTCAATTTAACTACTATTATATTTCATATTTATATATTTATTTTAATTTTATTTATTTATTATTTTCAAAATTAAATTTAATTTCTTTCCGTATTTCACAAGTAGATCCTCTTTTATTCCGGAAAGGCATAAACTCTAGGTCCTTCAATTGTTCAAGATCTTCGATATCCTCAAGAAAGCACGAGACAAAATTATTTGGGCCTCTAAATATATTTGACGAAAACGAAGAATATTCTTCGTCTCTTCAAGAGAAAAACTAATTGAAGGAATTAGTTTAGTTCCGAATATTTTTTTTAGGATACTGGCTTGAAATTCCTTGTTGGAGTACGGGTTTGGTGTATAGTTTATTTTTAGCAAACTCGAAATTCAAATCATGTCAACTCAAACAAAAGAAATTATAAATAACAAGAAGTATATTAAATAATAATATATAAATTTACGTAAAAAATATCATTATTGGGAAAAAAAAATCAAGAGCAAAAAAGAAAATCACTAAAGAAATATTGTAATCATACAAGCATAATTAAATAGTGTATAATAAATTCTAGGCTCAGATAAATGCTATGCGCCAAAATACAAAATTTATTTTGGGAGATTTACATACAGAATACTGAATTTCTCATAAATTACGCGTTTCACTATCTTTTAGTAAATATTATACATATTACACTCTGCTTATGAGTTTTACATTTCTATTGTAATAATAGAAATGTAAAAAGAGTGTGATATGTGTAATATTTACTAAAAGAAGATGAAATACGTAATTTGTGATGAATTCAGTGTTCTGTATGTAAATTTTCTATTTATTTTTCATATTTTTTCTCTTTATCAGACTAACACCTTTTAATTATTGAAAAAGAGAAAAATAAAAATTAAATTGAATAATCAACTCTTGCTTCCTTAATTTCCACTATCCATGACTTCATTGGCTTATTAAGCATATATATGCTTAGTAGTGCATTTTTTTAATAAACTCGAAATAAATTTTGAATTAGTCTCTTTTGAAAATTAAACTAATCTTAAAGGAGTAGAATGAAAAATTTAAGATTTCAAGTTCTGATTCGGAGTTAAACTAAGATTTAAGCCTGAGATTTAATAATTTAATAAATATTTATTAACTTATTTTTATAAGTAATAAAAAGTAAAAAAAAAAATCTTAAAATTATAAAAATTAAATAATAGTAATTTAGATATTATTTTTATAAATCATAAATGATGAGGTATAATTTTATAAAAATTATTAAATATAAGAAAACAAAATAAGGTTATTTTTTATTATCACTCGTACATAATACATAGTGAGATTTACTCTCATATTATTAAAAAGAGATTTGAAATTTCCTTTATATTATTTTACGGTTAAAACTTCTCAAAAGAAATTTGTGAACCGGCTGATTCAATAGCAGTGGTCAACTAATTTTGATTCAATCCTTGTTCGATGCGGAGTTGGTTTTGAGACTTAACTGATCCAGTTCAGTTTTTAAAATATTGGTCTCCTCTGACTCGATTTTTTTAAATAATAAATATAATTTGAGATTAAACTCAAATTCTTTCTAAATGATTTCAATTTATGTTAAAAATCGAGCACCTTTAGAACGTGGGAGACTAAGAGATTCGACGAGAAGATGACATGTAAGGAGAATAAGAGGTGTGGCAGAAGTGATGCCGTGCGAGATTCGCTAAAGCGATTCACACGACCAATAAAGGACACGTGCCTAGATAATAATGCGAATATATTGTTATAATCTACGCTCGAGGTCGTAGATTATAACGAAGTCGCTGTCGCTGATGGTCTGGCACTGCATTAAGAAGCATATTGGGGGCACTGGAAGGAGGCGTGAGCACAGAGGAGTGATTGCTCTCTGCGTTATCACAGAAGGTGCATACTGACCTTTATAGCATTACGAACGATGTTGACAATATATATATTGGTGGCATGAAAACACAAAAATGATTGGGTAAATTTAATTTGAATCTTTGAGATTCGACTTTAATTTCATGCAGATTCAAGAATTCAAACAACATTCTGCTTGATCCCCGAAGTTGGTTGAAATTTCAAGTTCGGTATTTTCATCTGTTCGATCATCAGATTATCAAGAGTGAATGTACCGTCTCTCTCTCTCTCTCTCTCTCCACCCTCCCCCTTAGGTCGAGTTTCATAGAGAGAGTTCAGCATCTTATGCCTCACCTAACTTTTTGCCAATGTAAAAGAAACTATTTGTCTTCACCGCCTTTTGATAGCACCGGTGATGTTAAATCGATGAAAGAAATACAACACTCGCTGTTATCTATAAATAGTAAACTTTTTCTCAAATAACTGTTCATCTTGTTCATTAATGGTTTTTCATTTGAACTTGAAAGTTGCACTTGAGATTTTCTATCTACCGTGGTGCTACAAAAATTCCCCTCCAGAGGAACATGAGTTGACCTTCGAGCTAAATCCATTATAGAGCACTCCGTCGAGTGATCTAAAAAATTCACTTCTCTTTGCTAAATTATAAGCATATAATGACTTTATTTAAATTAGTCACCCCTAAATAAATTTTTTTTACAAATGACTCTCCCTAAATTAAATATTTATAAAAAATATTTCCTAAATTTAATATTTATAAATGAAATTTCTTATTTTGAATATTAATTTATAGGCAGCATCCACGTGTTAATTTTTATTTGTCATTTCTTTATTTAAATTAAGATTAATAAAATAACTAAAATTATATCGAACATATTTCAAGAAAATTTACACTAGCGAAGTTATAAATAAAAAACAGATATTTTAAAAATGAATAAAAAGCTTAAAATAAAAGAATTTATAAAATTAAAATAAAAAAATTAGATTACATCTAGATCTTAAATAATGAATTAAATATAATTTTAATTGCATTTATTAACTTTAATTGGGTTAAAGTAATAAGAAGCAAAATAAAATTAACATTAAAGTACTGTTTATAAATTTATATTTAAAATAGGTATTATTGTTTGTAAATATTTGATTTAGAGAGTACGACGATAAAAAAATCTTTTGAGGGCAAATATAAATTTTTTATAACAAGAAAATAAAAATAATTTTAAATTGGGCAAAAATCGAATGAGTTTATTAAATTATTGGATTATATATATATATATATATATATATATATATATATATATATCTATGTATAATATTTTAATAATAAACGTGTGTTATAAAAAATTTCATCATTTTTTCTCTCACACGTGTGTATTTCTTTATATGCATAATGGGACGACGCGCGGAACGTGCGGAGCCATATGCCTATAAATATGCTCGCTGTTTCGCTTTAGTTTCATGCTCACTGCCTCTCGGCTCTCGCTCCCGAGCTCTTCTCCTCCGTCCCCCAAATCGGAGCTCAAACCCTAACCCTAACTCTAGCCTCGATACTCATTATGGATTGAACGAATTCCAGATCGATCCGTCCCTGCGATCTGGAATTTCAGTCGGTCGGTGTTCCGGGTTTGAAGATTGCGCCGGGGATTGAGAAATCGCGGCGGAGGAGATGGTGGAGGCTGAGTGCCTGGTGCCGATGAAGGCGACGTCGGACGGCGTGTGGCAGGGGGAGAACCCGCTGGATTCCCCGGTGCCGCTGGCGGTTCTCCAGATCTGCCTCGTCGTCGCCGTCACTCGCTGCCTCGCCGTCGTCCTCCGGCCTCTACGGCAGCCACGCGTCATCGCAGAGATCATCGTGAGCATCATTCCTCAATCCTTTCTTTTTGTTTTTTGTTCTTCTGGTTCATTAATGTCTTCCTCCGTGGATTTTCTTTCTATTTCGACGCGAGAAACGGATTTAGGGTTAGGGCCTCAAAAAATTTTACATTTTTTTAATATTTTTATCAATATTTTATATTTATTTCACATTAAATATAAATTTAAATATTAAAAATTAATTTTATTTTATATTTAATATAATTTTAAATAATAAAATAATTTTATTTTATATTATATAATTAAAGAATTTTTATTTAAAAAATTTAAATTTTTCTTAAAATATATTTTAACTAAATGAGATTTTAATATCAAAATTGTCCGTGGGCTAGAAAGCCTTGAACCACAAATTCCAGTAATTATTTATTCTTGGCAAAATTTCACCTTTTTTTTCCCCTTTCCCCTCACAGGGGATCAGCAGTTCGCCATGAGGAAAATTTGGAATATTGAATATTCGCTTTTCGTTTGATTCTGTTTTTTTCTGGAAGCAGCTTTTTGTTTTATTCTTAAAAACTTATTTTTGAAGAATTAATAGGAGAACTTTTTGATAGGTTAAATATTATCCATACCCAATTTCTTAAATTTATTAAGGAATTTTTACATACAGAACATAAAATTTACACGAAATTACGCATCCATCAATTCATAAATATTACTACTATCACACCATATTCATTTAAATTTCACGTATTTTACATATTTTACATATTTTATATATTTTATAATATTATATATAAATTAAAATGCATAAATTCATTAATATTTATATTCTGNATATTTATGAATTGATGGTGAAATACGTAATTTCGTGTAAATTTCATGTCCTGTATATAAAAATTCCTTTTATTAAATATAGGGGTTTTACATACAGAACATTGAATTCATTACAAATTACATATTTCACCATCTTTTAGTAAATATTACACATATCACACTCTTTTTACATTTCTATTATTACAATAGAACTGTAAAACTCATAAGCAGAGTGTGATATGTGTAATATTTACTAAAAGATGATGAAATATGTAATTTGTAATGAATTCAGTGTTCTGTATGTAAATCTCTCTTAAATATATTATGCTTGATTATTCTGTTAAATAAATTTAAATTTGCTTTTAACTTATTTTTATTCCACACTCTCTCTCCCCTGCGCAATCCTGAAAGAGAGTAGAAAAGGAGGGCATTTATAATTTCATTAGTGACAAAGATCATGTTAAAACCTAAAAGTAACCATAAGTGAGGCATTTATTTTTTTAGGAAATTAAAAGGCATAGTAATGAGATAAAATTAAAAAATAAATAGGAGATTAATTACTAAAAAGATCTTTCAATTAATTTTTAATTATATTTTAGTCGATAATTTTTAAACATTTACTGAATGGTCCCTGTCACACTCTAATCCGAAGTTTCCTTAACAATTAGGAGATTTGAATTGATGCATGGATATCTCAGTTCGAATTGATGCATAAAAATTTCAGAATATATAGAATAAGAATACAATTAAAATATAAATATATATAAATATATTACAACTTAGTGTACCTTGCTAAAGCACGCCACAAAGTCCTGGTTCTATCCTATATTTGATTCTTCGTAAAATATAAGAACGTCAAACAAACGAATTAGTTGATGACAGTTAGTAAATTGTTACCTTTAGAATGAATTTATACCTAAAGGAATTTCAAGAAATAATCTTAGGTTGATCTCGATATAGTATAAATAAATCGATCCACATATGAAAGTATATTACGCGAATTAAAAATAATGAATTTTCCTCAAATCATATTAAGGGTATAAACTAGAATTTAAAAATAGATTAATAGCCAAATAGAATTTAAACAAAAGCTTCATAAATAATATTGGGCAAACCCCTATATAGTGTTGAGGCGTCTGATGAAGTATTAGCTTCCACTATTAATTGTTGGTATGCATGTATTATGTAAGGTAATTTATCTTATTAAATTTTATTTTAACTGATAAGTTTAGGTTGACTAAAATAAATAGTATATTTACTACTTAAAAAGCTTTAGTGATGATGATTACGTTTTTGCATAAATACTGAAAAATCTTGTTAAAAGATTATATGAAAATTGTAAATATAATTATGATTAGAGACCCTAAAAACTTTTGGCAGTGTGTCTAAGCAATTAAAGGAGGACGAATAGAGACCCAAAAGCATAGTTCATATGTAAGTGGCAAATATAACAAAGAAAATTATCTAAACATACTAAACACAGTACGGGAAAACTGCAGCTACGTGAAATAGGGTTTAATAGTAGTGCGGCAGTGCGTCTACATGTAATTATTTTTGCCGACTGTGGGAAGGACAAGATGGAGAGGGAAGTGGAGGAGGCCAGCGCCGCCAACGCCGCGTGTGAGATCAGATGGTCAGTCTGCCATTTATAGAGATCGTCGGTCAAGGCATAGACTCGGCGGAGGAGATTTTAACAGAGGCGACAAAGTTTGGCGGGATCCTGATAGTGGAGCCGTAGAGGCAACGCGGGCAGTTTTAACGTGTGAGTTAGAGAGGAATAATAAGTGAAATAATTGAATATAATATAAAATTAATAATTAATTAATTAAAATATTATTATATATTATAAAATTATCACAAACCTTTAGAGGGGGTGCAATTGCACCCCGTAATCTACAAGTGGGCCTGCCCCTAGTGGGGAGGTAGTGGCTCATAAGAAAAAAAGCATATTGAGTAGACACTACTGCAAATGAAAAAAGAAAAGTTTTAGAACTTTTTTGGTGTAGGAATATTCAAAAAGTGATGATCATGTGTTTTAAGAAAATGATGGTCATGTGGATACTCTCTACAGATACACTTATTTTCTTAATTATTGTAACAATTATTACTCATTTCCTACTTCGTTCCCAACCTTCTTGATAGTTGCCTATAAAAAAGAGATCATATTAACACTAGTACAGGAAAGTTATTTTACGGCGATTAAAAACCGCCTTCAAATATCTAACGCAACCGCCGCGTATTCAAATGCTGTAGTAGTTAACAGACTTTTGACGGCGGTTAAAAGATAACATTACAAGGCGGTTGACTTAGGCTAACCGCCATTTATGTATATTGGGCTTGTTTGGCAAAGCCCTAAAAATGGGCCAAGCAATAAAATAATAATATTTTAAATTTATTATAAATTTTAATAATTTTATTTCACACCCAACACAAATTTCAACCTTAAAAATCAACTTTATTTCACATCCAACACAAATTTAACCTTAAAATCAACTTTATTTCACATCCTACACCTCCCAATATTAAAATAAATTTCTTTCCAATCAATTCTATAAAATAAAATATTTTCTCTTTCCTTACTCAAATTTATCCTCCTACAAAACAAGCCCATAGATGGCGCTTCTCCCGGGAGAACCGCCGTCTATAGTATGACTAGAGACGGTGGTTGTCCTTAGAGAACTGTCGTCTACAGTATTAACTATAGACGGCGGTTCTCCTAGAAAAACTGTCGTCTATAGTTAATTTATTTTTTAATAAATAAATGAATAATATGCAAATATTTTTTTGTAACAAAAATTAATACATATAATACACAGTAATAATATACATCCAGCAGTTATTTCATATCTCACATTCATGGAATTCATGTATAATTCTTTATCAATGAATTCATGAAAAAAACATCATCAACATCACATAAACCATAACTTCAATGACATTATCATTGAATCCAATGAAATACAAACTTTAGCCCAACTAGCACATGCTCAATATAAAAGAAAACCACTGTTTGATGGAGGAATGCACGAAGCCATCTGATTCCAGCAGATCTGGTCATCTTATTCTGCACAATGCAGAATTTATTTTCTGAAGCTCTGATCCTGCCATTCAAAAGAAAACACAATTATATTTAAATCATACAAAACATGCATGATAATATATTGTGTTAATCATACCAAAATAATATGCATGCTGGCCGGGTTGGATTTCACTTCGGTATATAAATAAAATCATACATTCGTAGTTATTTTTTCAAGCTCCACGATGTACATCTGTAAATTAAATTAATAATTAAGATTTTATAATTATCACATAAATAATCAAGGTAAGAGTTTTTTTTTGAAATATTATATCATCCCATAGTTTTCATTTATCTCATATATATACTGCCAAAGGCTCACGAATATCATTGTCGAATTCGTCATTACTAAACTCGCTCTTATTTTTTAGCAACTATAAAATTAAAATTAGTTAATAACATATAAAATTAAAATTTGAAATAAATATTTTAAACCACATACAGTAGGAGGTATTTCTGATAAGCCCGCAAGTACAATGTGGCGTATATACATGAGTATGTAATATCACACTTAATATCATCTTCTTGCTTCGGACACTAGTTAGGCACAAAATTGAGTATATTATAGTATGTTCATTAACATTCACCCAAAATTGAAAAATATAATTACAATACTTCTATAGTCTTTACTTTAATTGTAGATTTCTTTTTTTGAAGGCGAGTCATACAAAAATTTATCATCGACCTGTCAAAATTCAGAAAGTGTTTATGCACAATAAAGCAATAATCATTTATTAAAAATAAAAATTCAAATATTTACTTATCGATCGATGATATATTTAAGTTGTTGTCGATAAAGCTGACCGACAAGATCCATCTAATATATGCATAATCTGTATGGATCCAATGTAGCTAACATCCAATAGTCTCTATTAAAAGATAAAATGTTAAATGTAAATTTTAATATACTTGAAAAATTAAATTCAGGAGATATATTTAAAAAATTTGTTAAAACTTACCCACTATTATAAGGAATAATAATCAATGAATTTCGTCTGGCTTTCATTATTCTATTTTCCAATGCTGTGACGCATTGATTTTTATCATTTATAAAATCTGCAATGCTCTGTGGGTTCACAAAACAGTATATATCTCTCAAATTGCTATCTGCTCTTATTTGATTATATAAATACCTATATAAATATAATAATATAAAATTAAATTTTAATTTAAAATCTAAATGCATGTACGAAATGTGTATATATATATACTTACCTAACGTAAGCACTTATCATCGACTCGCCGATCTTTTCGAATGTGCCAAACTCCAAAGTTTTCTTTTTATCAAATAATATTTGCTTGTCATATCTATAAACATCGGCAGGAATAAGAATATACATCATCATCTCATTGGTTAATGTATGAATTGCATATTCTACATCTTATTTAGAAATTACAGAAGAATATGATCTTTTTTCTGTATGTAATTTATATATGTTAGAATTATAAATTATAAATGTATGTAAATGTATGCAAATGACAATAAATAATTTTTTTTACCTGACTTTTTTTGCTTTGACTTGCTGGTGATTTTCCATCATGGCGTGCTCCAGTAGATTTAGTTTTTAGTCACTTTAAAAAAATAAAAAATATAACAAAGAAAATTTTAAAAGTATAATATTATAACAAAATATTATACCTGATTATCATGAATAACAAATGAAGTTGGCCAAGGAATAATATATCCCAACGCCTCACCAATTGTTATCCTATCATCAACTGGAAAAATGAGTCTAACAGACTCATCAATTATATGATTAATAAAAACTATACAAATTCTCTCGCCTATCGATAAAGTGTGTGCAATAGAAGACACTGAATTCACCACTGTCCCATGGGCGATCACATTATTGAAAGTTGAAGCAATCAAGCAATGCATTTTCTGTAATGTAAATTTGCTGAATATTGTGATAATCATAATATAAATAAAATTATATATATATAAATATCATGTATAATAATATCTCAGCTAATGCATGAGGTGGACTTGCAGTGTTGCCTCCCATAAAAGAACCTGATACGTTCACCATCGGACTTGTCTGGGTAGACCCGTATCCTCTCATTACTATTTCTTTTAACATTGTCATATCTTCTTTGAGTTGAGAGATATATTATTGTTGTGTAATGTTTTCAACTACTGGATATCAGGTGTAGTGGCAGAATTAGACGATTTTTCTCTTCTATTATCCTTAAAATAGGAGGTTATTGTCTGAAATTTTCCTTCAACTCTGACTCTTCCAGGATGCTCTGACTCCTCGTACGCCAAAGCAAACAGTTCACTCCTACCTTCAGGGTGAATCGTGCCTTGGGTAGTCTTTGTGGCCAACTCATCCTATATATAAACAAAAAAAAATTAAATTTACAATAAATATACATATTCATTTATTATAATATGTAAAATTTAAATTACTTATAATCCTGGTCTCAAGCTCTTCAGAGGATGCATTGATGTAACGACCATCCTTTTTTTATGTGCAGCTTTTCATAGGTCTGACCTAGGAATAGGATCCTGTGTTCCAATTTTTTTTTGCTACAAAATAATTTTTCAAAATAAGATAATAGAAATAATCATATTTTATGATAAATATAAATAAAAAAATAAATATTAGTATGTTGATATACCATTTCTTACTTCAAGCCTACATAACCTTTCCTTGAAGTAGTATGATGATATTTCTGACTATTTGCCCTCTCTACAGCTGTGCGACTTTTATTCTATATAAGATATTAATATATATCATAATTATTAATTTTAGATAACACATATGACTTCAAAAGAAATATTTACTTGAAATTTTTCAGAGGTATGATAGTTGACAAATAAATTCCAATCCTGTTGGAAAATGAAATTATAGTTATTAGGAATAACATATCGAGCTTCTTCATCTTTCTCCTCCACAAATTTCTTGTACATAAAGGATTTCCACGTCCTCTACATCTTTCCCATATGAACAAATAATTTGTCATGCAGCTCATCCACTCTATTAAATGTATTTTGCAAAAAAAATAATAAAAATATTAACAACTTAAATGCATTTTCAAAAAATAAAGAAAAAATTTTACCGTTATTTGTTCCCACATTAACTTTTTATTTGATTCTGGGACTTCACGCCAGTTAATACATGAGATAGGGGCTTTATGTCGAACTACGACCCCCAAATAGCTCATCAACTGATCTGTGTTTCTCTCAGGTACTGGTAAGCCATTGACTATCTCAATTGTTAATTTTTCAGTATCCTTTTTATTTGTTGTCAATTTCAACAATTGAGCCAAGCCTCTTTTTTCTTCGAGGTCGTAGAGAAAGATTGGTTCGCCATTAAGCTGCAATTATGTTAATAATATAAGTTGATCAATGAAAAATTATAGAAGAAGAAATAATAATACGAATGTAATAAAAATTTATCATTTGCTATTCTTTGTCTTTCTAGCAATTCATTTTTCTTTTTTTTTTCAGATTTATTTACTAACTTAGCATCTTCACCTTCGATTACATAGGTAGGAGCCTCATCAGAATTATCATACATAGTCATAAGCAGTCTATTTGTAAATTCGAACAGTTCTTCGTAAGTAGTATCATTATCTTCATCTATCATAAATTTTGGGTTATGACTGAGAACGATTAACCATTGTGGATTAGCAAGATCTTTAACATAAAAAACTTATTTAGCTTGGTTTGCGAGAATGAAACATTCATCTTTATGACCAATCCGATTAAAATTGACTAATGTAAAATTCATCTCATTAATTTTGCTCCCACCATTACTATCTACCCATAAGCATTTGAATAATAGAATGCGAAAACTAATATAATCAAGTTCTTATATCTCTTCAATAACACCAAAGTGGCACAAATCACTCATATGAGAATTTTTATCTTTTGCACTTGATATTTGCATTGTTTGAGCAATTAAAGAAACCCCGCTATTCTGAACAACTCGCTTGTTGTCCCGTTCTTTAGTGAAAAAGCGATATCCATTGATAATATATCTATCATACTTCATCACACAGTGATTTGGTAAAAATACTAAATACTTCAATGACTTATCGATATTAGCACTTTTTGTTCCACATAATAATATAGATATATGATAGCCAAATCATTCAATGAACTTTTTGATATGCTTATTCTGAATCCAAATCTCATTTCGTGCATGTAAAGGATTTTCACTTCGTAATTGTTCTTTGTGCTCTTCAATATATGAATCCACAACTACTGAATTACGCAAAATATACAAATGTGCCTGTCTTAACATATTAATGTCTATAACATGAGACTTCCCTGATGTAATGTATCTTCCGTACTTGTCAACTGCGGTATGATCAATGGGAACTCCAATTGGATTAATATTATGTAAGTATTCATTACAAAATTCTATGACCTCTTCAGCGACATAGTTCTCAATCATGCAAGCTTTCTGGCCTGTAATGATTTCGAACATATCCTTTGAGTATTTTCATATATCACTCGAAAGGATACATCCACCCCAAAAAAATAGGTCCACAGAGTTGTACTTCTCTTACTAAATGAACTGTTAAGTGTACCATGATATCAAAAAATAAAAATAGAAAGAACATCTCTAACTCACAAATCGTTTCAATAATACAAACTTGAAGAGCATCTAACTTGAGAGGATCTATAATTTTAGCACATAAAGAGTTGAAGAAGAAATATAGCCTCGTTTTTGCACTCTGAAGTTTAGTATCTAAACTGCCTCTGATAGCTACAGGTAACAATTATTGCATTAACACGTGACAATTATGCGATTTTAAATTAATTAATTTCAATTCTTTGAGATTTATGTGACTTTTAATGTTTGAAAAAATAACCATCAGGCACCTTTAACTCATACAAAATTTTACAGAATCGCTTCTTCTCATCTTTCATGAATGTATAACATGCATGTAGAAGACATGTTCGGCTGTCATAGACCTTAGGAGCAAACTGCTGTCGAATTTCCATACTAATCTTATCTAATCGTGCATTTATACTATATTTACTTTTTCAAGCGGCATTTAATAGTGTATCAATAATATTATTATAAATATTTTTTTCTATATGCATGACATCTAAATTGTGACGCACATGCAAATATTCCGAACACTCAAGGTCAAAAAATATTAATTTTTTTTTTCAATAATTTATTTTTGATCCCTCTAAAGACAGAGAATGAGAGAGGTGAGAAGGCAAGGATGAGAGAGAGAGAGAGAATAATAAGAGAAAAAAAAGAGGGGAGGGGGCACTCCTTTGCCATCAGGAGTCCCCTGCCCCCGCTCCGCCATCAGTGCCCCTGTCATAGACAAAGCGAGTGATGTAGAATTAATTAATAGACTATTTCCATGCATTAAACAAAATGCAAATAACTGCAATGCAATGAACCTGAATTAATCTAAATGAAGATTCGAAGAGCTTCACATAAAAAATTAAATAAATATTAAACTCTAAATTAGCAAGTTCTCTATCTCGTGTTAATTCAAGAGATTCAAATAATCCAAAATTTCAATTAAGTAAAAGACAAAATGCAATTACAAGATAAATATCTAAATTATGTAGACATTCAAAATAGAGATTTATTGATGGGAATAAGTGTTAAATTGAACACATATATAAGTGTAAAGTTATCGATTTATGAGAATCACCACAACAATTATCTAATATAATAGGAAAATATAATGTGGTATAACTAATATGCAGGGGAAACAAAATAGAACCAAACTAAAAGAAATAAGATAAGTGAAACTAGATGTCGCACCCCAACTCGAATTTCTTTGTAATAATTGAGAAATTTGAATTGGTGCGTAGACTTTTCAGAATATACAGAGCCAAAACATAATTTAAACTCAAATATAATTATCTATATTACAAGTACAAGTGGTCCTTAGTATCCCGAAAATTTATTACAAACTCATACTAAATTAAAGTACAGATAGCAAAATGACAACTGAGTGCTAAAGTACGTCATCGAGTTCTAGGCGGGTCCATCCTACCCTTGATTCTTCTTAAAGTTTGAAATCATCAAATAAATGGGTTAGCTAATAATTGAGAAATTCGAATTGGTGCGTAGACTTTTCAGAATATACAAAGCCAAAACATAATTGAAACTCAAATATAACTATCTATATTACAAGTACAAGTGGTCCTTAGTATCCGAAAAACTTATTACAAACTTATACTAAATTAAAATATAGATAGCAAAATGACAATTGAGTGCTAAAGTACATCATCGAGTTCTAGGCGGGCCATCCTACCCTTGAGTTTTCTTAAAGTTTGAAATCATCAAATAAATGGGTTAGCTAATGACAACTAGTATTAGCCCTGTTTGTTTTGAAGTTAAAAGTTAACCTGGTTTAATTTTAACCTAGCATATCACATCACATATAAAATTTAATATTAAAAATTAACTTTATTTCACATCCTACACACATTACTAAAATAATAACTAACTTATATCATATCCCTCACATATCCCAATATAATAACTAACTTTATGTCACATTATTCATAATTTTTAATAAAAAATATTTCTATTCAACTTTAATTTTAACTTTGTTAAATTTAACCTTACAAATAAACAGATAATATTAATGATTATCTTCAGAGTATATATAACAAAAAATAATTTCAAAGAATGATCTTAGGTGAATCTTATTACAATATAAATAATTTGATCCACACAAAGAAGTATATTATATGAAGTCAAAATAGTATATTTTTCTCAAATTATATCACGAGTACAAATTAGTATTTTTGAACAGATTAGCAATCAAACCAAATTTTTACAAAAGTTGTATAAATAGCATGGGAAAAACCCCTTAATAATGTCGAGACTTAAGAGAGAAATGCCACAAAAAATCATAAATTACACTTAGGAATTGTCATAAAGGCCACAAAAAATTGCTCAAACTGACAGTCAAATACTGTTTCAAAGAATCAAATATCGTTCATACTAAAAAGAGCATGAGAACATATTTAATTAAATAATAATTTATTTATTAAATTGGACTTAAGAAAGAACTGTAAAACTTAAGAGACTTAAATGTTTTATTTATTAAAAATACTATTAATTAAATGTGTTAAGATTTAGTAATTTAAAGAAATTTTTAATTTGATTTAGCTTTTAACGTATTTACATAAATATCCAATTCCTAAATTATGCAATAAAATATAGCATACATTTATAATAATTATATTTGTGATTATTAAATTTTAATTTTTATGTAAAATTCAACATTATTTATTATAAAAATATTTTTAATTTTACAAATTTTTAGTTTAATAACACATTTACTTATTTGCATACTTATCCAGTAATCTAAATATATAATAGATACCAATTTGTAATTTTTTCCTATTAATTTCTTATTTTAACGAAATCTAATACACATTTAAACTTTATTTTAGCTAACAATTTAGAGTTTAATGAAACATTTAGTATATTTAAGTAATAAGCTTTTAGTAACCAGCTTACGTTAAATTTAAATAACACTACTGTAATATTAAGCATCTGCTACGGACGTGCGATGCCCGCAATTATCGGTGGTGAAATAGTTGCGACTGAGTTCTCTCTCGGTCACCATTCTGTCGCAATGTCCTATTTAACCGAATGCCGGTTGCCCTAATCGCATAAATTTTCTCTGTTGTCGAGCGCTGATGTCCATCGTCCATCACCGGTGCCATCCTTCGCCGTCGTCCATCGCCGGCGCCATCCTTCGCCCTTGTCCATCGTCGGCGCCATCCTTCACCGTCGTTTATTGTCGGCGCCATCGTTCGTTTTGATCCATCACCGGCGCCATCCGTCGCTCCTGTGCATCGCCGCCATCAATCGCTTTCGTGTCTACATTATTGGAACCTTGTCACATTTGGTACATCTCAATGTCTCTGTCTCTAGCTATCTCTCACACATTAGGTTAGTCGGCACTTTCGTCCATCACTGCCGTAAGGATCCTCCATTCCCGCATAATCATTGTAGGTTATAAGTAACTTTTTTTATTTTAAATCGGCTGGTCATTTTCAGCCAAAGATCTTTGATTTTTGGTCTTTAGTTAGAAGTTTTCTTCTGTTCTATATATGATATACTCCTCATAGATATTCTTCCTTCTTGATGGCAGATATAAGTTGAAAAGTTCATCATTTTGCTCTTTTTTTTTAGAATAAAAAGTTCATCTATTCTACTTATCAGTTTCAAGTTTCATCTAGACGCAGTCTTTTATAACTGAAACTTGAGTTTTTTTGTGTTAACACTGTTTCTATTCTACTTGGAGATTTTTTGTGTTAACACTGTTTCTTAATTAATACATGAAAACATAAAAAAATATACAGTTTTATTAACCTGATTTAACTTCTATTGATCAAGGTGGTTATTTCTTTTAATATTCAATTATTTTATTGATGGAAAAAAAAGAAAAAGTAAAATAAATTAATTTACATATTTTCCATCAATGCCAAATGAATTACTTCACACCCATCATAAAATGAACTTAAAATTACTGTAAAATACCATCATTAACTGAGAGTTGCAATGCATATATCATGATTGGCTTTTCTTAATCATGGTTAAGATTGATTAAATCTTTACCTTATATGTAAATTGATCACAATTTTGGGGCGATATCAATACCAATCATCCCCTGCACCGCGGTTGAGATCCATTCAAATCCATTGATATCATTTTTGGGACTACATTCATTTGTGCAGTTGGTTGCCTTAAAAATTTATTATGCAGAATGACATTCTCTGAATACATGCGTGGTTGATTTTGTTAGCTAAGTTGAATCTGATTATTTTGAAGTTGATGTATTAAGTTTATAGAAAAGTGTCAGAAAATGCAGTATCTAAGTTAGATTTTTAAATGAAATTTTTCACTTCTTATTTATGTTCTTTATTTAATGGTCTATAAAATAAGTGCAAATTGTGAATAATGCATGCTCTTATTTGAATATTTTATGTATATAGATATATGGTTGATTTACGTCATTGGATGTACGAAATGTTAACACATAATGGTCAATTAACTGATGAATTTGTTGCTGGTGTGGAATAATTCATAAAGACCGGCTAACATGAATATGGAATACCATTATTTCTGTTAGGATTGAATCCATCTGTGCATAGTCCAAGACGTACATTTCTTGCATCGATAGCAAAATTCGAATGCACTCGATCAAAATATTTCCATGCTTCACTATCTACAGGATGCACCATCTGCGATGAATCTCTATAATTATCATACCATGTCATGTATTCGGTAGTATGACTTGACATATAAAACCTTTATAATCTTGGAGTCAAGGGAAGGTATCGTAGTACTTTGTAAGGTACTCATTTGCCCTTACCAACTTGAGGTTTATAACGCAGAAAATTACAAATACTACATTGCATATCATTAACTTGAGATCCATAGTAAATCATACAATTATTCGAACATGCATCAATTTTCTCATAAACAAGTCCAAGGCCTTTCATTAATTTTTTTGTCTCATAGTAGTTTGATGGTAATTTTTCTGACGATAGTAAAAAATGACTTAATAATAGATATCATGCGATCAAATGCTTGATTCGATATTTTGGTCTCAGATTTAAGATTTAGTAATTAAGCAGTCGCACTTAATCATGTGCGTCGAGTACACCCTTCCCATAATGATTCATCAGTAGTTTGTAATAAGTTATAAAATCTTTTTGCCTCTTGATTAGGTTGCTCATGTACATCATCGGTCAACACATTGAATTGTTGAGGTCTCATACCCTCTGCAGTCATCGATCTATAATTTTGATATGACTGACTAGATTCACCATCAACTACTTGATTATCATTAGAGTCGTAAACTCTCTTTTGATCGATTAGCAAGAGGCGCGTAAATCTCCATAGGTGTAACTTCACATCACTGTATGTAATCTGTAGATTCACCACTATATGTAATCTGTAGTAAATCCCATCGCCATAGGTGTAACTTCACATCATCAGCTGATAGAAAATGTAGGTTTCTATATTTGATACATGGACATTTTATATTTTCATCTATCTTAATAGCATTTACCGGTGAGCTATAGATGTCTTCTTACTTCCTTTGGTAGATGAATTAAAAGTATTATGGAAAGATGGTATTAACACATGGGATATTCACAGTAAGCAAAATTTTTAGATGCGTATAGCTTTATTATGGACTATTAGGATTTTTCAGTATATAGTATGTTTTTTGGTTGGAGTACTCATGGACGTTTGGCATGCCCGTATTGTATGGACAAGTCTAAGGCCTTTGTATTACAGAATGGAAGAAAAGTTTTATTTTTCTATTGCAGTCGTATGTTTCTTCCTGATGATCATCCATATAGAAAGAAAAAGAATCAATTCTTAAAGGGTAAGATAGTTTTAGATTTCCCCCCACCACACTTATCTGGTGAATATATTGCCCGAAGTTGAATTTGGTTCAAATAAAAATAAGATCATTGGTTTTGGTAAAAAATATAATTGGAATAGACATAGTATCTTTTGGGAACTATCGTATTGGCATACACTCTTGATACGTCATAATCTTGATGTTATGTATGTTGAAAAAAATATCTTTGATAATATATTTTACATTGTGATGAACGTCTCAGGTAAAACTAAGGATAATTTAAAGGCAAGGGCTGATTTAAAATTATACTGTAAACGAGAAGGACTTCAATTATTTGAGGATAATTGTAGAGTAATGAAACCACCAGCATCGTATGTTCTTAATAAGACTAAGCTTCAATGCTTTTGTAAATGGATGACAGAGCTCAGATTGCCTGATGGTTATTCATCAAATATAAGTCGGTGTGTAAATTTTGAAAACTTATTATTTCATGGTATGAAAAGTCACGATTGCCATATTTTTATGCAACGATTACTTCTAATTGGACTTAGAGAGCTCTTACCAAAGGCTATTTGGGGTGCTATCACAGAATTGTCTCTTTTTTTAGAGGTATCTGTTCATCGATTCTACGAGCTTGTGATTTAGATATATTAGAAAAAAATATGGTTGAACTCTATGTAAGCTAGAGAAGATTTTTTCACCAAGTTTTTTTAATTCAATGGAGCACTTACCAATTCACCTGGCGTATGAGGCAAAGGTTGGTGGTCCGGTATAATATAGGTGGATGTAGCCTTTCGAGAGATATATATTTGTCTTAAAAAATATGATTCGCAGTAAAGCTCGACCAGAAGGATCAATATGTGAAATATATATTATTGATGAGGTTTCAACTTTTTGCTCTCATTACTTCGAGCCAAATGTTCCAACAAAACACAATAAAGCTCCTCGCAATAATGATGAAGACATTGAGGTGGAAGAGAGATTATCAATTTTTAAGCAAGGAAGACCTTTCTCACCTAATAACAATCCATATTATTGTACAGATGGGGAATATAATACTGCATATTTATATATTCTTTTGAATTGCCCTGAAGTTGGACCATATATCGAGTGAGTTATATTCTTTTATATCGAGAGAGAGAGAGGGTGGCAGTGATATAGAGAGAAAGAGATCTAGAAAGAGAGGCGGCCAACGGCCCCCTCCATCAGCGCACATCCCTCACTCCTTCTCTGTCGCCAACGGCCTTGCCAAAGACATGAAAGCGAGAGGGAGAGAGACACCACGGAAGGGACAGAATAGATATTTTAAAAATAATAATAATGAAATAAATAAAATCAACTTGATCGTGATTATATTTAAATTCAGAGATTCAGATGTTAAAATTTTCAAAATATAAATCTATATGATAATATATACAACATAAATTTAGGGAGCTAAGTGTAATATACTCTTTGTGAGCCCTAATGCCATCTTATAATTTTGCCTCCCAAAGTTCAGGAAAATATTAACTTCAAAAAAATTTCAGGGAAACTAATATATATATTAATGATAAATATTTCTCAATAGTTTTTTCAGATTTCTTATAGCTTAATTTTAGTTATTCTCCAAATCTTATAGATCTCGCACATTTGAACTCACACTCAATGCTTAACGAGATCTAGAAGATCGGATGGTATAGTTAATTTATCAATGATAACAGCCAAATTTTTAAAATATCATGATTTTTTATAATAAAATTTCTGAATAATTTTAAAATATCTTAATTTAGTACTGATTAGATATTCACGTCTGCATAAAGGGACAACTCGAAAAGATAAGGTATGTATTAGTCGTGTACCTCAAATGACTTATTATTATTGTAATTCATGTGATCGAACATAAGTTACACATTCAACCTCAGTTTAGGAGTATAGTCATAAAGAGGCATATAACTAATACATATGAACTACTTATCAAATATAGGATATGCTATGAAAGCTGGCGAGAAAATGGATCAAATTAACTATGAAATTTTACAGTTATGCATCAATTCTCGTGTAACAACCACCGAAGAAAGTAAATTAGAGCAAAATGCAATTTAATTTTAGCGTGCTTCAAAGCCAGATGATGAATATTGAGAGGGGAACACAAATGGTAGTACTAGAAAGAGAAGGATTTTTTGGAGTTGTACGTACAATTAAATAACCTAATTAAAATATATAAAGATGCTTTTTAGGACAAAACTGTGAGACTAACTGTCACGCCCTTCCCTTGACCTTGACCGCCCCTCTTACGGTGAAGGAGTAGGAGTGGCAGATGACTTTGATGGAAAATCCAAATCAATAAAGTTTGTAAAAAAAAGAAAAGTAATAATAATAGTAATGATAAATAAATAACCATTATAACACTTTACTTCAAATAATATTTATCAAGCAATCTTTGAATACTTAAAATAACAAAATATGAGTTACCAGTAACACTTATATATCCAAATATAATTTATATCAAGAGGATAACAAAACGAAGCTAATTATAATAGATGATTTAATACATAACATCTCCATAATTATCATTAACTTATAGTTCAAATGTACATCACTTGATATCATTACTAAAACAAAACACCATAAGTCCTAAGTCTTCAAAATAAATCGCTACTCTTTCTAAACTTCTTTATTCGTTCTTTGTGTAATTCGATATTATAGTTCCTGACATAAAGATATCAATCCACTGATCTCAAAACTAAGTAGACATAAGTTCACGCTAAATAAAAATCACAATAACATGTATTTATCATATATAATAATTTACACACATATATATATATAATAATAATTTAAAAATAATAATTATTTTTTCATCACTCTGCTAATATATACTTTTATTCTAATTTTTTACATTCTAATTAAATTCTTGACGAGGTCCTCAACGACGAAGCCTTCGCCATCCTCGTCCTCATGGCGCTCTTCACCACCTTCATCACCACCCCCATCCTCACGGCCGTCTACAAGCCCGCGCGCCGCTCTGCCCCCTACAAGCACCGCACGATTGAGCGCCCCGCCGGAGCCGCCGACACCGAGCTCCGCATTCTCGCCTGCTTCCACGGCAGCCGCCGCATCCCCTCCCTCATCACCCTCATCACCCTCATCGAATCCTCCCGCGGAACCCGCCGCCGCGGCCTCACCGTCTACGCCATGCACCTCATGGAGCTCTCCGAGCGCTCCTCCGCTATCTCCACTGTCCACAGAGCCCGCCTCAACGGCCTCCCCTTCTCGTCCCACGGCCGGCGCGCCTCCGCCGCCCCCGAAGATCACGTCGTCGTCGCCTTCGAGGCCTACTGCCAGCTCAGCAGTGTCTCCGTCCGCCCCATGACAGCCATCTCCGACCTCAGAACCATTCACGACGACATCATCGCCAGCGCCCAGCAGAAGCGGGTTGCGATCATCGTCCTCCCCTTCCACAAGGTCCAGCGCCTCGACGGCTCCTTCGAGTCCCTCGGCGCCGCCCACCGCCTCCTCAACCGCCGGATTCTCTGCCACTCGCCGTGCTCCGTCGCTGTTCTCGTCGACCGCGGCCTCGGAGGAGCCGGCCAGGTCTCCGCCAGCGACTTCTCTCTTACTGTGGCGATCCTCTTCTTCGGCGGCCCCGACGACCGCGAGGCCCTCGCTTACGGAGCCCGCATGGCGGAGCACCCGGGAATCGCCGTCACCCTCTTCCGCTTCGTCTCCGTTTCTGCCGGCAAGGAAGACTTGTCAGATACCGCTTCAGTCGAGCACTTTCGATCGAAAACGGCGACAATGGAGTCGGCCAAGTTCGTGGAGATGGTGGTCGGAGGGCAGCCCGAGGTGGTGGCGGCGATCAAGTCGGTGGGAAGCTTCAACCTTTTCTTAGTGGGACGGAGGGCGGCGACGGCGGAGTTGGCTGAGAGAACGGACTGCCCGGAGCTGGGGCCGGTGGGAAGCTACCTCGCATCGCCGGAGTTTTCGACTGTGGCATCCGTGCTGGCGGTCCAGCAGTACAATCGGGCGGCGGATGATCAGTTGGTGATGGCCGAGGACACGACGGTGGAAGACTACCTCGAAGACGGGGATCCCGACACGCCATTGACGGCTGTAGTCGCCTCGGATGAGCCATCCTTGCGCGGTAAGCAGGAGGGCAAGGCGGAGGCCGAAGGTGGGAGGGAAGTAAATAATGTAGTAAATTAAGATATTAAATTATAAATAATTAATTTATAATTAATAGTTATTAATGGGACCATGCTGCAAAAGACTCGTCATGATCAAATTAAAAGGTTTAAATCATCAGCCTTTTAATTTCATGTATGTAATTTATTGATTAATATGTACATAAAACATCACGTGAATCGTAAATATTATGTTTTTATTATTTAATATTAGAAGAATTTTATAGATGATATATAGATATATAAATAATTTTAACACTTGAATTGCGATAACTCGTAACTAAAGAAGGCCGAAGTATTATTTTAAAAGAAAGAAATTATTAAAGTAAAGTAACAAATTTTTAAGTTAAATAATAAATGATGAGAGGAACATAAAAATAAATTGTATCATAATAAAAAAAAAGAAATTTACTGACCTATATAAATAAATTACATGATCTTAAATGAGGCAGATAATTTTTTGAGTAAAATTATGATTAATGATAAAAAATTTTATAATAATTTCATAACTAAAGATGTAATTATATCAAATAAAGTCATTGTTTGGAAAATTTTTATATGTTATTGACATTAACATTTTAATTTGATTATTATTTTTCCTTAACTTAATATTTTTCATGTTTTTAAGTAAAATTTATATTCAAATGAAATATTTAAATATAAAATAATAAAAATACTTTCCCATTTCACATCAGTAAATAACTAATTTTATTTTTATTTATACAAGTATTTAAAAATAAGTAAATATTTTCAAATCAAGAAATTTTTATCCCGGATCCAGATGGACATAATTGCTTTTTAATCAAAATAAAATTAAAATATTGCCTTTAAGAAAACTTTAAAATAAAACAAGTTAATTTTCTCTATAATTAGATCAATTTTTATATTCAAACACTCAATTAGGATCCACTACATCAGCACTGGGTGAAGCCTACTGCTGATATGGCGGGCATTCATTGGGAACTCATTCGAGTGCCCATTATAAATTTAAGATACTATTTGACATGAGGATTAAAATAGTATTTATTTAAAAAATAATAATAATAAATAAATAAATAATTTTTTAAATTATTTTTCACAAAATTTAATGTAAAAAATATTATTTTATTTCACATGCTCAACAAATTTTAATAAAAATATCAATTTTATTTTACATTCTAAATAAAATATTAATTTTATTTCATATTTTAAATTAAAATATCAATTTTATTTCATAACCTGAATCTGTTTGGCACGAGGACTAAAATCAAGATCAAAGTGATACTAATTTAAAAAACAATAATAATAATAATAAATAAATTTTTCTAATCATTTTACACAAATTTAAATATAAAAAATATTATTCTATTTCACATACTCAATAATTTTCAATAAAAATATCAACTTTATTTTACATCCTAAACCAAAGTACTAGATTTTAGTATTTTGGTATAGAGTGTGAAATAAAGTTGATATTTTTATTGAAAATTGTATGAAATAGAATAATAATTTTTTTATATTAGAATTTGTATAGAATAATTAGAAAAATTTATTTATTATTTTTATTATTATTTTATAAACTAATACTATTTTGATCCTAATTTTGGTTCCCACACCAAACAGGCAGAGTCAGTTAGGAGGCCTTTCAAACTCCCAACCAAGAATTGGAAGCCGTATACGTATTTGCCATTAACAGAACTGTGTATAGCTTTCCTGTAACCTCTTCACAGAATTGAAGCCAATCACAGCAATGAAAGTCAATATTGATGGAACAGTGCAAGGCTCTGGGATAACAGGAGCAGGCTACCTAATCAGAGATAGTTCTTGCCAAATCTGGAAAGTAGGAGGCAGGAGAATGCTCACAGATGCAATTTTTAGAGCAGAAATAGTTGCAACATGGGAGGGAGGTAAAGCAGCTGTGGCTTGGAGGTCACAGTTCCAAGGCATATGGCTTGAAAGTGATTCCGTCGAAGTTCTAGACCATATCATGAAGATCAGTCAAAAGAGAGCTAAGATAATACTTCAAAGATGGATAATTTAACTAGTGACATTGCTACATATCTTTCATGTTTTTCTTTTTGCAAAGTTTGTCACTTAAATGGAAGTGTCAACTGTGCGGCGAATTACCTAGCACACATAGCTACCACTGGAGACTATACTTAGGTGAGGAGAATGCCCCTCCCCAATGATTTTTGCGACCTTCTTTTGAAGGACTCTACTTGAAGTTTTTTTTTTTTTGGTTAAATTTTGTAAGGCCTAGGCCGCTCCCTCAAAAAATAAAATAAAATTGCAGTAAAGCTACAGGACCCGCTACAGAAAGATCTGCGCACAGCTGGATAATGTGAAATTCCACGGATGATATAATTAATTCAAGCCATTAATACTCAAAATTTGTTTTTTCCTTTTTTTTGATAGAAAAATTTGTTCATTTGTTAGTGTTGAATGTTTATGCAGAAAAATGGCCAATGGTGGTGTTTCCTGATATTTAGATCAAATATCCTATATGGCATACAAAAAATAGAAAATATTAACCGTAATATATGCTTCGATAGAGGTATTACACTGATTGATATACATAATAAGGAGGGGATTAGAGAAGAAGAGGAAGGGAAAAGGAATAGCAATTTTTTTGAGTTGGCTAGCGTGCTCGTGCCAAGATAACGTCAATCGTCTGTCTACAGCAAAAGAGGGTGGTTGTAGCAATTAGTTTCTTGAATGCTTATCACTTACACAGGTACGAGGATGCTTATTCGGATATGTGACTTAATGACAAAAAGTACATTTTTGAAGAGAAAATCTTATTCCACGACCAAGATATCAAGAAGCAAATGAGGTTGAGGAACTCTAGGATGGAAAGTGGAATACAAGGACTTGCTAGTCGAGCATTTGTCTTGGAAGTTAGCTGCCTTTAAAAAATCCCGGACTAGAAATTAATGTGCAATTATGGTAATTATATGTATGATTCTTGTTTCTTCTCAAAATGGTGATGAAATTGTAGGAACTCTGTTAAAAGGACATAATAGCTAGCACTCAAGTGTCACGTAAGAATTTTCGTTAAAATTTTACTACTCAAGGTTTGATTGAAAAGTCACGAGCGGGATCTAAGATGACATCGTATATTTTTGCAATCAATGAAAGAGATGAAAAACATCTCTCGATAAGAGTACCAAAAAATGTTGATGCCAAAATATCCCATGTCCAAATATAGAGGCATTATTTGCTTTTGACTTCTAGGAATTTTGTGAGCACTTCCCAAGAGAGCACCCATTCCCGTAGTACTCCAGCCTAAGCATGCTTAACTACAAAATTTTTCATCATTAATCTCATGATTTTGCCCTAAAATTTTTTTTACCATTTGAGATTATATTATATACTTATATAACTTAAGATCTTCCTTTCATTTTCAAAGTGGGACGATTCATTCTTATTTCTCTCTCACCACTATTAATTATCGGCCTAAAAGTATGCCAGGAGGTGCACTTTATTCTAGTGATTCTCTTCTCTTGGGACATCACCAGGTGATCACTCATCGGCTTCTTCTGCCACGAGTCATAGGCTCACCAACTTTTCGCCTAGTTTGTCCTTAAACCACATCATAGTGTGGGAGGTCAACTCTGATAGCATGTTGTAATGTCTTACAGTCCAATTATAGAGGTATTGTCTGCTTTTGACTTATGAAAATTACTTGACTTAAGAATTTTTAAGGAAGTCACATATTCCAATACTACTCTTTCTTGAATATGTTTAACTATGGAGTTTCCCATTATTAGTTTCAAATTTTTCTCCCAAAAGATACCTCTACTATTTGAGATCATATTATATACTTATACAGCTCAAAATTTTCCCACCTTTTTTAATATTGGATAATTCATTTCTGTGCTCCTCTCACTACTATTTATTGGCCTAAAATCTTGCCAGGAGCCACACTATATTCCAGTAATTCTCTTCTCTTAGGACATTATTTGGCGATCACTCCCCGCTCTCTTCAGCTACAGGCATCATACAAAAACTAAATGTCCAGTGGTGATGTTGTCAAATTGCTCATTTACAGCATCAACTATCAAATTGAATCAAAGTTTTCCCATTATAATTGAATAATTGATCAAAATATCTTATGTGCTCTATACCCTGATCTCTTCTTTTTTCTGATGAAAGAATTGGGAGAAAATAATAAGGGGCAACCAAGAATAGATTGAATAAAACTTATGACAATAACAGAATTAAATCATATTATAATTAATTACTGTTTCCCTAAGTCCCTCATAAAATCTAAATTTTGAGGTTTTTTAAGCTTCAAAAGCCCATCAAACTCAATATAAACAGCACTTACAGGCTTAGATAGAATAACTGAAGAAAAACGAGATTTTTCTGCTCCTAGCTCGATCAGCACCCACCAGCGCAAACTGTGGCGCGGGGAATACGGCCGGAAATCCGGCCGAACCGGCGGCGGAAGCTCCGGCGCAGCGCCTTCGCCGCCAACCGCAGCCGAGACCAGAGGTGCCGGGCCGGCGTGCTCTCCTTTCGCGAAAAACGGTAGCTCCGGAGGAATAGCTGCCGCTTCTCCGCGCGCAGCTGCTGGAACCCCGATCTCCCCAGGAAGATCACCGAAGTCGTCGCCGCCACCGCCGCCATGGCCGCCGCCGGCGTGAGCAAAAGGTGAGGAGGAAAACTTGGGGACGACTCTCCTTTTTCTCTTTTCAGATATTTATATCCTCCGTTGTGGGAGCTGCTCTCTCACCTTTCCTCTTTTCAACGAGCAATTTATCTATTTGAACTTCTAAATTCCTATTTATAGAAAAATTTGATAAATTTAAATTTAATATTTCTATTAAATAATTAATTGGACGGATTATATTTATTCTTATCTTTAGCCATTCATATGGTTAAGATCGTGTTAACAAATTTATCTTATTATTAAAATTATTTAAATTAATTTTTACTAATAAAATAAATTTATTAATACGATCTTATCTACATAAATGGCCAAGAGCAAGAATAAATCTCATCCGTTCGATTAACTATTTAATAAAAATACTAAATTTAAATTCATCAAATTTTTCTATAAATAACAACCTAAAAGTTTGAATAGGTAAATTGCTCGAATCTAACAATTTCATATGAATAAGATCATGTAAACAAATTTATCTTATTATTAAAATTATTGAAATTAATTAAATTAATTTAAAATTTAAAGGATATATAATGATAATATTTAAACTTTAATAACTATTTATTTTTTAATTAATTTCAAATTTAAATGAATAATTTAAATATTAAAGAAATATTATGTAAAACATCATTTAACTTCTATTTCTACACAATTTCACTTCATGCATGTGTATTAAGATTTTGTATAGAAATTTTTTTATTTAATATGCACAATTTTTTGTTTTATATAGATATTATTTATTTGCATAAACATTAAAATACTTATGTAAAGCTGAAATATGTCTCTATGATAAAAGCTCATTTATATGAAGTAAAAAAAAATACATATATAACATACAAAAATATTTAAATAACAAATTTTTCAAGACATTTATCACTTATATTTACGTGTTCATAGATTCCTAAAAATAATATATATAATGTATTATTATAACCTAAAACTTATATCATCTAAGTTAGTTAAGAACATAAAATACATCTTTTGGCCTCTCACTCTCAAATTTTATTTCATGTTCAAATTAAGTAAACACTTTATACATATTTTATTATTAAAACTTAATTATATTACACAAGTTTTTAGGAGAAAAAATAATTTTATTTCATAATTTATATATATACATAATAAAATAATAATTAATGAATATATATTTTACATATATAAAATATATAAAAATTATCTCTACGCTATAATCATGATATATTGAATGCAGTATTTTAGTAGTTCATGATACAATAATATAATTTATTAAATATAAATAATAATATGTAAAATAATAAATTTAATATAACATTCATATATTTATTCCTATTGTAATACCTTCCACCTCCTTGGTCTCTCTTTTCCTAATTTCTATTATGCCGAAGTCCAATCCCACAGCTTTGTTTGGTTCAATTTTTTTTTTTGATAAGAGAAAAAAATATTTTATTTTTTAAATTTAATGGGAGAAAAATTTATTTTAATATTAGAAAGTACGTCAGATATGAAATACTTTAAATTTTAATATTCATTTTTGTATTGGATGTGAAATAAAATTAATTTTTATAGTTAAAATTTATGTTGGGTAAAAAATTTGCCTCAAAATAAACGAGTCTTAAACATTTGTCAGATCAGTAATACATTTTAGAGCTGATTTAATTTAATAATAAAATATGTCATATATATATAAATATATATATATATATATAGATATATATGAAGTTAATACTGAGATTTTGAAAATAAGACCCATTTAGAACCGATAGAGCTAAAGATTTAAAGTTCTAAAGTTCAATCAATGTTAAACTGGAGTTTGATAGTGATGATTTAATAATAATAATAATAAATAAAATAAAAAATAATATTTATAAAATATACGTGTTTAAAAATTTAATTTTGATAGTTTTTATTTTTGCTAATTGATATATTTATAAAAATATTAATTGATTTTAAGTATTTGTTAAATAATAAAAAATAAATAATATTTTAAAAAAATTTCATAATAAAAAATCTCAATTTTTTTTAAAAAATTACTAATAATAGAAAAATAATATTTATAAAAGAATAATTTTTTTTAAATAAGTACTAACAAAATAAGAATATCTTTATATTAAATGACAATTAGTATGAAATTTTTTTAAGAAAATTAAAAAAAAATAATAATAATAAAAAGCAAATTCATTGAGTCATATTCCATGGACCTACATGCCAGTTATTTCTTGTAAAATTATAGTCCCACATTATTGAGTTAAAAGTTTATGAAAATATTAAGTTAAAACTTGGTTGAACGGTTCATTGGTTTAACTCCGATTTTCTCTGATTTAACCCAATTCTATAGCAAGTCTAGTTTTGAGCTTGGACTGAACCGACTCAACTATTAGTTTACGGTTCAATCGGTTAAACCGTCAGTTTAGTTTTAAAGCCATGGTTAGTTAAAACTGTTAAGAAAATCAGGCATGGCCAAGTGCATTAATTGTCTATCCAACTGTAATTTTCAAATGGTTGCCGTTTCAAATCAAATGTTAATTAGTCTTATACGTTATTCAATGGCTTTGAATATTATGTATATATTCAAGATAATGCTAATATGCAGAAATCAAAATGAATTTAAAATTAATTTTAATGTACCTGAAAATAAAATCGCGATGGGTTATGATATCTTTTATAGGAGGAGCTGGATTAACAGATATTAGAGGTATTATCCGCTTTAACTTTAAAAAAATTGTAAAAGTTGAGCACTTTTCAGAAGGTCACTGATCTCAATACTAATTCAGCCCAAGCAAGCTTAACTACGGAGTTTCCTATCATTAGCCCCACAGTTTTGCCTCAAAAAGTACATATACTATTTGAAATCACGTTATTTATTTATACAATTTAAGATCTCCTTCCCTTTCTGATATAGGATAATTCATTTCTGTGCCCCTATCACTGCTCATTATTCGGCTTAAAAGCACACATTATGTGTGATTGCATGTAGTAGTTGCGTTAAAATTTCACATCATCAATGATGACAATATTTTTTCATGCCTTTATGTTGTACGAACTTATCTTCATAAACAGATGTGATATATGCATGGCATGCTTTTTGCGTAGATTTGCGTATTCTTTTGTGGTATGTCTTAGAATTTTTTGCACTTGTAGCTGTACAGTTGTAAATTGAGAATGAGAAGTCATTGCATTTTATCAACTTATAAAATATGATAGAAGCACATAAATTGAAATGATGCATGGGATCACAAAATTCGATGGAGAGAACTTTAAAAATATGAAAGAATGAAACTTTATTGGAATATTTTCGATTCGTATTTGTTGACGTAGGATGTGGGGATCCCAAGAAACACCAAAGAAAGAGAGTTCCGGGAGACGGCGGCGCGCAAAGGGGTGACGAGCCTGTTAATAGAGGCTCAGGGAGAAGATTTAGTCCGAAGCAACCAGAAAAGCACATAGAGATTTAAGGTGGTTCAGGGAGGAAATCCCCTACGTCCACCGGTCGGTCAGCAAAGAAGTTTCACTAATAAGAAAATGATAGCCTTTAAGGCTGTACAATGCTTTGAGAAGAGTCGAAGAAGAAAAAGAAGAAGGAGAAGAAGAAGAAGAAGAAGAAGCCAGGTGCTCCTCGACCGGAGTCCTGTTACAATCGAAAAATCCTCTCCTTTCGAGAGTTTTGTTTGTCTGTATGTATATCCTTTTTCTCCTTTTTTTCTGGAGAACTGTTCAGTGGTTTTTATAGCCGTTGACGTGCATAGCTCCACCCTGGTTTCCCGGAGAAAAGGTGATGGATGAGCTCTGAGCGCCGCTTGTCTGTCACCGGAGAGGTCCGCAGCTGTACGAGGAGGATGATGGCTTTAAATGCTGGTACCTCCGTTTGGAAAGAGCGCCCGTACGGAGAGCGGCGGGGTTAGGTGAAGTTGATTGTGACAGGCGTTACCTCGTACCCTCGGGCCCGAGGTTACGAGGGATGATCCTGGAATATCGTGGTTGATGTTTGAATAAATCCTCGTGCCCGAGGTTTGACCTGGGTCAATAGTTCTGCAAAACTGGAAGCTGAGTCAGCAAATCAATCAATCAAGTACAGACCCGTCGGGCGCCACGCGTTCGGCCAGGATGCAGCGCAGGAACCACGTGTTAACATCAGCCCCCCGCATTGTCAGGGCGCGAATATTAATATGGGTCCTGGAATGCGAACCGTCGCGAAGGTGGACGCGCTGCCCAAGGTCTGCAAGGATAAGATGGGGGCGGAGTCTGTTGCTTCGCATTCTATCCTTCCTGTCTGATGAGTTTCTGATAGAAAGTGAGAGCGATCTCAAAGATGGCGGAGGGGAAATGGAAGGTCGCGTTCGGCCTTTCTAAGAAAAGAGCCGGAGCACCAGTGACAGACGCCCCTCCGGAGAAGAAGATGCCGGAGGCAGGCGTGCCCTTGGAGGTAAGTACCCCTACGGCTAGGGTCGCCGGTGCCCTGGTTCAGACGCTGGAGTCTCTTCAGGGTACCAGGAGTGCTGAAGCCGCAGCGGTGGTGGTAGTCTCTGAATCTCCAGTTAAGCCACCTCCGAAGGCTAAGGAGTTAAGGGAGGTGGTTTTGATAAGAGAAACAGCCAGTGGAGAGAAGCTGGCACCAGGGAAGATCATGCTCAAGGATGAAGAGTTTGAGCGGTTCCTCCCTGGTGTCGGGACCTCTGATGAAGGTAAGGGGGAGCCATCCCTGTTTGTTAGTAGGTCTATCCTCTTAATAGCCCCAATTCCTGCTTCTGATGTTGCCCCAGTTTCCGAAAAATCAAGGGGGCTAATGAAAAAAGGTTGGTCTCAATGGGGGGCGAGTCTCCCCTCACTGCCTCTAGTACCGGAGGGTCAGAGGCGGAGAAGGTGAGGGAGGAGAGAGAAGAAGCCCTCCCGACCGTTCCCAGCATTACGCTTGGAGTTGGGGGGTCCTGAGGTGTGCTGGGAGACCGCTTGAGTGAGATCAGGCGGACAGAGGAGAAGATCTTATGGAACACCTCTGAGGTTCTGGGGGAGGTAAAGTCCCTGAAGGGTAAGAAGGATGTGGAAGCCCGCTGCCTTCGAGAGGTGAGGGAACTGGAAGGCGCTTTATCTCAAGCTATAGAGTGCTCTTTGGTTGATCAGAGGGGGCAATTAGGGAAGATGTATCAAATAGAGGATAAGTTAGCTTCCCTAGCCCAGGCTAATGCGGAGTGGGCCAGCAAAAGTGAGATTGCGAGGGGAGAGTTTAACCGCAATCTGGCGGATGTGAACCAGGCCCACTCTGCCCACGTCAAGGACCTCCAAAAAAGATTAAAGGATTTGGACGATGATAGGGAGGCTTTGAGGGAGGAAAGAAGGAGGTTAAGGGAGGAACTGACTAAGGCCAGGGAGGCCTTGTCAGGGGCGAAAGAGGTGGCCTCCGAAGCTTATCGCCGGGAGGAGTTGCTGAAATCTGAAGTCCGCTCCTTGCGGGCCTTGGTGGAGAACAGCTCTGGATGGCGAGGGCGATGTATGGAGGACCTGGAAGAGGCGGTGAAGAGGGCGGTGAAGATTGTCAGTGCCTCGCCGGTGGGTCGCCATGCGCAGCATCAGGCTGCCTTTGATGCTCTTCTGCAGACATTGGTTGATGTAGGTACCTTGAACCAGGAGAATATCAGGGACCCAGCGGTTCTTTCCTTCTGTGGTCCTAAGGGGCCAGACAGGTTCTTTGATGCTGGGAGCTGCCCTCCTGAAGAGATCCCACCGCCAAGGTCCTACGCAGGTTGGGGAAGTTC
>JAEMOT010003132.1:1004-80793 GCA_019297695.1 Apostasia ramifera | reverse complement strand
GAAATAAATTATATTTTATATTATAATGTATATATATATATATTATATAATATATATATATATATATATATTATAAATTGAGCAGATAGTGAGCTGAATCAAGTTGAGCTTACCCGGCTCGAGATCGGCTCAAAAAAAAAAAGAGATTTGATTCATTTTCGAGCCGGCTTGAAAATAAGTCGAAATCGGCTCGAAGTCGATTGAAATAGGCCCAAAGTCGATTGGAATCAACTCGAGACGGCTCGAAGTCGAACCTAATCGAGCTCGAGTCGATTTCTAGTCGATAGAAATGTGATCAATCCGATTTCGAGCCGGTATTGGCTCGGCTCGAAATCGGATCGGTAACGGCCCTACTTGAATAAATCTAGATATTGAATTCAATTTATTTCACATTTAATCAAATCAAAATCAGCTAAAGTAAAATAAAATAAAAAATGTCAATTTCATGATCAGACTTATCGTGATCACTTATACTTATTATTTATCTTAATCCAACACTAAATGAGCCGTACAACGTTATCCCCGGCTTATTAGCATGAGACCAACAACAGACAATCCATTCACTTCATTTTCAATTGAGATGCTTGCAAAAAGTTCATACTTCGAAGCCTGCAAGGAGCATCTGCTTCGCGTTCTCTTCAGCTCAAGTCACTACTAGTCGAGCCAGTGCTCTCGTCAATTCGTGTGACATGAAAACTTAAATATATTTTTGAAAAGTATAAGCACACCTCACGTATTTAAGATAGAACACGATGAATTTGATATCGTTTCCTCATTTCGTGAAGAATAGGAAGTAGATCTACCTACTTTATGAGCTCATAAAAGATTAGGCTTTAAAGTCTAACATGTGAGTGAGGCCAGTGCAAGAATTTAACATGGTGGTTGCCAAAACCATCAAAAAGGAAGCTTTTTAGCAGTCAAGCTCTATTAAGGACATCATATCAATTGGCATCAAATCATAAGTTGGAACCTATTCCATGTGGCTAACGTTGTACCAACCGTCAAACTTTGCGGGACGGACGAGTTTGAATCAATTAGTCGGTCCGAATCCTACGCCAGCCTTTTCGTTAGGCAGCGCTATGTTGGACTTTTGCCGGCAGCGGTTTCGACTCGAGATTGAAAATTCGTTAAAATTTTATTTAATCTCAAGTCGCTTGCTCAGTTGAATTGAACTTAATTTTACCCTTAATTTCATGTATAAACATTTTTCAAATAATATCATATCTTAATTTTACCCTTAATTTAACGAATAATATCATATCTTGATATCTCGTGCAATTATGAAACTAATATATAAATAGAAAATAAAACTAATATAAATTATTTCCTTTTATGTACATCTTAATCCCACATTTTTTTAAATAATACAGCCAATATACTTTATATTTTTAAATGTTTTGCGAAGTAATTGCAGTTATTAATATTACAATGAACACACCTTACATTTTAAATATTACATCAGCCACCTTAAAAATACATGTGTTCATTATAACATTAATATATAAAATAAAGAATATTTTTTGTAATATTAATAAATGCAATGTATCTCGTGTAATATTTAAATACATAAGAAGAATATGTTGTAATATTTAAGAAATAGAATATTCATATGTAAAATAATGTAAGACGAAGTGTTATTGTAATATCCCGTGATCTAAATGTAAAGGTATTGTCCGCTTTGATTTTAGGGAACTGCGTGATCTGAGTACTTATCGATAGTTCACCCATCCAGTACTACTCTGCTCAAACACGTTTAACTATGAAGTTTTTCATCATTAGCTTCGCGATTTTTCCCCAAAAAGCGTCTCTACGATTTGAGATCATGTTATCTACTTATACAGCTCAAGATCTCCCCTCATTTCCGATGTGAAACAATTCATTTCTGTGTCTCTCACTACTTTTTATCAGCCTAAGAGCTTGCTAAAAGTAACACTTTGTCTCAGTGATTCCTTTCTTTTAAAACATCACTCGGCGATCACTTCCTGCTCTCTTTGACTAAAAGTTTCACAGGCCCATCAGCTTTTGTTTAGTCATATTATAACATTCCGTGATCTAAATATAGAGATATTGTACACTTTGGCTCCTGGGAAGTGCTCAAGCTACGCAGCTCTAAAAAGTTAAGGCGGATAATATTTTTGCATTTGGATCACAGAATATTATAGTTATGTATGAAAATATTTCTAAAAAAATAAAAATAAATAGAGGAACAAGATTTCTTTTATTTTGTTTGATAGAGATAGGTGAATAGTTCAAAGGTGCAAAAGAGGACAAACAAAGAGATCAGAGGAGTTGGCTAAACAGAAGCTAGAAAAAGGCTGTTCTCAGACTTGCTTGAGAATAAAAAAGAGACTCCACTAAACCTCCTTAAAGATGTGGGACCTTTTCCCTTAAGAGGGGAGACACCAATACATGGATTAGCTAGGATTAGGTAATCTCATGGCAGAAAAAAAAAATAAAGTCATCAAAAGAGAGAACAAAATAGGACCCAAAAGAAATCCATTAATGAAATTAAATACCAATTAAAAAATGAGACATGGCAGAGGAATCTCATGCCTTGCTGTGTACAAATTGTGCACCATTCTGTCCACTACCAGCCTTTTGCCAAGCTGCTGCACCAGCAGCCATTAAGTAGCACAGTTATTGACCTCAGTTGGAAGTGCCGAGTTCGGGTCGAGCATGTCTCAAGTGTTTGTGGTCCATCAGAAGTGAATGCGTGAGACCGTGAGAGTGCCGAATATAGAGGCCGAAGAAGATATCATTGAGTCGATGAAACATCTAAGACCGAATAGTCGTGTTTTGAAATAGGCGCGGTGTAGAGAGAGAGAGAGAGAGGCGGAGGAAGACGGAAGATGAGTGCAAGGTTGAATTTGTTGGCTATGGCAACACATGCAAGAAGCTCAGAATTAAGAACATTATGATTATTGATGCACATGATCAATATATGAGCTGATAAAGAGGATATTTATGTGTTGGTTGATGGGTGCCATTACACCTCCATTAGATCTGAAATCAATATGAGAAAACCTTACAACAACAACAAAAGAGCTTCAATGGCCATTTGATGCACAATAACTTCGAGCATAATAAGATTTGAAGTTAGTTCATTCTGATATTAGAGGGCTTTCGATCTAATTCTATTACCATCTAAATGTTAAACGTATATTGTACAAATTTGGAATTGAATCATGTTTGAACTCGAGAAGTTCGTTGACCAGATTGGACGATCGCATGTTTAAACTCAAGATGGATGGACGGGAAGGATCTTGCGCACGGAAGACTGTCAACCAAATGTGCGGTAGAGAAAGCAAGGGATTACAAACAATGACCGGAAGAAGAGAGAAGTTTTTGTGCAAAATCACAAATTGAGAAAAAACCACGGCGCCTAATTGGACAGATGACTTGAAAGTCGATGGTCATACGTTGAAGGGCAAACAATAAACGCAAACGATATACGGTATACCCAAAATCTAAATCGAGTGTCATACTAGAAAAATTGCGGTGATCCAAGTTTTTTTAAAAAAATTGAAATACATAGGACCCACCTTAAAATAATATCAAATAAATCAAAGACCTATATGTAGTTTCTCCCTGAATTTGAGTTTTAAAACCACATAATATATTGAGTGCATTTAACACATGTAAGGCATTTTTGAAAATTAGAATTGATATTATTAACTTTTCCGTAAAAAAAAAAAAAATTATTTTTGTATAACAAAATTAGTTTTTAATAGTGTTTCTAGCCTAAATATATTTTCAATAAATCCTATACTTAGAGCTGTCGAGTTTAAAATTCTCTAATTATTGTATACGGCGAGTGATCCACGTCAGTGGTTTGCTCGCCAATCACGCAGCGCCATGCAAAATGAGCAAGCCCACTATTCACAAATCATCATAAATGGCATTAACGCACATTCAATGAGGACCGTTCGATTGCCCGACCGAACTGTCTGGTTAATCGAATAAATCGTCTGTACGGCTACCAAAAAAAATGTTTTCAAAAAAATATGACATGAAATCAAAAAAATATTAATTAGAGAGGATATGAGTACACATAATATTTATTATTCTGAACATACATATGCCTAATTTCAAGCTATACCAACTTTTTAAAAATATACGTACTTTTAATACTTACTGTTCTGATGGTTGAATAGGCAGTCCAATTGATTGATCGGACTGTCTATTCTGCCGAACAAGAATTAATGCCATTGACAGTATTTTGCATGTAGAACACCCACTTACTCTACGTAACACCATGTGATTGATGAACAAATCACTGACATAAATTGCTCGCTGAGCGTAATAATTTCTCCCTGTTGAGATAAGAATATTCTTGGTAATAAAATTATGCCTATCATGTGAATCTATTTTAATATTTGACCTAAAATGTGACAGAATTTCTATTGAAATAAAATTATTTTTATATATTTATATGATGTTAATAAATTTAATTTTACATGCCAGAATTTGTAGTATTATTTTTGGGCCTACCATCCAAACAAGGCCAGCCCACCTACTGGCGCTGGACCAGTAAAATTTGAGCAGTTTGTTTACTGTTCAAAAGGAGAACACGTTCAACTTCGAGTTGAGGATAGTCGACATTGCTTAAAATCTAATCAATTTCAAATTGATTTGGTAACTTTCAATTTTAACTTAACCAATTGAAGTTAGACGTGATAACAATACAAGTTCAACTCAACCTAGAGATGGGTTAAACCCCATTCATTCATAGATCAATTTGAGTTTGGATTGTTGCTCGAACTAATCAAGCAATCTCAAATCCCCGAACAAATTTAAAATTATTTTGAAGAAACTCATAATTATGCCCACATGCTTGCCCAATACATTTTTTAATAAAAAAATACACATTTATTCTTTCATATATATTTATATTATTTATAATTAATAGATAAAAATTTAGCCAACTTCGATCAGAGTCAATCTGATCATGCCTCAAAACTCAACTCACTAAAACTATGAACTGTAAAAATGACTCGTGACTCAACTCAATTATTGACTCGAACATTGAGCCACATGGATCTCGAGCCAAACTCTTGCCTATAATTTTGGGTGTGCATACATATAGTTCATCTATTTGTTATCGAAGAATCAAAACAACTCCCTTTTGGTTCCCCGAAGCACCGAATGGATTGGAAAACATATCGTATCAAGGTAAGCAAAGATTTTGATATCAAAAACACGATTTACAGCACCAATATTAGCAGAGTTAGCATATCATATCCAAAATTTGCATCACAAGAAACCCCACAATGTGAAGGTACCTGGTAGCAATTGCCTCCTTCCTACTGAGAATTAATCTCGCTTTTGACTGGAGAAATTTTAGTCTCAACGTCAACCTCGCTGATTGAAAACAAAGGTGAAATCATGAGAATCCATTTTCATGAATAATAATACTTAAAAAGGCTAAATTACATCCAGCTTCTTAAATTTAAGATAAAATATTATACAGATTCGAAGTCGGGTAATATCAAATATCCTTCTATTAAAAACACTATCAAATATGAATAAAAAGACTTTTATTCTCTATTTTTTCTTTTATATGTCTCCTTGTAAGGAACGCTAACGAAAGTTTGACGAAAACAATTAAAAAGAACCCGTGTTTAAGTTGACCTTAAGGATCAGTTTGAAAATTTTAACGAATCTCAAAGACTCAAATGCCACCTTTCAAAAATGGTGAATCCAATTGATATTATCCCCTAACTTCAAGGACCTGTATGGTATTTACTCATATTTAAAATATCTTATTTATATATTAAACATTCAAGATTGATTCAAGTATTATGCATGTGATAATGAAGAAGAATGAGAAGAAATAGCTTTCGCACACCTGTCTGGAGCTTCAGTTTTACTGATTAAACTGATACCTTTCAATGAAAGCAGGTTGAGGAAATCATTCAGTTCCAATATCTTTCGATTTTCGTAGAGTAGATGCATGAATTCGTTGAATTTCTTTGGTTCCTAAATGGAAATTCAGGTATTAATACTCTTTCATATGCTTCTTCACAAATACTGAAAGAATTTCATGGAAAATGCACACATATACATGTATGTAAGGCAATAATACAACAATAATAACCAAGTCTATATCCCACTAGGTGAGGTCGGTTACATGGATCTTTTGATTCCATTGCGTTCTATCAAATAACAAGTCCTAATTTATCTTCAAATATGTGAGATCAGATGGTTTATTGTCATGTCTTATTTGGTCTTACTTTTCCTCTTTTAATATATGCAAAATCTAATAACTCAACTCTCCTTACTAGAGTCTCTATCGGCCTACGGTTTATATGTCCAAACCATCTTAACTGACTCTCCCTGAGCTTATCCTCAACTGAGGCTAACTCAACCTTCTCGCAAATAAATTCATTTTTCATCCTATCTTTTTATGCATATTCACTCATTCACCTTAGCATACTTATTTCTGCGACATTTATTTAACTTGTGTTTTCACTTCATGGGCTAGTATTCTGCAATATATAATACTGTTGGTCTTACAACTATTCTGTAAAATTTACCTTAACGTTTAAGTAGAATTTTTTTATCATACAATACACTAAAAATATTTCTCCACTTTAGCTATTTTGCTTAAATTCTGTTGATAACATCCTCATCTATTTCACTATAAATTCGTGTGAAGAATAAAATATAGAAAAAAAACATAATAGATGTTTATGTTAAATCTATGATTACTAACTGAACTGAAAGCTTAAGCCAGTAGGATAAGAATAATTTATGTTTTTATACGCTCCCCTCACATGACAATTCTGCATAGGCTTTTTGTTTTTTCCTTTTCTTATCTTATGCCTAGGACAATTGGAGGGGTCACGGACATTATAGTTTGTACTACCACCAACATCTGATTTTATTTGCTGTAGATTAGAATTGAAGTTGACTGTTAAGCACATACTTTTTCAATTGGATCCTTCTGATGTACTTGCATTGCCTTTTAAATGATGAAGTTATCTTTTTAAATTATAATGTGGGTATGACCCACAATTAAAAAAATGAATAATTTAAACTTCATTAAAGATAAACTCAAAATTTCCTTTATAGAAAGAGTTTTTGACTTGGAACTTGTTTTTGATTTGAAATTTGATCAAAACTTTCCTTGGGAGGGAAAATATAGTTTTGAGACCAAACAAATTTAATCTCAAAATTTGGGGTTGTTGGTTCGTGAAGTTATTTTTAACTAAGATAAAAGATAACTTTTCATGTGATCAAATTAATTTCATTTTGAAACATGTGTAGAATGTGAAATAAAATTGATTTTAATATTATAATTTGTGTAGGATTTGAAATATTGTTAATTTTGACTCGGGTTAAATTAACATGGAAAAACAAACAGCCTTTTCAATAGCAAACAAAAAAGGGTAAAGTGAAACTAGTATTTCACAAATAATTGATAAAATAAAACTAGCATTACTCAAATAATTGATCAATAAAGTTGTGGAAAGTAGTTTAGACAAGATTATTGATACTTGGGGGACAACAAATGCAATTAATCAGAACCAATAATTATTCCTTACAACAATTATGAGTAAATGAAAGGTGATTACCTGCTCCATGATGCAACCTTTACGAAGAGCAATGAGGCATTCAATTGCCTTTAGATGGTGGTCCCCTCTGTAAGAGTTTTCCAAGAGGTTATATATATAATCCTGCATATCTTTGATGGCCTTTTCAACCCACTTTGAGCTGTCCCTGCGTGCCATCATTTCCACAAAATCATCAATGGGATGCAGATCTCCGATTTTTTCGACCTTAGCTGCAGAGGAATCTATGCGTAGCACGTCGGTTGCTTCTCCTTCAACACCTGCGTTTTCATTTGAGTTGAATGGTTCTTCTTTCAGTGCACGTTTAGAATTTCCCCGCTTCTGCAAAGGCAAAAAAACACTAAAAAGGAAATGCCAGTCGGGATACAACTATGCATACACTCAACAACTTTAGTTAACCTTTGGGTTGTTCTTTAACTCGAATTGGCATTGAAAATAATCCACTGCTGAATATTGCGGATAAAGAAGATCAGGATCAGCTCCCATTATCATCTTAACGCTTGCATCAAGTGGGGGAAGTTCCGCATCCGAATACTTTGATCTCAGATCAAGAGTATGGAAGAAACGCTGAAAAATAAATACATATAAAAAAAGCCAATCATGTTGTCAAAAGACAATTGTAGATTCAGCATTAATTTGATGACCGTGTTGATGCAAAGCAGCTATAACCATGCAAATTCTATATGAAAGAGGATAGGAGGGTCAATTATTCAATACCCATACTGAATTTTGAGCAACACATTTGCAATCTGATCTTTCGGAATGTTTTGACACGGCTGACCTAAACAATATGAATTACAAGATGAATCATAGGATAAGAACCTGCATGTTCTGCAAATTATGAAGTACGTTGTAGTTCAGTTCAAAAATTTCTTGGCTGATGAAGCTTTTCTAACAGTAAGAAATGACACAACTCTACAAATCAGCTAAGGAGTGATTAACCCTAAGCCTCGATCCCTAAAGGCTAATTACTCCTGTTAATCTAAATGGATCCCTTAATCATGCTCATTGTAACAATCAGACTGATCAGGACGCTAATCCCCAGGGTAGGTCACTTGTCACAACCATTAAATCGTAGTCGGCAGTCAAGTCACCATCAAATACACATGGAGGGCTTCCCACCCGCCCCCTGAATCATGCTAATTGCTCCTGTTAGTTTAAATGAAACCCTTAATCATGCTTGCTGCTGCAAACAAACTGATTAAGACATTAATCCATGTAGAACAGGTCGACCTGCCACAACTCGCTGAATCAAAATCACCTGTAAATAGACATGGAAGACCACCCACCTCCCAACTCATGCTAAGGGTGCATCCCTCATAGGATATCACATACAACCTCCCCCCTTTCCTATTAATCTTAAATGGAACCCAGCCCCGTTATGCTCATTGTCGTGATTAGACTGATAGTGGTGCTCCTAAACTCTAATCCTTCATTAGCCCCTAATAGTGTCAGGATTACCATCGAATTAATGGAGCCCCACCCACCCACCCACAATATGAATTTATGCCCAAGAATCCTTAACACATATCCTTATATGGATGCAACATTGTTCTTAGAAAACCATACAGGCATAAATTCAATAAACAAATAATTTTGTGCTAATGGCTTTAGACTTTCTACCAGCCATAGTCACAATGTTACTTGAAAACATTTCTACCACCTCGTGAGAAAGGCAATTTTCCAGAGTTGCTCTAAAAAGAGCTCAATATAGAAATAAAATCTATGTAGCTGGCCCAAACTAAGCTGGGAATAAGAATTGTTACAACACCAAAAAGGTTTAAGTGAGCATTTGTTAACTCCAACAAGGTTTTAGGCCATGTTGAAAAACAGGATTGTAACATAAGCCAGTTTTATCGCCAAAGAATGACACGTGTTTTAACAACAAAATAAAAACCTGGAGGACTGGATTTGGGGTAAAGTCAGGTTTCAGCGCTTCCTCTTCGCCAGGCGGTGCAAGATCTAGTGCCTTAACAAGGTTATCTGAAGCCTCCTGCTGTAGTTCGTTTGGTTGCCGAGAGGTCAGCAAATCACTAAATGATGGAAACCGGTACTCCCTCACATCCTCAGCAAAAGGAAGTACATTCAAGTAGAATGAATCAGGCTGCTCAAAGAAGACAATGACAAGAGTATCTGATATGGGCAACCAACATTGAACCAACAAGCAATAAAAGAAAGCATAAAGCACAACATGGCTGAAAGCTCACAATATTATCTTCAGAAGATATATTAGGAGTCAACACTCCAACTACAACGCTTCCTTGACCTTGTCTCCATACACACCGCAAAATAGCAGCTTTATTCATTTCTTTCATAGATCTAGCCAGGGAAGACACTGCTAGTATTGCTTTAGCATTCCCTGGCTCAGGGATAAACACATATACATCCTTCATATAATAGTGCCTTCATTGAAGAAAAGGAAAAAAAGAGAACCATCACAAGATTTACGTTATTAAACTTTTTGTTTGGGAGTGTTTATAATATGAATCAGATTTATCTCACCGAAATATGTTGGAAATATCAGTAAATCCTAAAAGCTTCAAACTTTTGTCTGGTTTAAACTTGACTGCCTCCCATTCAGCAGATGATATAGGAACTACTTGTGGCCCATAACGGTATCCCCTAATTCTTTGTTCTGGTGGAATTACCTTATCAGAATCTTCCGCGCTTTTGTATTCATAGTCTATCTTAAGTTCATGAGTGGCAAATCTATCAGTTACTGGTGCTTTATCAGAATACTTTTTCAACGTAGGAAACTTCTCTTCTGATGTTTTCTTGTAGACCCACACCTGGGATTATAAGACAATACGTAATATGTTATGACATGTACTAGGTAAGGCAAACAACTATGACAAATCTTTTTGCAGCTTGATTACCATAAGGTTTGTTCAACTTTTGTGAGAATGCATGACTTCTCACCTTAATCTTCATGCTTGAGCTTAATTCCAGGTCTCCTCTATATACAGTGACAGGAGATATGTTTCGAGTCTTAAGAGCACCCAGCAATGATCTTGGCCCATCAACATGTATGATCTTTGAAATTGTATTCCTAGAAAATTGATTCAGCAGGTATATATTCTCATCAATTATCTTTTGTTGCACTGATCCAGCCAGCTTACTCTTTATCAATATACACTCTAGTCTCACTCCATGTGTTTTCATCAATTGCCCAATAGTGTCAACCTGATCTGCTTTAGTCCCTTCATCTGGCTCCTTGATCTCATGCTGTGCATTAGTTATAAGACATAAACGGTGCTTTCCCTTGTGTGCAGGCCCAAACTTTTTTATCAGCATATCCATTCCAACAACAATTGCATCAAGAACTATCAAATGTCAAGGAGAGCTGGTAGAATATAAAATGGCCATAACCCACTAGCATAAGATTTTAGGTCTGTTGGTAAATAGAGATTTAATATGGTATCAGAGCCAAAGGTCTTAAGTTCGAACCTTAGACCACTAATTATTTATAGCATAAAGTTTCTTTTTAAGTGCCTAGGTTGAGCTCGACATTGCAAAACAAATAAATTTGTGCATGAGAAGACACGTTACAATATAAAATGAGTCATGGGCTATAGCAGACTAGCTTAAGCTTTTAGGTTAGTAGGTAATCAAAGATTTAACAGAAGCAAAACATCATGTACAGGATTAAGCTGAATCTTAATTAATTAAATTGCACAAAGAAAGGGAATTTGAAAATCATGCATCTTTCTTCCTTCTTATTTTCTGTTAAACCATACTACTAGGAGAAGTTGAATTTACAGAAGAAGCAGAAAGAAATTTTAAAACAAACAGGATGAATTAGTTATTTTCAACCACTTATAACATAGAAAGGCTGTCAAACAATAATCAAACATGGTAATAAATAAGAACCAAAGGGGAAAAGTTGAACATCCACAATGATATGACTTAATAGTTCAGGATACAATCGCCATTATGCGTGCCTCGTTGAAGCTCGTGCAAGGAATCCATTACATCACTATCGACAACTTTGATATCCTGTAAAACCAGCACATGTAGATATCCACCCACTTCTTTTTGGAGATCATTTTTTGTCTCTGAACATCCCAATATATAGCAAATGGGTAAATCATAAATAAGAATAGAAAAGAATATGTAATATTCTCATATGATGCTGTCAAAGCCGCAAACCCTCAAGACAGTAAGTTTACTGTTTTATTGGAAGTTTTGCAATCTATCAGCTCCCTAAGTGCAAGAAACCTATATAGATAAAAAAATATAGCTTTCAATTGCATATATACAGCTTAACATCTGTTTAGTTGGTTTCCAAGTTGGTCATAATTTTTTTTAAAAAAAAATAAAGTAATTTATACAATTCTCAATACATCAACCAATTTTATTTAATATTCTCACAATTAACTAACTTTATTTCTCATCATATATATATATATATATCTCAAAAAAAGATTTATATTTTTTATAAAAAAATTAAAAAAAAGGTCATGGCCAACTTGGGCATGAACCAAATAGGGGCTTTAGAATTGCATTTGTTACTCAGCTTTGTTTTTCAAAGAATTTCACATGTTCCAAGCTTGAAATATAACAAGTTCATTACAACTAGAAATTCAACTTTGATAAAGAAACTGTAAAGGCTTGGCTACCTACTAACCCAAATATACAAGTGAGTGGATTAGAAACTTAAACATATAAGTGAGTGGACACGTACTAACCCAAAAGCCTAGGCTAGGTAAGAGCCACCCATTTATATATAACTACAACAACATTTGGTAAGCTTACCAATGTAGGTTACCAAATGTAGGATTAATCTTTTACCACTCTCATGTGTACACAACAATGCTCCCCTTCACATAAGAATCTACCACATTAGATTTACACCCCTTCAATAGGCCACCTATCAAATGCATTACCAATCAAGAGCACATCTCTCACCACGACAACCACATCATAAAGTTACTTTTTTAGCGACTCAACCATGGTAGAAAGCATTGAAGACCCATGGGAGTACAACATCACTTTGTTCCCAATTGAACCATCGACTCAAATACCAAACTATTGAGGAGAAAAAAGGGGAGGCCAAATGTACAAGTGAGTGGGCCAACTAACCCAAAAACCCAGACACATGTGTCAGGGCCACCCACTTGTATGTAACCACCACAACACGCTTACCAATGTAAGACTAGTATTTTGGCATTCCCATGTGAACACAACAGAAGTATGATTGTTTTTGCGCACCCCCGTATATGATTTAAAGATCACAAACCTTTTCTTCTAAATAAGAGAATAAACATGGTGTGATTTCATTGAAAACTGCAAAAGCATTTTGAACAATGCTCTCTCGTTGCTACATTGCTAAGAGACTACGACCCTCATCATTCACACACAAAAACCTATTGTTTTGCACTCATCTTTGGGAAATTTTTCTAGGAGCTTGCTTTTATTCAAATTGAGAACACAAAAGACAAAGTACAAGCATTATGGTCTCGATGAATCTGAAGGAAAAAATAACAATACTTTGACATCATATGGGACAAAAGTCCCATCATGCAACAACTTTAAATTATTTGATTATGTTATCCACAATGAAGAGGGTGTAGAAGCGGAAGGTAATCATGGAATCATGGCAGGATTATTGAAAGGGTTTGGGGTAAGAGTTCAGTGAAATAGGAGATGCTTATAAGGTTGTTGGAAAAACTTACAAGATCGTTATCCAACTATGTCAAATGATAATTAACGTTAAGATGTTAAATGAAAAAATACATAAATTAGTGTAATTGAGATGCACATGGTTAGATGGATAAGTGGTTCCAATAGAGTGGGTGACATTAATAAATGTATTGAGCAGAAGGTGAATGTGACAGAATCGAAAATAAGATGAGAGGGGAACATTTAAGGTGGCTTGGCTACATCAAGGCCAACCTAAGCGGCCCGTGCATGTAAACAGGAGATGACCCAAAAAAAAGTTAAAGAGAGGGGAAGACCAAAAATGAATTAAGATTTTATCGTTGCAAATGACCTTGACTTGTTTCAACTCATAGATAGTATTGATGCAAATAGAGTTGAATGAAGAAGAAAAACCAAAGTGGCCCATCCCAACTAATATTAATATTAAGATTAAGGCTATAATAAATATAAAAAATGTCAAAATTAAACTTGTTAACCCAAAATTAGGTTTGATAAATTTAACACCTGAAAAAAAAAGTAGGATATTGCATCACACAAACCACTCTAGGTGGCATGAAGGTCAACAAAAACACATCAACAAAAAATGGTTCTGAAATTATAAGAAACAAATAAAGAATGCAGATTTCAAGAGAAACTAACATGGCCTATCCCAACTAATATTAAGATTAAGGCTTTCATAAATTTAAAAAATGTCAAAAATAAAAATTGCTAACCCAAAACTGGGTATGATAAATTTAATACCTGATAAAAATTCTAAGATATTACGTCACACAAACCATGCTGGGTGGCATAAAGGTCAACAAAAACACATCAACAAAAAAGGTTTTCAAATTATAAGAAACAAAGAAAGAATGCAGAGTTTAATGAAAATGACTGAAAGAAAGCATAGAAAAGCAACATAAATTGGCTTCAATGCAGATTCAAAATTGGTGCAGAAAACATCTATCAAAAATATCAACAATCAACTTTCAAAAAAAAATCAACAAGCATTACCATGGAGACATAGCACAAACACTGATACCTATCATCAAACATAGCAAAAACTTTCTCTATGAAGAGGATACATCCTCACTCAAATGGGAGAGGAGGGAAAAAGGAAGAAAGAAGATACCTTCCGTTCCAAATAGGACTATGCCGACTTCATCAGTCTTACCATAAATTAGCTGTGCAAAAAGCAAAAGAAGTTTTCACGAGAACATTTAAGATAAAGGCAGCAAAATGGAAGTGCAGTAAAACCTTACCCTTCGATGCATTGAGGCAAAGGCCAAAATATATGCACATAAAATGGAATCACATATATTTAAAGATTGAAAATAGGCTACCAGATTTAGAGGGAGTAAATTATTGCGATGAACATGAGAATTATCCAAAGATGATGAACAAGAAGTTGAGGTGTTAGCATAGAAAGTGTGGCCCTTACCTAATGGCCTTGGTTTTTGGGTTGGAAGATATTTATCACTTGGATATAGGTCTCAACTTAATTCTCTAAGATATCACATTCAAAAACAAGCAAGTGCTTGATGGTTCAGCTAGGAATCTAGGATTAAGTAGTTCATCTGGGTTGTGCTTTTATAGATTTTTGACACTTTTCTAAGATGGTCAAAAAGTCCAAGTGCGGATGACTTCCATTGTGGCTGCATGTGGTTCAGGGAGCTTAGGGTGCATGCACTTAATGGGTTAAAACAAAGTGAATTTAATATGGATGGACTTTTCATGTGAGAGGAAGGTTTTCTGAGAAACACCTAAGAATTGACACACTCTGGATGATCAGTAACAACGTTTTAATATACAAGCTTTGGCCCTTAGCCATTGGCCTAGGCTTATCTATCACTTGTGCAGTGGCCTCAACTTTTGTTGGGAGGTGCCTATCCGTTGTGTACAGGCCTCAACGTGGTTCCCAAGGTATTTTTCAATTAATATAAATATATTAAATGAATGGGAGGGAGGGAGGGAGGGAGAGAGAGAGAGAGAGAGAGAGAGAGAGAGAGAGAGAGAGAGAGACTATTACCTTCTTCAGTACAAGCATTGTGCAGACCTTTTCAACTTCCGGAAGAACACCATGCATCGTTGGTCCAACATCAATAATCAGAACTACAACTTCCTAAAAATAAGGAGCAAGACAAATAAGAGTATACCATTTGAAAAAATCACAATAGATACACATAAGCACTTACATCACAAACGCCACAAAAGAAAGAAAATTTTTCCCAAAAAACAGAACCCCGACTTCTACAGACAATAGGTAACGAAAAATTCACAGCAAATAGTCCCAACCTCGCGACAATCCAAAAGTCAATACTTCAAAAAAAAAAAACATCAAAGAATCGACAGCAATGGAGTCAAAAAACAAATTTCTACACACGGGAAGCAGGAGAATCGAAAGGACAGAGGGATTAGGGTTGCCGAACTAACTTTGTTGCGGGCCATCCTCAGTGGCCGTAGAAGGGAAGAAGTGGGCACGAGACGAGCTCAGTGAAATGATGGGGAAAGGAAGCTGCAGATCAGTCTACTGAAGGAAGAGAAGTGCTTAGAATCTCGACTTCCTTTTTGATCTTCTACTGAAGGAGAGTTTATTGCTCTCCTTCCCGCCGAAGTCCGACGACGACGGTGAAGACGAATAGCTTCCAGAAGAGCCTCCGAGAAGGGATTAATTTTCCCAGAGAAGGCCTGGTTCACCGCTTCAATAAAAAATTAAAATTTGGATAAATATCATCCAGATCCCTTACATTAGTGATAATATCATGTGCATCCTCAGTTTTAAAATTTTTTAATAAAACTCTCAGTTGATATTAATATCTCAATCAATTTTTTTAATTTAAAATATTATAATAAAATAAAATAAAATAATTTAAAATAATATATAATATGAAATAAAATAAATTTTATTTATATTAAAAATTATGTAAAATATAATAAAAATTAATTTTTTATTATTATTGTTTATAATAAAAAAATTATTTTGGTCTAACATAAATCTCAATAGTGAGCTAATAAAAATTTTATAATGTAGTACAAAAAGCACTTAGAGTCTTAAAGCTATTATGATGATCTAGATAAAATTAGATTCAAAACTTATTGGTATAGTATTTATTAAAACTTTAAGGTAAATATCATCTAGCTTGATGAGGTTGATATTAATTTTTGAATCAATTATTTTTAATAATTTTGCTTTTTTCTTCTTCAAATTAAATATTTAAAAATAAAATGATAAAAATATCTTTCTCTTATTCCACACCTGCCAGTACTGTCGGCCACGACTTTGGGTCATCCACAGCTTTTTGCCAATACCGTCAACCACAATGTTATACTCATTCCAGTCGAACTGGAGGTCTACTTTCCTAGTATCAAAAACGCCAGCAGCTTCGAACCCCAAGCTCTCCTAGAATGACAACAGCAGAATGACAATAGAAGACTCGAGCTCGACCTTCTCAAAGAAAATAGAGATTTGGCCGCACTCAGGCAAGTCGAACACAAGCAATGAATCACAGAATGCTACAACAAGCACATTGTGAGAGGGCCATTCCAAGAAAGCGACCTTGTCTTGCAGATGCGCGATGGTGCCCGCCATGGCGAGTGATATTAAGCAGCCTCTATGAGAAAGAGGGAGGCAAAATAGGGTTGCCACCGCATGCTCCTGCTTTGCTTCCTATGGCCCTCGCATGTGCAGGAGGCCTCATAGAGCAAACGTGAATGGCCCCTGTACATGAGTTAGAGGCCACACAGGGTTGTTGTAGCCCATGTGTCCCCTGCCCACTAGCACAAGGTCGTGCGAAGCTGTCACCATGCATGTGGGCCCCATAAGTGAGTGGGTGGCTGAGAAGGGTTGCTGATAGGAGTGGCAAAATGGGTCGGCGGGTCGGGTTCGGGTCGAACCCGAATTCAACCCGACCCGAATAGCCTCAACCCGAACCCGATCCATTTATTAAATGGGTCAAAATCCATGACCCGAACCCGATCCGATTAATAAATGAGTCGGATTGGCGGGTCGACCCGATCCGTTTATAGAGTATTTTTTGATAAATGCCCAATCCGAACCTTACCCGACCCGATTATGCTCAACCCGAACCCGACACATTTAATAAATGGGTCAAAATTCATGGCCTATACCCGAAATTTACGGGTCGGGTTCGGGTCGGGTTCACGGGTCGGATCATATATTGCTACCCCTAGTTGCTGATGCCAAGTGTATAGCTACTTGATCGCCTGCTTATGCTTAAAGGCCACAATTGACATTAGCTGCTGTAACATCTCATCATTCAAATATAAAAATATTATTTTTTTTTATTTTTGAAAATTATATGACTTAAATATTTTTTAAGAAGCCATCTATTCCAATATTACAACAACCCAAATACATTTAACTACAGAGTTTTCCTTCATTAGCTTCACAATTTTGTCTCAAAAATTATTTTTTATTATTTGAAATCATATTTTTTATTTATATAACTCAGAAATTTTCCTCTTTTTTAATATAAGATAATTCATATGTTCCTCCACTTAAAAGCCTGCTAAGAGCCACTCTTTATTTAGATGATTCTGATTCACTCATATAAAGATTACCTCAACAGTCACTCTCTGATCTCTTCAATCCTAGGTCATCACAGACCCACCAACTTCTGCCTAGTTTGTCTTCAAACTATATTGTACTATAAGAGGTCAACACTAATACTATATTATAACATCTCGTAATTTAAATGTAATAGTATTATTCGCTTTAGTTTATGAAAACTGCGTAACTTAAATATTTCTTGGGAGGTCACCTATCTCATTACTACTCCAGCCCAAGTACGCTTAATTATGAATTTTTCTTTTATTAGTATCATAATTTTTATCCAAAAAACATCTCTTCTATTTGAAATTTTATTATTTACCTATACACTTTAAGAACTCACATCTCTTACTTATGTAAGACGATTCATTTATGTGCCTCTACCTAAAAGCCTGCCAAAAAACACTCATTGTCCAAGTGATCCAATTCACTCATATAGATATCATTCCAACAATTACTTTTCACCTTTTTCAGTCCCAAGTCATCACAATTGCCTTATTGGGTCACCACAACCGCTCTATTGGGCCGCTTGCTAACTCGCAAGCGGCTTCAACTCTATATAAGCTCATAAGGCTTCACATGCAGTGTCAGCTAACATCAACTATCCTCTCACAAGGGCAAATAGTCGTGGGGCAAAAGATGAGAGAAAGAGAAAAAATAAAGATATAATAATAACTTTAATTTTTTTATTTTTTAATGAAAGAACCTTTAAATATTAATATGTTATTAATTTTTTTGAAATCACAAATTTATATGATATTATTCTTAACCTCAAAAGTTTAGATGATATTTACCCATTTAATTATTATAAACTCAAAAATATTTTTCAATTGATTAGCATCCTTTTGTCAATTCAACAATTTATTTTTCAAAAACTCTCTCTGTTTGATATATTTTAATAGTTTTGAGTTTAATGTTAAAATTCATTAATGACAAAATAAAAAATAATTATTAATGTTAAAATTTACAAAGAAGGTGAAATAAAAATAAAAATATGTTTAAGATGTTTTGTGGGGCCTCAATCAAACAAATCTTTGAGTTTTCTTTCCAATCCTCTCTTTCCCAACTTGCAATCTTACTACTCCCTCTCCCTCCATGAACCTTCAAATAGAATGGTGTAGGAAGAAGAGATGGAGGCAACCCAAAGTCTCCACAGAGAAAGGTGCAGAATAGAGAGGGAGAGGGGCTAACATCAATGTTTGAAACTCAAAGCATACAACCAGCTCAATAATTGCTTGATATCAATATGACTTGAAGAAAATTTATTAAAAAAAAAAATCGATTTAACTCGATGTACATATAAATACAGATAAATCTGAGCAGAATGAATCCAAGACCAAGCCACAACATAGAGAAAGGTTTTTAACAGCAATTATATTTTGAAGAAAGAGCGAAACGGAGAGGAGAGGGGGAGAAAGAGGTGTGGAGATGACTGTAAAGGGGGAGGGAGTTGCAGTCAACAAAAACTGAAAAAGAAAAAGGTGACTGTTCATCGGGCTTTGAAGTCTATCATTGATACGACAAAAAGGCGCTCACTGTGAGCAGTGATTTCTACACATTTTCTGAAGCATCATCTCCATGAGGCACACCTTTGATCCCAACTGTAGCAAGCTTCTCGGCCGCAAGCCTCTTCTCCAATGCTTTGGCCCCTCGTTCTCTGTAATGAAGCCACCAAGAGAATGGCAAGATGTGTTAAACAATCCGTTATGGAAGCATTTGATTTAGGAGGCGTTTGGTTCAGTGTTATCTCAATGTTCTGTTATCTTTAGAAAATAATTGTTTGGTATAGTTTGATGATATCTTTAAATAACATTATAATTAATTACAAAAATGCTATTACACGGTGACATTTAGATGTCACCTCAAATCGGGCGACATCTCAAGATAACACTGTCAATTTGTCATTATAATGTCAATAACTTCCAACTAAACAAAAATAATTTGGATAGCATTAATATTTTCTAATATCATAACATTGAACCAAATAAATGTCTATTGATGAATAACAATGACATTTAGATAACATGACATCTAAATAACATTGACATTGAGATAACACTGAACCAAACGCCCCCTTAATGTTATCTACATATTTCTGTTATCAAAACATAAATATTATGAAAATGTCTGCACTATCTCTAAATTTTTATTTGTTTAGTTCAATATTATACTAATAAATAATAATAATTAATTTAACCTCATTCTCCTCCACATATCAGAAAACTAAAAAAATCAATTTCTATAAAATAACATGGCATAATATCATAATAATATTGAACCAAACGCACCCCTAGAACAGAGACTTTCTCCTCCAAAAAAATAGAGTAAAGATCTAGGAGATGTAGATATTATATTCAATGAAGACAAAGATTTCAGAAAATAGACTTTAGTGTTTTAATATATCTACATCAGCGGCAGAACATGGACTATTAAGGAGAGGAGAGAACTAACGTGAAAAGAAAAAGAAAGCAAGTAGTAGGTGGAAAGCAACACTCTAAGGAACTACGCTTACTTATAGAACTCAAAACGGATGCAGCTTATATAACCTTACATTTGCAACATTTTGAAATTTAAAGTTGCGCCTTAATTGAGACACAGCCTCAGCTAGAACTGATTGCAAACAAATTTGTTTATGATGATTAATGGTTATTTTGAAATCATGAAATGGTAAATTCCAAAGTTCAACAAGGTTGGGCGGCATAACAAAGAAGAATACCTCCTCCGTGATGCCTCTATAGGATCTGACCCAGGCAACGGATCTCCCCCAAGCGCAAGTCCCCTGGACTCGATGGAAGTTTGTAATCTTCTTCCACAGAAAACTTTATCAAATATAGAACCAATGGGATCCAGAATTGGTCTGCACGTTCATTGAGCGCAATTAATGTAAAAAATTGCAGACATGTGAAACAACTTGAACAGAAGTACTAGAATGAAAGTGTTATATACCGCAGGAATTCAGGGAAGAAGCTGGAGAAGGTAAACTCATCACTTGGATCACCTTTAAGGCCAGTTTCTGGCCTTTTTTGAAAATAGCGCAGGTAAAGCCAACCAGTATAGATGCCAAAGAGCATTGTTGGAAGGTAAGATGCAGACTCTGGGACAAAGAAGCTTACAGCTATTGAAACCAATGCAAGAAGAGTGGGTATCCACTGGAACAAGTGAGCCAAAAGTAGTTAAGAGATATAGCATTAAACTACAAAAAGCGGTAAAATCCATCAATTTGAACCTTTGCTCTTATCTTCAGTAGAAAAAATAGACCCAGCTCCTGATCTGGCATAATTTGTTTAATGCCTACCAGGAAACCAGCAAGGACCCCATGGAAACCAGAAAGAGGTGTATAGCTGCAGTATAATGGTGAACGATTTTATATCAATTTATGAATGTGTCATTAAGACCAGATTATCACTAGCACAAAGCACAATAACAGGTCCAATAATCCTGTGACTAAGAACAAGGACAGTAATATTTAACCTTCCAAACTTAGCATAGAATTAACCTTCCAAATAACTTAGCATAGAATCTAATTCCATTGATCAAGTAGATATTAATTTCATCTTCTTCCATGTTGAGGAAGCATATGCCAAAAAGTACCTCTATTCTTTATAATATGTCCATGGCAGCTCAAACCATGATTGCAATGCGATTATTTCCATGAATAGAGTCCCAACTCAACTACTAAAGAGCTTCCAGTATCTTATCTTTTGTGTTTCACCCCGGCCAAGTTATATATGGAACCTTTTAGGAATATATCAACTGTATCTTACTTAGAACAAAACAAAAAACTTGACGTTGGTTCTTTCACATAGACATCTTTCATATTTCACTCCCACGCTGTTTATCTAGAGGCCTTCAGCAATTAACACAGTCTAATAAATTGATCATCATAAACATCAGCCTTGTTTCCTATCTCTTGAGTAATTTGTAAAAATCTTCCAACGATGGCATCCATTGACATAACTTCTAACCATGTTAGCTCCAGTATAGGATCCATGCCCCTACAAACTGACAAAATCAGCTTTTCTACATAAAACATAGATCAAACTACTCAAGTTGAAAAAGCAACAAATTTTAAAATTTTAATGGGCAATTACGCCCAGGTCCCTGAGTTTAACGCTTAATATCGCGCAAGTCCATGTTTTTAAAATTATAACATTGGGGTCCCCAAATTTTAATAAATTATCAAATGGGTTTTTTTATTTTTTTATTATTAATTTTTTTTAAAATTACCGTTTTACCCCTGCCATTCTCTCTCTCCTCCCGATCTGGCACACGCTGGATCGGGAGGATAGAGAGAGGCGTAATCTCTCTCTCCTCCCAATCCCGCGCACGCGCGCGCCGGTGGCCGCGCAACCTGCCAGCCGCCGCGCGGCCCGCGTGCCTGCGCGGGATCGGGAGGAGAGAGAGGGGTCGGCCGTGCAGCCCGCGCGCGTGAGCCGGATTGGGAGGAGAGAGAGGGGCAGGAGTAAAACTGTAATTTTAAAAAAATTTAATTATAAAAAAATTAAAAAAGGACCCATTTGATAATTTATTAAAACTCAGGGATCCCGATATTATAATTTTAAAAACGTGGACCTATGTGATATTAAGCGTTAAACTCAGGGACCTGGATATAATTTGCCCAATTTTAATTTATAGATGGCATGGGATAAAAGAGGGAGAGTATTAATATGCACACAAGGTTTTTCGATATATAAAAAAAGAAATTTACAGAGCCTTAGCAATATGATAGTTGCAGTGATATAATTACACTCACAGGTAGCTCTCTTGTGTCGTAATGTAGTACAATGAAATAGCAGTGACAAAGATGCAGATTGAAATTAAGAAGTTGACAACAACAATGAACTTAAAGAATTCCCTGGATCCCCATAATGGTTCCAGTGATCTCCCAAGGAAAAGAAGACCAACTACGCCGATAGCTACCTGCATGATGGAGAGAGTCAGATAAATAACGCATGTTACAAACTGGTCAAATTGAACAAACAAAAAGTCACAACAACAGAAAACCTTAATCCCAAACTATTGGGGAGGGATAAAAGGTGAAACTTAGTCCTTTTCAAACTCAGTAATTTTTTTTTTATATCCAATCAGGAACCAATAATCTACAAGTATAATATATACACACAAGTTATGTGAATTTATTCTGGTTGATGTCACCTTTATCTTTTTTCTTTTTTCTTTGGTTACGGCTGCTGGAGCAAATGTCGGTATATTGCTATGTTTCACATATTTACTGAATATATCAAACTCATAAAAATACTAATCCTTCCATACAAGTCCTGAAGTATGTCTTCCAATCATTATATAAGAAAGCCACTAAAAAGGAAGATTAAGGGCTAAATAGTACTTATTAAGAGTTTGTTTCCCAACTATATAGGCTCACCTTTATAGAATCCCTCTTTTCCCCAATTAGAATGTTAGTCATCTTTAACTAGATTTTTTGCATATCTTTGGTTCATATCAAGTGCTGTCTCCAGCTCTACCTCCCCCCTCCTCTCCCCCTTTCTATTCCCTATGCCTCTCTCTCTCCCTTCCTATTCCCTATAGTCTCATTTCCCCGTACAGAAAGCATTCATTGTATCAGGTTTTGTTTGTCGTGCTTGGCTTATCCTTTGTTGTCATTAGGTCTTGTCCCTTGAGCGGCATTATGTCAAGTAGTAGAGTTCTCATGGTCTTTTTCCTCAAGAATGGGGATTCTCAGGTCTTGAATTCCCTCGAGGTTGGGGTGTCGGGTCCTCGAGGCTTCTTCCTTGATTGCTTACATGACTTGGCTTCCCTTGAGGTCAAGGCCTTGTTATTTCTCAACATATCATCAAGACCTTAGATTCTCAAGACTAAGGTAATCCTCGAGTTTGAGGCTGTCTTGCTCAACTCAAGTTGATGTTGATGTTAAGGTTGGGTTTTTTTCTCAATTCGAATTGATGTTGAGGTCATTGTTACCATAAATCAAATTATCATCAATGTCAACACTGATCCCTCGACTCGAGTTGAAAACGACATTAAGGTATGTCTTGTACACTAGTCATTAAACTTTGTTCTTGATGATTTGGTATCAAGTATCGATTTTAGGTTTAGTTTTAGATCCTGAACTTGAGACATACAGAGATGTCGATGTCCTGGCTTCTACCATTGAGACTTTATCTTGGCCTATGTGGAGTTTTCTCAAGGTGATGTCATCAATGCATTTGACCTCAAGCTTGTTTTGTGCGATGACACAAGTCATAGAGTTGCTTTTGGTGCTTCAAGGTTAACCTCGTGGGTCTTACTGGATGCCCAAATTTTGATACCCAAATCATAAACACTCTTCCTACTTATTAATTCATACACTCGCAATGATGAACAAGGAAAACCTATAGCATTGAAAAGCTCGCCAGAAAAATCACCTAGTTAATAAGCCCAAGACAAGCTCTTGGAAATCCAAGGAAAAGCCTGCAACCAGATAGGATGCCAAAGCACGTGTATTGCTCTACACCACCAAATCACAAGCAGATCCTCCTAGGGAAGGGTGTAATTAGGGTAGAACAGTAAAATGGTTGTGATTAGGGAAAACTCTGCAGCCTCTCCTTTATTCCTTTCCATCCTTATGAGTAGTGATACACTTGTATAAAGGTCTTTTAGCCACTTGTAATTTTCAATTGAGATACACAAGGAGAGTTTAAGGGAAAACCATTATCTTGGTTCTTTATCCTCTTCTCCTATGCTCTCGAGGCCACCTGCTAGCTTCCTCGTAGCTTCCAATCAACCGTGCAATCTATCCCTCTATGACATTCGCACAAAGAACCTTTGTTAGAGGAAGCCTAGTGGCAATGCAGATTAAAGACGAGATTTTTAGGTAGCATGTAATAGGAATGTAACATAAATGGAGATTGGAAATAAGGAAAAAAAAAAAGCTCATTTGAAATAAATTGGGCATGGATGAAATGAGAGAATAGTGTGAATATTAGTGAAAATCAAGCTTTAGAATTTGCATCATGAATGTGGCATATTGGAATCGTTTATGCCTTTAAAATCCTTAGTTGAACCATCCACTTGGCACTTTTGGGTCACTCCTCGAGAGCTTATACTTTGACTTTTGTATCCTCTTAAGTCGTCTAAGCTGTTTATAAGCCTTTATGGGAACCTTTGGAACTTAAGGTGTTAGCCACTTGGAGCCTAACCTCGATACTTAGTGTGTTTCCTCGTGGTTCTTCTAGACTTCCGCATTTCTCCGGGATTTAGGAATATCCCTTAATCACATTTCTCTGTCGTGGCCATTCATTGAAGGCACGAGTCTACTCAAAGTCAATCTTGATCTACCCGTTTCCTATGTTGAATCCCAAATAGACAAGAGACTCCTTCCCAAAGTCACATTTCTTTGTATTGCGCTATAAGTAGTGCTTCCAGAGAAGGTTAAACTTGTTACAAAGGTGTTCGACGAGTGTTTCTCTGCATGGGATGCAAATGAGAATGTCAATGAGCTTATACAGTAATAAATAGTTCGAGGTACAGGTGCATGATGTCATTTTATCAAGCGTACAAAGGTCGTTCGCACATTGCTTAGGCCGATTAATAGCACCAACCACTCATGAAGCCCTTGCTTGGTCTTGAACATTGTATTCCGTGTGTCATCTTCCTTGATGAGAACTTGAGGGTAGCCCGACTTCAGGTCTAGTTTCATAAACATGAGAGCATATTTTAACCGGTCCAGTAGATCATTGATCCCTGGTAGGCTATATTGAGTCTTGATCATGATCTTCAGTGCCAAGTAGTGTGCACACATTTATTAGCTATCATACCTCAGGACCAAAGGTCTCCTTGTAGATCACTTGTTTCGCATGGTCAATTGCCATTAGAGCTAAGTTGCTTTGTCGAGAATTGTGGCATATGAAACATCGATACTTTGTGAAGCGTAACGTATCCATATCAGATACTGATACTCCACGATATTCCACGTATCAGATACGTCATGTAATGTATCAAATTTTATTTTTATTTTTTTAAAAACCTAATACTTATATAATACTTCTTAATACTTCTAATTAGAAAAAAAAAATATTGGAACATTCAATTTGACCTACATGACAATAAAAAATCTCATACATAGAACACAACCTATGTATTGATTCAAACGTTAAAATTAGGAGAGCAATCCTCTAGGCTCGCACAATTGGGATCGCATAGAGCTTTACGCACACTAGTATTCCGGCATTAAAAAAAATTTGGCATCCACAAAATGCAATGTCATCTACTTTGGTGATCCTTTTTTGTAGTCTTACATATGCCAATGATGTTGTTTTTCTACCTCAACAAATATTGTCTTTACTTCTGTTGGATATCGGACATATTTTTTCTTCACCTTAATCAAGCTCATATTACGAAAATAATAGGACTTTAGCCTTTTTATTTATCTATTTATTTAGTCAGAAACTCGAAGAGAGTAGAACATTTATCTACTTTGATTAGGTGAGTATATTTGGGTTTAGGTTACAACATCTGTATTATTATTGATTGTATCTTATTTTCATCAGGCTAATTAATTTAGATTGGATTTAAATTGAAATTAGACCTAATTTATTGATATATATTTCATTTAGATAACTTGTGATAGGCTGAGAAGTAATTAAATAAATCTTATAACATTATTTTAAATTTAAAATTTTTAAAATTCAATAGTTGTTGAAGGATATTTTTATTTTTTTCAAGTTAAATTGTCCATAATATTGCTTTTCATAGTATAAAAAAATTTAAAAAATGTAATTAACTTGAAGAAAGTTCAAATAATATTTTTGAAATTCATATAAACAATATGTATAAATCATTCTGATCTACCATAGAACTACATCTTAAATATAAGAATATGTTTCATAGATTGTGGTAGTGTATCTCTTACAATCCTTCACGAGGTGTACCTCCGATCACAACTATTATAATATGTTGCATCTCCATCGTAAAGGCATAGTATCTCGAGTAGAACCTGGTAGATCTCTAGTAGTGCCATATCACACTAAACTGTGTCGAATCTCATTGTGATAATGAACTTCACTTGACATTTTCAATCGAAGTGTACTATGGACTTACTTTATATCCATCCAAGAGTATATGGACGAAAATGCGCTTCGATCAGCAAGTCAAATCTTTCCAACAAAGCTTGAGAAGCAAGGTTCCTTTAGCTTTCATGTCAAAGATGGAATTCACCAATTCTTACTTCACCCAGAGTTTCACAATGAAGACCTTCTATTAGGTCTATTTGTTCCTAATCGGTCTTACCTCGCTATCCTTCAGTAACGCCATCAGGGAGAGAACGGTCTGACTGCTGAGAAGCCTCAAGTCCTCTTAGCACACGACAACGATCATCAAATTGCTCTTCTTTACTACATTCTTCAACCAATTTGAGGCAGATTCTTCTTCCAATATTTCTAAATAGCATGGCCAAGAATTCCACAACAAGTGCAATACCTATGCACATTGTAGATTCTAGTTCTATCCCTGGAAAGGTTGAAGAATGCAAACGAAGTGCCTTCACCTAGTTATGTATCCATGGACTGTTTACTTTATCTTTGTCGCAGTCCATACCACTTTATCAAACTCTTGTCCATGTAACCAACAGGGTAGAAGTTTTCTTGTGTAAGATTCCATGGACTGCCTACCTTATCCAGAGTGCACCTTTTTTGTGCATGTAGATGTAGGCATCCCACCAAGTCAAATCATGGTGAGACATCTTTAGCTGGGCATACAACATCCAAATATAAGTGTCGTAGCCGTAGATGGAGAAGTAGGTCTCCATCTGCTCAAGCAAGATGTCTACCTTCTTGGCATCAAGCAAACCATCAAACAAGGGAAGGTCGATCTTCACTTCCACCCTAAAGGGTTGTCGTCGGTCTTCCACGGACCATAAGTAATGTCATGACTGGTATGTCCTTCCTGTAGAACTCCTCTTGAGTTTCCATGGAATTGGATGGGCAAACGAGCTCCTTTCCTCGAGCCCTCTCCACTACCTGATTTGCTAGTAAAAAGCTAACTATTGGAAATATTTGAATATCTCACATCATCTCCTTTTACCTTTGAAGCTAGTCCATACGAGCTGCCAACTCCCCTAAGGAGTTGTCTTTTCCTGCCATTTTTTGATCATTCAATGGTGTAGGGAGAGCATTTCATGTTTCTCCATTCTTTTGTTAAGCACTCTTGGTGTTTACCATATACTGAAGTCTTCGAAATTGAGCAATGATACTAAACAGATCCATACAGCCACAAGCTTCCTCCTCTACAAATCTTTCTCTACAAAAAGAGGGAAAGATTGTGTAGTTTTGGTACAAGGCTAAGTGGAAGTTAGCAAGTGAACTCGAGAGAATAAGAGAATAGGATAAAGAATTGAAATAGAAGTTTTCCCTTTAAACTCTTGAGTATCCACTCTTCCAGAAATTATGAGTGGCCAAAAGTCCCTTTACACTATACATGTATCCTTATAAGGATGGAGAAGAATGACGAAGAGGTTGCAAAGATTCCCCAAATTGCAATCATTTTATCCTTTCTTATTTACACCCTTCCCTAGGTGGATCTATTCCCTATGATTTTGTGGCGAGGAGCACTGTGTGTGCCTTGGCAGCCTATCTGGTTGTAGGATTTTTAATGGTTCTCTCATAGGATTCCACGAAGCCTACCTTGAGCTTGTCAACCAGGTAACTTCTCGAGCGAGCTATTCAGTACTCTAGGTTTTCTTACTTGTGGACTCATTGGTCCATCGCAGTAAATCTGGGGAATCAAACGAATAAGAACGAAGCCTAGAATTGTTCATACCTTGAAGATCTTTGATCGAACCATCTCTTTTGGCATTTTTATTGAGTCACTTCTCCAGAGTTCGCACTTTAACTCGTGGTCTTCTTCATTGGTAGTCTTCAAGATTGTGTTTGCCTCTTGAAACGTAAAGGTCATTTCTAAGTCTTTATAGGAATCTCCAAGACTTCTTAAGGTGTTACTTGCTTGAAGGCTAACCTCATACCCCATGCGATACCTAACGGGTGGGCTCTGGTACAATCTTTTAGCTCATGGGGTCCTTCCAAGTTATTTAGGATAGCTCCCTATAATTTCTTCATTGCCTTGGGCATTGGGATCAATCTCTTGATCATTGCTTTCGAACACCATCCATGGTCTGCAAGAGATACCCGATATATATCCCTATTCATTCATATGCAAAAATTTTAAACCTTTTAAAAACCACAGCTACTAAATGGTAAATGACATTAATCTACAAGATGGTAAGAGTCACATTCAGCAAGAAATGTGTAGAACCTAGGATTGACTATCACTAGACATGAAAGATTATTTATTTCAAAGTAGATTTCATCAGATTTATCACAAGAAATATTCAAGAGATCCAACGATCAAAACATTCATCCACATACCCCTGGTAGTGTTTGCTCAGTGTAACCAGCAGTTAAGAGATTCCAAGCAAAGGGAATTGTCCTGTAAAAGTGCAAATATAAAGGTAAGTACATCTTCAAACTTTGAGTTTATTTATTTTAATGAGTAGCAATTACGGAACAATGGAAGCAACTGAAGAAGATAATTTTGCAAAGAGACAAACTAAGAACTATACCAAGTTTAACAATGATTTGATAATTTCGTAACTATGCAGTTTCACAATGAATCATAGTTATCTTCATGAATAGAAACTAACTTTAGTTAAATAAACATATATCTTCATCCTCACAAAAACTGACCAATAGATAAAAAATAATTCCATCATCAACATGCACATACTCAGTAATTTGACAATAAACTTTTTGCAACATTTCCCCATCATATATATATATATATATGTATATATGTAAATGTGTATATATATATATAGAACACATCTTTGTGCCTGTATAATTACATTATCCATCAAAATAAATTAACCACCCTTTTTTGGCATTTTCATTTAATTGATTGGGAGATTTACATATACAACAAAAAAAGTAGCGAATTCATATGTCAGGTGCCTGATTCTTGGAACTAATGAAGGACATGATACTATCCAGCACATCATCATTCAGATCTATGGGGATCTCAATTGGAAAAGGGATATTCCATTAAAGAAGTTCAAAAATATGTCATTTTCTTATTTTTTTTAAGAATTCTTGTTATAGGACTCCCCATCACAATCACTACCACCCTCTTCGATGAGACGCAGGGCCCAAGCACCTCATGTCACCTACTACTGGGAGCGCTTGATGCCATCTCTAATGATAAGTGCCATAGCATCACTTCATTGAGGACAAGTATTATGTTCAGATAATTTTCAAATCAAGTTAAATAAGAGGAGAGCTACAGTAGGGGAGAATTTTGATGTAAGTAAAAAAAACATGTGTGGAAATGCCAAAGGAGGCTGAAGAAAGCTTGTTACTTCATTCACATCCATTTCATTAATTCTACATAAACATTTACAATTTTCAATCAAATTTCTCATTCTAGATCCAAAATAACTATTGTTTGAAGTAGACAGACGATAAAAAAACAACAAAGCCTTAATCCCAACTATCTGGGATGGCCACATGGATTTCTCCTCCATTCAAGTAAAGCAATGGCATCTGTAAGTATAAGTGATTCAAGGTCATTTTCATGACAATACCCCAAACTCATTTAGGGTCTACCCCTTCCCTTTTTAATCTTGTGACTTGGATCCCACCACATTTCCATGCAAGAGCTTCTAATGGTCAATGATATATATGGTCAAACAATCTTAAAAGTCCACCCCATCTTAATCTCAATAGGTGGCATGCTCACCCTCTCTCTAATACCATTATTTCTAATACGGTTCATTTTAATGTGATTATTCATCCATCTCAACATTTTGATCTCAGTTAAATCAAACTTACGGATATTTTACCACATAGTCGAGCAACATTTACTTCTCATATAGTAATAAATGCATTGGTCCAACAGCTGTTATAAGAAATTTCCTCTTCAACATCACAGGCATCTTCCTTTGGCATAAAACTTGTGTCAAACACGATCATTTAATCATCTTGTCTTAATTTTATGATTAACATTCTCCTTTAAGCAATTACAATATGGGACCACTAGCTAGTTTCACAACAATGTAACTTCTATTAAAGATCATCCAATCTACAATAAATGCATTGTCTTATTTTGACTCATTTGAGTCCTTTTGCTTCTAAGGTACTCCTCTGAGATTCCAACTTCAGATCATCTTCATGAATCTTATTTATTAGAACAGTACCATCTGAAAAAGAAAAAAACATGCACCATAAAAACTTGCTTTGGCTTAGTCAACTCAACTAATACCAAATTTAAAAAATAAGAACCCAAAATAGAACCTTGGTTTAGTCCAATAGTAATAGAAAATGCTTTTGAACTATCAGTAGCAATTGTCACACTAATAATCACTCCATCATATATCTCCTTTAGGACATTAATATGTCTAATAGACCACCTTTCTTTTCTATTGCACACTAATGGACATCCTTCGGTACTCATATATATCTTTTCAAGATTTGTAAAAATAATATGGGATCAATTTTAACATCTTCATACTTTTTATCAATCTAACAAGAAAAATAAGCTCCATTGTTGATCTTACAAGCATAAAATCGAATTGGTGGTATGACATTGTGGTATCTCTTCTTAAAACCTATTCAATAGCTCTTTCCCAAAGCATCATAGTATGACTCATAAGCTTAATTCCTCCTATGACAATTTTGCCCCTTGTCCTTAAATACTCTTCCTCCATTATGATTTAGTACTAATGTCATTTGTACACTTCAACACTTCAATAGGAATCCTTTTAGGTCCACAAACTTTATCAAAATTCATATTCTTTAAAGTATCTTTCACTCCGAGACTAGAACTCTCAAGTGTAGTTGCCATTTTTCCATCCTTGAAAGTACTAGAATCATCAAAATTATTTTGATTTTCTCCATTGAAGAACTTGCTAAATATATTCTTCCACTTTCTATGATGTCTTTATCTTTCACAAAGATATTACTATCATCATCCTTGAAACATATGTATTTTCAAATCTTTATTTTTTCATTTCCTTTAGTCAAGCTAATTTACATGTCATTTCCCACTTTATTTCCCAACTTCTTGTATAGAAATTCTAATGATTTAGCTCTCTCTTTCCCGACAACCTTTCTAGCCTCCATCTAAGCTCTTTTATAGTTTTCATAACCCTCAATATCTCTATGATTGCTTCTTATGCCATTATCCTTTTTCCTTAATTAATTTTTGAACCTCTTCACTTTACCACCAAGTCTCTTTTGCATAAGGTCCATTATCTTTTATCGCTTTCAACTCTTTTAATGTTATTCATCTTAGCCCACATGATAATCTGTTACAATATTAAGCCCCCCACTTAACAATTTAAGCAATTTCCTTAAAAGCAAAATATGTTTTTCTTCTTATATATTGCTCTATCAAGTCCTTTATAGTTGAACTGCACTTCTACTCTATATGTGAATTTTGACACATAATGTCACTAATTTATGTCAAGTGGCTATAGCTTCTCCAGAAATAACCTTATAATTCTCACATAAACTTCTATTGGTTCTTCCCATGAAAATATAATCTAACTTTAATTACTCTAACTTTCATATGAGAGTTCCTATTTTCAAAGCATGTATTTGTTATAATAAAGTATAAGTCAAATCAAACTCCAAAAATGGCTTCCTTCCTTCTTCTGTTTTCAACTCCATTTTTGCCTCGATGTACTCTCAAAACCTACCTTGTTACTACTTATATGTCCAATTATATCTCCTCTAATGAAAATGCCTTCCTCATTAAGCATCTCTTAAATAAGCTTATCCATGTCATCCTAAAAGTGCCAATTAAAGATTCTTGTTAAATTCACTTATGGAGCATAAGCCCATAATGAGTCATAAGCCATTTATATTCTTTTCCAAGCACATATACCACAACTTAGATCTTGATTTTTTAATTCTCTAACCTTCATAATAGTCCGCTTCATTTCTTTAAGACAAGTGGCATTAATTCTCCATCTATACATACTATCAACCAACTCCATCACCTCCCTATTAAAGAGCCAATATTTCAACTCTAGAACTAATCTCTCTCTCTTGGACAAGCTTCTTTATCCTCGCTTGTCCATTAATGTACAAGAATCCTTGCCCATTTAACACCTATCTGGGTGTCAATATGACATGTGCTTGCAAGAAAATTCCTTATGCTTGCCTATTTAATACTACATCTAGGCTTCAATGCATCAAGCTGCAAGTAAAGAACGCCCCAAATGTATTTTATATAATAGAAATTCACCAACTTGACAAGGATTACACTAGTTGTCAACCTAAATAATCCTCTGTTCTAGGCCTAGGATTGGCTATGCCCAGAAAAATAATAAAGGTCAACATACGAGGAGTTCTAATCCGTAACAATTGTTTCGATTCCCCAACCAGTTATAAGCCTACAACATCACAAACAATAATAAAGGTCAGCATATGAGTTCTAATCCGTAACAATTGTTTCGATTCCCCAACCAGTTGTAGGCCTACAACATCCAAACAAGATCTTCTAAACCCCCTTTGGTTTAGTCTTCCTCTCTAATTTATAATATTATAAATTAAGCTATCCAATGAGATTCAATAAAATTTGACGGCACTCTCAAGAGGATCGTTTAGCACACTTGGAATAACGAGCCTAGGTCTCCCTGTCACTCATGAGCACAGATTTTCGATGTTTTGCGTTTCATTTACAAGCAGATACCATTTTCTTAAAGTGCAACAATATTGTCCAAGTAATCTAATTATGAATTTTTCAAGCCCATGGACTCCATGATATGCTTGGGGGGCCACAAATGGATGCTATTCCGAGTAGGGAAAAAAACACAAAAAAGGTGCATAGGAGGAATAATAAAAAAGCATGAACTCTCCACAGGAGTTGGATCCTAGAAGCTATCAAGATAATAGAAAATGATTGAAACGTCAGAGAATTTTACTAACATGTTTAAGGGGTAAATATTTGACCATAAAAATTGTAGAAAATTGATCTTATGAGCCACATAATTAAGTTATACAACAAAATGGTAGAACAACAGAAGAAGAAATTATACCAGTATGAAAATTAAATTCACATCAAGAAGATCAACTACAGAAGATATTTGCCAAATGCATTAATGATAAACTAAAGAGAGTAAGAAGAATTTTCATTGGGATTTTGAAATGCACGTCATCTCGTATTACAATGAATGAGCCATAAACTTAAAAATTCACTTGGCACTCGGTAGGATAATGCTAAAGTTATTGAATTATGTATCATGAAATATGACAAATACCACAAGTAGTTGTGTAGGACCAAAAAAATGTCTGATTACATTGGTTTACACCAATAATCATACATAACTAGATAGCTTTTTAAGATTAATTGTAGATGTTATTCCAGTAAAAGTTATAATGAAGTGCATTGGTATGCATAATTCAAATATGACATCATTATAATAGATGATAGTTACATAGAATTAAATTAAAAATCCAAATGAACAAGATTTAACAACAATTTCTAGAAAATAGTATGCTAGACATGGTTGTAATAGATGATATTTACATAGAATTAAATGAAAATTCTAAATGAACAAGATTTAACAGCAATTTCTAGAAAATAGTATGCTAGACATGGTGAAACACCAATATGCAAACAATGAAAAGGCACCAACAACTTTCTATCTTTTTTTTTTAAGATGGCATTCGATCCTAAAGGTCACAATAATCACATAAAAACAAAAGGGATTCTTCTCTGTGATCTAGGCTGCGTTTAGTATAAGTTTTTGGTAGGTAAAATAATTATTTTATACAACTAAAACCTAAAAATTGCATTTAATAAGACTATTGTGAAAAAAAAGCTTGTAAAAAGCTAAAAAAAGTAATAATGGGAAAAGGCAAAAACAAATGCCTTTTGGGAAAGTTATTTTTGCTATAAATAACTTAAAGCTAAAATATCCTCACATATAATTCAAGACCCCCTACATTAAAAATTTAAAATTGAATTATCTTACACAATATTAAAAATTAAAAATATAAATATTCTTAAATATTAAGAATTAAAAATTTAAAAATTAATTTTATTTTAGATCTTACATAAATCTTAATAATAAAGTAATTTCATTTCACATAATAATATATTTTCTCTCTCTAGCTTAAAAATAACTCTCTAACCAAATGATGGCTATGTGTCCAATTATTTCAAAAACATTAATTAGCCATACAACACAACAATTTTTAGCTTGTTATAGGCGAAAATATTCTTTCTGTTTATTACTATATATATGTAATCTTGTAAAATGTACGATAAGAAATCAAAAGAGCAATGTCATATGTATTATTTGGATTGAATTAAGATTGAATTTATGACTTTCAATTAAATTTTTAGCCGAGGTCAGACCGGCTGCAGATCAGATCGTTAATAATCCTAAATTAGATACACTAGTCGATTAAGTGTACTATTAGGTATCAAAAATTTACTATTATCTTTAACCATTCTATAGGACCGAGTAGTCTGATAAACATCGTTATACTGTTTAGTAGCACTTATTTAGCATATGACTAGCAGTTAACCAAATAAAAAAATAACTTTATACAATTTTTTTGCAGCTATACATCGCATCACTTTTTTGTACAGCGCAGCAATGCTAACCAGAGCCTTAGCCTCTGTTTAGTAGAAGTATATTTTTGTGCCGGTTTGAATTGTTTTGAGCTGCAGAGGAAAGGAAAATTATTTTAGGAGTTACGTTATGTAGCCCAAAAGAAACCAAAGAGATTCCAAAACCTTCGGATAACACTTTTGTTTATTAGATCGATGCGTTGTTTATTGTACAGTACACTCAACTAACAGACGAAAACATTCTTTAAAAGTCCTAGACCTCTTTTGGAGATACATATCTTATTTTTAATAATATAATGTGAAATAAAGTTATTTTCTGAAAAGTGACTTCCTTTTCTAAAAATCAAAATAAATATTGAGATTAATGTTGGATGTGAAATAAAAATGATTTGTTTATTGAAACATGTGTCAAATATAAGTTAATTTTTAATGTCGTGATTTGTATAGGAAGTGAAATAAAATTTATTTTTAATAATGAAATTTGTGTAGAATGTAAATAAATATAAAAAATTAGTGAGAGTGTCCTTAGGATGAGTTTGGGGCATTTCGAGGCCCCTTGCAAACAAAGGCTTAATATATTATCAAGTCTCATTGGAGAGATTCTTTGATCATCTGATTATCAAACAAATGAACCATAAATAAAATATTTGTCATCAGTAATTTTTCTCCTTTCTTTTAGCATAGGCTTGATACTAAACCAAATAATCATAGAATAGGTTAGATTGCATTAGCCAAGATTACTCGGAAAAATAGGATTTATAAATCTGACCAAAATAGTTGGGATAATGCTATTTAGTCAAGATGAATGGCCTTGATGGTGATCATCATAAAATTGGTTTGATCCCTAGATTCCCTAAATATTACTAAACAAGATGAGTGGCCTTGAAATTAACTGTGAGATAGCAACAACGAAAATTCAATATAAAAGATAAATTCAAGTTTCTGTTTAATTGTTTGGAAGACTTAATCCATGCATTCCAAAAATATGTAAGGCAGGATTATAGTGAAAAAGATAATAATCCCAAATCTAATATTATATTATCCAACAATGAGCAGTGTTTTCTTTATAAATTTTACAGATCAGTCATTGAGATGCGATATTAAGAATGCAAAAAACAAATCATGGTTAATATTAAAATAACAAGGTCAGATCATTTATCAAATAACATGCTACATAATAATATAAAATGCATTTATCAATGTTCAGTAGTGTAATAAATTAATTTCTTTAAAGCTGGCTCGATACTAGTATATTATTTTATATGGCTCAGGAAAGTGGGTTAACTTTTTGACTAAGAACGTCCTGAAGCACCTGCACATTTAAGTAACCCAAAAATACAGTAAATCAATAATATGTCAAGCATTTAATAACTCCCTTCATCCTCACTTCATCCTTTCTTATTCTCACTTTCTCTCACTAGCAGATGCATCATAACTTCAAGCAAAGAACTCATGCATAAATTACCTTGAACATGGGTGTTACCTTAAAACTGTAGGCAAGTCGTAGCTATAAGAAGAGTCACAAAAAATATAGTAATTAAGATGAATGGAATGACAATATGAATCATCATACTGATGACAAATGGTGATAAAGATTCACAATGTAAGAAGACATAACCCTGTTGTTACCTTGCTGGAATAAGTGCAAGATACGAGACAGCAGAAGGGAAAAACTGGAGTAACGCATATCCACCAATAAGAATGACAGCAAGGCCCTTGCACAGCCGGGTAAAACCAGTAAATATGCCGCTTCCCTGCTTCAACATTTTCATGCCATTCATGAAACTTTTCAAAATGTCTAATGTATTATTGGAAAGTAAAAGATTACCAAGAACTATATAAGCCTGAGAGAACTAAGAAACAACTGTGGGGCAAAGAAAATAATACACTATTGGAAGCAACAAAACCTAAATCATATATCACATTAGCGGTTCACTTAACTATCACTATTCCCTCCCTCCAGAAGTCAATAGTTCCAGCATTTGGTATCTAACATCAGGTTGTTATTCTTTTTAAGAAAATAAACATCCAAACTGCCTATTGTTTCCACGCCTCCATTTTCTCAACGATCATCCACACTTCTCGCCCGCTGTCTCCCTCTTCCGCAACAGTAACCGACCAAGAAGAACATGCACTTGATGAAGTCGCCCTCGTCCATCCTAATCGAAAGTTGATTGCCGGCTAAGAGGGGAAGAGAAAGAGAGAGACGACATGAAGAATATAAACATATGTAGTCTGAAAAGAGAATGAGACGACCGAGAAATCAACACACCAGAGGAGGCGAGGGAGCGAGGTCCATTAGGGTATCAGTAGGCAGGAGGAGGATGGTCAAACAGATACTACGACAGAATCGGCAGAGGCAATTCAAGATCCTTTCGCTGTGGTGACAGCAGAAGATTCAGCTGTGAGGAAGAGGGACAGCTCCGTAAGCAGCGGCTGCAAGGCAGAAAGTGGGAGAAGGTAGCAGCAGTTCGATGGAGAGGGCAGCAGCAGGGCACGAGAAGGACGATTTGGGGGACGTCGGGTTTCAAGAAGACGGCGGAAGAAGAATGGCAACGTAGTGGTTGCGCGCGATGTTGCAGTGATGAAAGCGGCGACCGGCGACGACAGTGATAACGACGGCGGCGGGGGAACGGCGTGTGGGAGGGATGCACCACAGCGGGGATCTGGGAGAAGCAGATCGGGAAGTCTGAGATCTCAAGACTTTTGAGAGACCAGGAAAGGGCAGAGATCGGGAGACCGTTTAAATACTTTTCTCCAAATTTCAATTAATTAATTTGGTACAGAGAATTTAACAAAGTGACGTCAAAAAAAAAATTAACAAGTAAATTATACCTGGAACCCTAAATTTTGGATCATCTTTCCATCACGCCTTCGGGTAATTTTTAGAAAACTTTAAATAAAATTATGATATTAAATAAAATTGTTAATATTATAATATTAACTAAAATTATTTTATTATAAAAAATATAGTAAATGTGATAAAGTTAAAATTTAATATTTAAATTTGACTATAATATAAAATATTTTTTAATTTTAATATTAAAAAATATGCATGAAATAATAATAAATATAAAGAAATATTTATTTATATGTTACATAAATTTTAAATATTATATTTATATTTAAATAAATATTATTTTATAGTTTAAAATTTATTAAAAAAATAAATATAAGTATTACTTAAAATTTTTTATGATATATAATTAATTGTTTTAAATATAAAAAAAAATGATGTTTTTTTTTTTTTGACGGCTTGAACCAAATCGATCGCTGAGCTGCCTGTTTTGATGTTAGGTCTAGAGAGAGGCAGAGGGCCGCTTCCCTCACCGCCAAGTCTCTGTCTTCTCAGTCGCTTCTTTTTGTCTGCGGGCTGGATCCGGTGCGGAAGGGCGGAGAAGAGGCGTAAAGCGGGGCGGGACAGTAGACGGCGATCTTTTCCACCGGTGAGTCGCCGGCGATGGTCGGAACGTTGGTTATCTGGCTTTGCGCCTTCTTCATCCTCATTGCTTTGCTTCTCCTCGTAATCTACCAGGTATTTCTTCGAAATTCTCTCTCAAAAGAAAAAAAGGTCGAGCTAGTTCATGGAGATCGAGAACCTTTCTCAAACTTTTGGATTAAGGGATTACTTCTCTTATTAAAGTTTAGTCGTTTATGGGTTATTTTGGGATTGATATGAACTTATCAAGAGAAGAAAGATTGGTATTTGAAACATTGTTTCTTTTCAGTGAATTAAAACAGATTTTAGTTCATCTCCTTTCATGTATCATCTGATGGTATAACTGACCTAGATGCCATCTGCAGCAAAGGTCTTGAAAAGAACTTACAGTAAAGTTCATCTTCTAACTTACATGGAGGAGATTCAGTTAAATTTGATTGCTCAAAGACATTTTAGGGGTTCCATGTAAAACGCCTTCCACTTACCATTTTCTTGAATGGCTCTTTCTTTATCTTACGATTTTGCAGCTGATGTCATTGGCGGATCTAGAGTTCGACTATATTAACCCTTATGATTCATCTTCAAGGATAAATGGGGTGATTTTGCCGGAATTTGCTTTGCAAGGAGTGTTATCTTTACTATTTTTGATAACTGGACACTGGATGATGTTTCTTTTTTCAGCTCCAATTCTCTACTACAATGTGAGATTGTAAGTTCCTCCCTTGACTGGATGTTATAATTTTTGAAATCAACCGGAAGTTAACTTCTTGGAGCAATATTAATTTGCTAAAAAGCATTCGGCACATTGTGCATTGAAGCTTTTTATCGTGTTTCAAATTTATGTTGTATGTGATGTTATTTTTATACTGATGTGTGGCACTCGACAGCAACATTAAAAAGGTGGATTACATATATAATGTAAAAAACTTGCTTATTTATATATTAAATACAAGAAACTTAAATATTACACTGCATACCCTAAAGAAATATATATTACTCTATTGTTCTTGAAAATCTCAATTAAAATGAATATTTTGTTAATGAAACTATCAAATTTATGCTCAACACACATTAGAGAAGTGAATTTACGCCCAACACACCCCTCTTCTTTTCCTTCTCTTTGAACCATTTTTTCCTTCTCCTCGACTTTTGCTATGTTGCGACACTTACTCTTTCGACCGACTGTTGTTTTAATTTGGGCCGACAAAACGTGTGAGCATTGCAACTGGGTAGCGGGAGGAGCGAACGTGGTGTGTCATTTTCACCGGAGGTGTACGATTGTATTTTCTCAATGAAGTTGTTAATTGTGGTAGCAAGTGGTGTTTCCCTTACGGACGCATGATGCCATTTTCTTAGTGAAGCCGTCAACAATTGTGGCAGCGGTAGAGAGTGTGCAAAGCAGCCGCAACGTTACTAGTGTTTGAGGATTGCAGGCTTAATTTTTTTTCTTTTGGGTATATTGGGTGTAAATTCTGCTCTTTATTTAACAGATAGTTGAGTTTCATCCAATTTAACTCATGTTTATTGCATAAAAGGTTGGATTCCAAGTTAATGACTATTAACATAAGTGTGTATAGTGTGAGATTTATTTGTTTAGAGCATCCAAAGCCTAATATTTAAATTCTTGGTGTTCAATATGTAAATAAGCAAGTTTTCTGTGTTGTGTATGTAAATCCTTTGCTATGATATATGCTACATAGAAGTGAATGTTGACTAGTTAAAGTAGTTTGACCATATACATCATTGACTTTTGGATGTCTTTGTGCTTATGTGTGAAGCATCCAAGTCTTGATAGTAATGAAAGAGAGGGAAAACCAAAAATATCTTGAGGTATAATCATTGACATGACTTTGACTCATTAGTGCATATAGTACTATTTTAGATAGAGTTGGATGGAGAAGAGAAATCCATGCATCTAACTTCTACTAGTTTGGAAAAATGCTTTGTTGCTATTGTTACTGTACAATCAATGTGAAATGTGGGTGTCAAATTTGGGAAGTAAGAAGGGTAGCATACCAAAGCATTTCATCACTTGAGAACATGTGACGAACTTAGGCAATACTAGCTAGATCAGTCCATCTAAACAAGCAAGAGAGTATTGCTTCTTTTTATCAATATAAAAGCATAGGTCTCACTTATGCACAAATTTCCATCATACAAAAGAACAAACATTGATATATGAACACATATGTATGTGTGTGTCTATATGTCTACGAATTTATTACGTAGCATGCTTTTCATATGCCTATATACTATTGATTTATCATGCAAAAAGTGAGAACCTTCAGACATTGTTTAAGCCCTTTCTAATTGATGAAAATATTTTTGGGCATGGCTTCAGGAGGCTAGATTAAGTCATTGTAGAAGATATGGATCTTGAAAAAATAAAAGCCAAAACCAAGTATATAGCCACCCCACCCCCCAACTCTTTTTCTCAGTTTGCAAGTCTGTTTCATTGTGAAATCTATGTCATAGAAGGTCGAGGGAGAAAATATATTTCTATGATTATTTCTTCTACCGCTAGATGGATAGCTTCAGTATTAGAATTTTAAGTAGATGCAACTGTGAATTGTTACAATGGATGATTGAGAGCTACTACTTAGTTGGGTGCTTCACTAGCATTTTAATTTTCATTTACTGTTCTTTTTAGCTAGGACCATTCAAAATGAATATACTTGTTTGAAGTACAATTGAAAGGGTGGGTTTCATTTTGACTTGTATGTCTAAAATGCTCAAATGGTATAATTTTGTTGCGGTTAATTTTTTTGTAGTACATACATGCCAATCTAGAGGTATCTTAGGTTCAAACCAACTTGTTTGAGATCAATGTTTGTTGACATTATTGTCTAATAATCTCAATTCAGTACTTATTGTTTGTGTCCATGGAATAGCAAAGTAGTAGGAAAATTTATGGCACACCACTTTAAAGTTTTCTTGTAGATGTTTTACATATGTTCATCGGCAATTCAAAACACTCTAGCAGCCTCCCAATCAAACATTTAACATATCATTCCTCCTCCCCTTTTTGAGTAGCTGGGGATTATTTAGAGGGTGTGAGGTCCGATTTAGGTATCTGATGAAAGGTTGAAGACAAGAACAAGCATTAATACCTCAACTTGTTGATTATTCAATGTGGGATAATTCTTATGTGCATCCCAACAGTTCGCCCCCTCACACGGTTATCTATCCACATTGAATGGCCATTCTTAACCCTACCAAGTGCATACCATGAAGAACCTACTCAACTATTCGTGCGCATAGTTGGAATCTCCTACTCTTGGAATTTTTCGACTAAGAGCCCTACTCCATCTTGGATAATAGGATTGCCTTCAATTGCAATTTAATCAACCATGTTCTGCCATCATGAGAATTTTTGCATGAACCGCTTGACCCATTAAGTGCATGCCACTAATAGTTCTACTTCATTCCCAAACAATAGGATTACCTACCCTAGGAATTGTCAACTATGATAAGCTTAAGGAAACTCATGGGAGCACCTTGCATGAACCACTTGATCCCAGCCAAACCATCAAGTCTGATATCAATTGATAGGAGGGGAATCACCTTGGGGAAACTAAGTTGAGGTTAATGCACACGTGTACATTTTTCAACCCCAAAGCTTAGGCTAATAGTAACATCCAACACTTTTATATTAACACCTCAAATTATTGATTATTTAATATGGGACAATTATAATGTGAATCCCAACAATGGATAGAGAATAAATCAAATCTTATGCTGAAGAAGTCGATAACATACGAGATATATTGGATGCAGTAGATATGATAAATTAAAAAAAAGGGATATTTCTTGTAGACATAAAAAAGAAGTTAACTAGGGCCAGTTTAGTGTTCAACTTTGTATTCTAGTAATAAATGGAGGATCATTATGTTGAAATGAAAGTTTTAATGCACCTTGGGAAAAAACTAATGCAGAAACCTAAAAAGATGAAACCCAATTTGAAGATTATGTATTTTGGCGCACTTCCTTCTCAAGAATGGGAAGGGATATGAAGTAGAGATGTTCTTTTGTGCTACGAAGCTCCCTGTGCTAAATTAAGTAAAAATCGATATACTTGCTTGAGGCCTACTTGAAATAAGCACTGAAAGAGGTTTTTTGTAATTATATGTTGAGTAAGCATCATCTTACTGAATTGGCTTTTCCTTATTTTATGCCAGATATCAGCAGCGTAGGCACCTGATTGACGTAACTGAGATCTTTAATCAGCTTAATGGCGAGAAAAAACGCCGGCTCATCAAGCTCATCTATCTTGTTATCCTTCTCTTCTTATCTCTATTCTGGTCATAAAGAATACTGCTCTTATTCAAATACAACTTCCTCCTAGCTCGAGTTACTAACCTATGCGTGTTTTTTGTTTCTATGCAGGATGATTTGGAGTGTGCTGGAAGAGGACTAGTAGAGAACTCAGTTTGTATTGTATGATTACTCCTCTCAGGATGCTCAGTGAGTGGCACATTACTCTACATTAGGACTTCCAGATTTAATCAAAATCCTTTGATATGCATAAACCAGTTCTTATCTTTTACATTGAAAAATATCAATAAGATCTAGATATATCAGTCAGAGGGTCCAGTTTGGCTTGCTTCAACACAAATATGGGTTAACCCTTTGGTGCAAATAGAAAATTGTTTTCCATTTCTGATCTGCACCTAAGGATTTTCATAATATCTATTTGGGGCAAATTTTTCAGTGCAGCTAAAAGGTTTTGTTTAATTTGGATTAACTCTTATCCTATGAAGCAGGGACACGACACGGGGACACGGGACACGACACGACACGACACGACACGGCGACACGACGATTTTCCAAAATATAGGACACGGACACGGCATGACACGCCAAATACAATAATAAAATTAACAATTTATACTTAAAAATATATATATATATATATAACTTAATACGATTGGTTCATTTTCGTAAGGCGTAAGGGCAATAAAGAGGAAGAAATTTGATTTAACTTGGTTAACTTAGAATTTTGACTTATATTAGGTAAAATTTTAACAATAATAAGAGATATATTTTTAATTTTATTAAATAAAATTTGAACGATAATAAAAAAAATGAGATAGATATATCCATAAATTTTATTAAAAAATATATAAGATTAATAAATAAATTTAACATTAATACAAACTATATTCAATTCTATCTTATGTATGCTAGAAGTGTCTCAAAAGTATCCTAGAAGTGTCTTAGAAGTGTCATAAGGTGTCCCAAAGTGTCCTCGTGTGTCCAAAAAGTGTCCTTTAGTTTTTTTAATATTATTTTATTAGGACGCGCGCCACGTGGCGTGTCCGACACGGTGTCCCCGCGTGTCCGACACGGTGTTCCCGCGTGTCCTCGCGTGTCCCCAAGTGTCCGTGTGTCCGACACGGACACGACGTGGTTCTTGAAGTGTCCATGCTTCATAGCTCTTATCTAATTCAACTTGCTAAACATTAACCCAAACCTGACTAAGATAATGAAAGGTTAGAAATTGTAACTAGGACATAGTAGTAGGATCTGGGTACTGACTATCCATTCTTGAAATAACACTCAGCACCTGTTTGGTTCAATGTTATAAAACTGAGATGAGCTCAAGTTTGAGATTTAACTAATAGATTTATTCAAGATAACTCTAGTCATTTTGATTCTTTAAAATCTAAATTTAACTAAGATTTATTTTCTTTCTTGTCAGAATTGGCTCAAATAATGATGGCCCAGTCTGATAAATTTCACTAAAATGTGACTACCTTAAAAACCGAGCAAAAATTCTGACTAAAATAGTAATTAAGTTGGCCCATTCATGAAGTTTTTTAATTTTGATTACTGGTCTGGTTAAAACCATGATAAACTTTCACTTAATGCTAGGGGGGTTAGGTGGGTTTTCTTGGCGTTGGGCTATGGTTTTAGGGGGTATTTAATCCCACGGTTCAACCCCGCAAAGAAAAATCAGTTTGCTTGCCCCTTTTCCTTGCGACTTGACACCATGATTTGTTCATGTAGCAGGGCTATCTTACTGCTATCCATTTGAAAAAACTTCTCAAGTTTGAAAGGGACTAGCGCGGGTTTTGGATTGCTTTTGTGTGTTAGAAAGACTGCAAACTTCTATGTTTATCTTCTTGTTCAAACTGGAGGTATTGCTGATCTTCCATAAAACAGTTCTTCCTGTTTTGCCAGTGCTTAGTGGGAAGTGCACCATATCTTTTTCATTGAGTAGTGAAAATGGCCGTTGAAGTTTTCCTTCTATATGTTTTATGTTGGTTGGTGTTATTGATACTATGAGCATATTATTGTCTTTAAGTTTAACAAACTGATTCTTTCTTTTCTTTCAATGGAATGGTTTGGAATTCTCAACACCACATTTGGCTGCATTTCTAAGCAATAATTCCATGAATGTTGATGGTGAGGTTACTTCCCTTGATATGTTGGCTTTATCGATGGAGAAACTATTGTATTTGGTCAATGTAACATATTGCTTTCTCAGGGACCAATCAATCCACAACGTTTTCGTATGCACCCCAAGCAAAGCGGAGAAGAGTAGTGGTGTTATTTTTGCATATGTAGCTACATATAGGAATGATAATGCTATGTATATAAATTTTATCTTGCATATATGTAGCATTCTATTCTTATATGTAATATTGTAATGCTTATACGTAGCACTATATGTAACACACTATTATGCCTATAGGTACTTTCCTAAGAACATGTAATCTTAAATATATTATTATATGTAGCACCGTATTGTTTATAAAAAATAATATCATGTTTATGCGGAGCGCTGTTTTGCTTATACCTAACACAATTTGGCCCATAATGTTGCAATATTATGTGCTATTTCAGGTATTCTATGTCACTTGTTACACATTCATTTGTCCCAAGTACAATAATTTATTCCTATCTTTACAGGTAGAAACAAGTCGTGTCAAAGGCAACTTTGTAGAGCTAAAATAAGGCGTAACATTTAAATTATATAATATAATATTAAGATAATAATGAATTAAATATACTCTAAATATGCTCTAAATAAATTGTTGCAGTTTTTTTTGTGTGTATATTATGTTTAGGCTGGACCTAAGTTCAGGCATGTTGGTGACAATTCAAAAATATAAATCTTAATATTGAGTAAATTTGATTTAGAGGATGTTTAGTTTAATATTATTTTAATATTATATTTTATTATTTAAATGTTATAATATTTAGATGTTATTTTTTAAATAATAATTATAATTTTTAAAAAAAATTATTTATAAATATTATTAAATAAAAATATATTTTTTTAAATAATATAATATAATATTAAGATAATATTAAGGGGCGTTTGGTTTAATGTTATTTTGATTTTATGTTATATTATCTAGAGAAAGTATTTGTTTAGTTTAATGATATCTATAAATAATTTTTAATTAGATTATAAAATTATTAGTTAAAATATGATATGTAAATATCATGATATTTAGATTATATAATATTAAAATAATAATAAATTAAATACCCTCTAAATTAAATGTTCCTTAAATTATTTATTTTTGTAAGTAATAAAAATTGAATTGTTAACCTTGCATTGTTGCATCTTTAACTTATTTAGGGGCATTAAATAATTAATGTACATATCAACACAAGTATTTGTGAGTTTTGAATTAAACCAAATTATTCAATATGAACTGATTTTGAGTCACATGAAAACGAATCAATATTAAATCGAATCATTGATGCAGATTTACGTTCCAAAAAGATAGTGCTTAAAGGAAATACAGGTTCAAGCAAGCCCTACAAAAAGGAAAATAAAAGAAAGCAAACCAGAATAACACACAAGCATTTATGTGGTTTGGAGAAAGGATCCAACATTCACGGGTTCAAACGAGAAAGAAAAATTCACGCGGACAAAACTGTTGGTAGGAAATAATTACGTAAAGATGAAATAAGAACATGTATCTCTTTCAAAAGCCCTTAGAGGTACATTAAGGAGGACTTAGTTTCTCAAGAACTACAGAGCAAGTCTTTTCATTGTTCTTTGTGTCGTATTATTACTTGAATTGAGAGAAGTCTTTTATTTATAGTTGAATGTAATGACGGGAAATCTTTGATAGATTCGTCATCCTTTGATTATTAATAATCCAACTGAAAGGGGGCAGCACCATGTATATTCTTGGGCTTTTTAAGAGAGAATTTGGTTTAATACTATTTGTGTTTTTGTTTTGTTGATGACAATATAAAATTAACTTAAATCAACTCTCTATTACAATTAGGATGAACTTAAATGTCATGCAAATTTAGGTAACACCCAGATGCTATTTTAGAGTAAAAAGTTTAGTATTTTTTGTTACATTATCTAAACATGTCATAAAATTAAATTAAATAATTAAATTTTTTTGAAATAACATGACACATAACATTACAATTACATTGAACCAAATGTCCCCTTAATAACTAACTAATCGGTACAAACGGTATATTGATGAAGTTTGTTGCAAAGCGGCAAGCAATGAGTGGGAGGCAGGTGATACGATAAATGTTAAATTAACTCTAAGGGCCCTTTAGTTTAAGATAATATGTAAATAGGTTCTTCGACATTAATAAAGAGACTAAATGGTGAATATTTTAGATAAACATAAAACCTAATTTGACTTATTAATTAAAGAAAATATTCTCTATTAAGTATTTCAATTAACATCAAAGGACCTATTTATATTTTACTTTAAACTAAAGGACCTACCTGATTAATTAAAAAATTAGAAAGACTTAGTTACACTTAAGCCCAAATTAAAAGGACCTAGTTGTTGTTAACTGCAAAACAGTACACTATTATGATACATTTAGGAAGAGAAAACCCCAAATATTCCAAGCTGAACATATGTTTCTGATTTGCTAAGCCAACAGTTGAGGTCTTCAGACGGGTTTTCGCAGCAATGGGTTTTCTTACGACTACCTCTTCCCACGGCGAGTGTCGAGCTCCATGTACCCAAGGAGGCGGTTACTTTCGCAAGGCGGCGGTTTGCCTTTTTTGAAGGGCTGTGACTCGAGCTTGTTACTATACCTAGGATACCTAGTGGCTTGCATTCCACTATTAATGCATATGCTATGGTGCTCTATGCTGGACTGCGTTAATGTAATTTACTCTTTTCGAGATAATAGGGTATCTCATTTGTATAGAGAAGATGACCAGAAAGCGAACTATTTGACTAACCTCTCTTATTCTTTTGATTTTTGTAGGAAAGAAATTCATCCCTACCTTTTTTTTCTATCCTTTACAATGACACTTCTCAACGATATAGTTGATCCGTGTTCAGGTCCAATTTCAGGTATCATATCATGTTAAACCAGTAAATTTATCAAGGTGTTAATCATGAAAACGATAAAAACAAATACACAACAGTGCTTCGAGCCCAAACCAACGACCTGAAAGCTATTTAGGTTAAATTAGGGCCACCATTTCATATCGTGTTATCTGTTAACACTTACGGTTCAGGTCGGACTCCGTTGCAGCTAACACATTTTTACACACTGTAAACCAAAAGAAATGTGCAAGAGACTATATGCTAAGGAACTATCTAGGAAGTGGACTTTCTTAAATCTCATAAATGATTTCAGTTCCTATGGAAAGAATCAAATGTCTCCATGAAAATTCAAACTGAAAGCAAGCAGTAAATATGTTCAAGAAACACTCAGCGAAAAAAAATCAGAAAAAAATTACAGCAAATCAGAGCAAAAACAACAGCGAAGAAGAAAAAGTTAAAGCAATTGATAAGGTAAATAGATGCTATCGAGCAAGGAATTTCAGCTAACTTGACTGCACTGTGAATGGAGGTAGTTTTAATCTAAGGGCTTGGAATTTCTCCAGTCAGTAAGATACCTCATTGTAAATGGGAAAGTGCCTGCAATGGCTCAGCCTCCAGGTACTGAGATGTCAATATCATTAGTAGAATTCCGAGAGTCCAGTGCCGAAAAATGTAGAGTAGTAGACCAGTTTTCTCCTCTAAAGGACGACGACGTAGCGAGGTTTGGCTTCAGAACATAAGGCGTGTTTTGTCCTTGGCCGCTGCTGTAGTTATCTTCCATCTCCAAGTAAGACACTGGAACGCCAGCTGCCTGCACTGCAGCTGATGATTCCATTTTAGCCTTTTTTGCCTTCTGCTCCAGTAGGTAGCTTGGCAAAAAGCTGCCCACAACAACCTGAACAAAAAATATTTCTGGCATAAATTATTCCTGACAGTTTATCTTCAGTACCCGAACGATGCATCTTCAATAAGTCATCTTCAATTATTTGAAATACAAAAGATTTTTTTTTTTTTTGATAGAAGATATACAAAAGAATTACTCCAACAATCTAATTGAAGCTTCTCCTAATCCAGTAGGGAGGGAGCTTGCAATCAGGAGGTCCCAGATTCAAATTCACACCACTACAATTCCTTATTGACGTGGGAGGAATTATGGTGTTTGGGGCAAAGAATAAAAAAAAACACTCAAATTAGTTGAATATAAATGGCCACATCCAAAATATCAAAGTTCTCCTTTCTACCACAATTATTATGAGTAATCTGTTTGTTGCCCAACTATTGCATCTATCTGACTCAGAAAGACTTCTTGTTTCATGTAACATTATATCTCCAGGCTTCCAAATTATCAATTTGTGACGTAATGAGATAATGCTCTTTAGTCACTTCTTTTTGACACTGAACCAGTGCAAGCACATCATAGTAAACTGAATCTCAACAAAGTTAAAATTTACTGTCAGAAATAGAATTTAAAAGAAAAGAAAGACAACAATGACTCCAAAATTATTCAAATTACAATAAACCTCTCAATACTTGGTGGAGAATTGCAAGAAGAGCACAAGATGAACGTTTGATGGGACAACAAAAAATGGTGAGATCAGAGTGTAACATATAAAAGTTTAAAGCATTTTTCAAAAAGGAAACCAACTTGCACAGGATTTGCAGCAACCAAAAGAACAGCAACTTTCTTTTTTTTTTTTTGATCGGAAAAGACCAGCAACTATTACATATAAAAGTTTTAAGCATTTTTCAAAAAGGAAACCAACCTGCACAGGACTTGCAGCAACCAAAAGACCAGCGACTCCTCCCCCAAGAACACGACCATCAGGACTGGCCACTGAGATGCTCATACCACCACATCGGCTTCTCATTCCTCCACCGTTATTTGGCATGAACGATCCAGACAAGGACAGTATCTCAAATCGTCCCTGCAAAACAGCTCAAGTGGATAAGCTACTCTATAAGAAAATGTTTCTCGCCATTCATTTATTTTCTCCCTAAATCATAACAATATAATTAACATCAGGAAAACGTGTTTGCATATAGATAACACACATAAAAACATTAAAAAAAAATTAATTAGGCGCTTAAGTATTATACCAAACAAATCAAAGAAATACATTTCAAGTACTACAGAAACATAACCTAGTTAAGTTTCATAAAGATGTAATGAATATTGTCTTGAGTTCAATTTATCATTAACAAATATGTCAAAATATCTACAGGTACTCATATCGAGATTAAAAGGTTTTTGAATATGAATAATAAATTTTACATGAGAACATTTAGAACGATATAGAATTGACCATTAGGAGATGCAATAAGTTAAATTAGACATAAAATATTACAAAAATCTTTAGCATATAATTACCCAGACATTATTTATGTGGAATTTGTTTGTATAATATTATGTAAATAATAAGGTTTGAGAAATAAATATGCAATATTGAGTTATTATGTATGTAATTGCCTCATTAATTTGACACCACATATAGATATATGTAATTTAAAGGGCTAATTGACACCAATGTTTCTAAATTAAGAAAAAGCAAAAAAGGGATATCCATATATTAGCTATGAGTTCAAGAAAATAAGCTGATTTACCCAACTATGGGTTTCTAATAAAGGTGTGTTCCTCTCATCAACAGTGATACCGATCAAATAACACATCATGTAAATACCATAACAAAAAGATACATGCCAAACTCAAAAGAATGAAATGTCAGTTTCAAACCTCATACGTCAATGTTCCACCAGAAGAATCAGGTTGTCGAATAGTTACATTTGAAATAACACCAATAGCTGAAAGAATACAAATAGCTTTGGGCCCTTGTTGAGAAAATGACATTATCTTCGAAGTGACATCCTAAATCATAAGATTAAACAAATATGAATTCCCAATGTCACATATTCTATAAAAAAAGGGTACTACAAAATTAACATGCTATCCTATTTCTTCAATTTAGCATACAATATTACAACTAGCAATGGCAACTTTGTATAGCTGAGAGATATCAAAAAGACTATATGTTCTGGAATTTCTAACATAAATGGGACTTTATTAGAGGGTTTTAAAATCTAGTAATGATGCTACATTTGATGAGAGCACTGTTTACAAATCGAATTTAAAATCTAGCAACAAAAAAAGTATATGAGATCAAGCTAAAGGGTGTTACTATAGAAGTCCAATGTAAAAAACATAAGCTTAATATTGTTGATTCTAGTGAAGAATCTGGAGCAGTGGTGACTCCTCTAACACCCATGTGATAACCAATAGTAGAAAAAGCCAGAGAGTGATAGCCATGTTGATGCGGAACGGGAAAAAAAATTACAAATAAAATTTTATATTTATATTCAGCAAAATTAACTAGCAAATTATTTTAATTAAGAGAAAAAAAATTTCTAAAAAAATTATATGATAAATAAGATTTTTGAATCCCGTAAATTAAGATATTTTAAAATTAAAATTAAACTGGATCGTATGATAAATAAGAATTTATCAATTTAGATTAGGGCGTCAATTAAATTCAATAAATCAGATCCGAGGTTCAGGAATCTAGGACAGACGTCTCACAGTTAAATCCAACAGTAATTGACACAAAGAAATATCGAGTCACACAATTAGAGCTAAATAGGGCTGCTTATTGGACCTTTTCGACCCGGAACCCGACCGGAACCGGTCCAGTAAGAATCGGTTCGGTCCAGAACCGGTTGAACCGGACCGGGTCTAACCGATTCTGGGCCGCAGAACTGGTCCGGTTCCGAACCGGATAATTTTTTTTTTTTTTTAAAGTGTTGGGCGCAGCGCCCGGCGCCCGCGTGGCACACGCGGACCGCGGGCGCTGCGCCCATGAGCAGCAGCTGGCAGTTTAATGCTGCCAACTGCTGCAGATATATTAAAAAAAAATTATATTAATTTTTATAAAATATATATTTTTTTTTACAAAATACATTAAAAATATATATTTTTAAATTAATTTACCTGATTGACCCGACCCGACCCAAATATATGAATCCGGATCGGACTCGGACCGGATCCAAGATAAGGTAACCGGTTCCGGACCGGATCAGGAACCGGTTGGAACCGGACCGGACCGGTCCGATAACCAGGTCTAGAGCCAAATAAATAATCCAAGTCAAGCGAATAATTTGTGTTGAAATCAAATAATCAGCTTAGTTGCGTTCCGGAAAGAATTTAGCAGCGATTTGAATCGAAGAAGAGTTACTGGCGATGAGGGTTAACTGATCTGGTTGCAGAAGGCCAAACGTCGTGCACAAGATTTGAGATGACCGAACCAGTGTGCACGATGTTACAGAAGGCAGAACCAGCGGGATCGAGATCAACATCTTGGGCGATGACTGCTGGCCGAATGTGAGCAGTGGCTGGCCGCACGGCTGGAGCTGCGACGGCGGTGTTGTCGGCTCTCGCGAGTAGCTGAGAAGTCGATGGAGGCGAAGGCGGTGCTAGCGGAGCGAGCTTCGAAGGTAGGTGAGTGCGCAAAGATTTTTTTATTTCTCTTTTTTTTTTAAAAAAAGTGGATAACTAGGCTAATTTGAGGATTCTCACCAAAGGCGGTTCCCTTTTCTTCACCGGAATATTGACCCCTTAACCCGGATCTAGGCTCTAAGAAAACTCAAACATCATTTCATTCATCAAATGCTATCCTTTTACAATGCAAGGCGACCTCTTTATATAGAGAGATCCCATAAAAAAATTTGAAAATACAATATTGAATGCAGGAAATAAAATATCAAATAAATAAAAGTAAATATGAAACTAATTCTATTACAATAAAATAAAATCAGCTCCAAATATGATGAGTCTTTCAAACCTCTCAAATATGCTCTGAATCAAATCAAATCTAAATAAAGCTAATATGAAAATCTCTAATAGCTCTAATTAATTTGAATTTGAATTTTGATTCAGTACTTGACATCATCCTAGCCATCCAATTCAATGTTGATTTGTGTCCCCACCACATATGATATCCCAAAAGAAGGAAATCACAAATATAAGAAGCGACTCCTAGTAAGCTTCTAGAATTGATAAGTGGTGAGAAGAATGAATTATTCCAAATTAAAAGGGAAGAGAAATTCTTTAGCTATATAAGTAAATAACGTGATCCCAATACACAGAGACACCATTTGAAGAAAAAATTGTGAAGCTAGTGATGAAAACTTCATAGTTAAACGAGCTTGAATCAAAGTAGTCATAAAAAGTACTCAAGTCACGCAGTTCTCTAAAGCCAAAGTCGATAATACCTCTACATCTAAGTCACAAAATGTTACAACTCACTTTGAAGAGATCGAGTAGACCTCTTAAACAAATTTAGTATTCACCATCACTACTTTATCAATTATTAACTGATTCTAATGAGTGATAACATTATAGTGAAGTAAACCAAATAGAAAATTCTATTAAGTGAGAGTTGGCCGTGCAAAATGAGTTCAACTCACTAATGAAGAATAGAACTTGAAAGTTGTCATTACAATTAGATGGGAAGAGAGCTCTATAAAATAAGTGAATGTACAAGATTAAGAAAGAACCTGATGATAACAAAAGATACAAGACATGATTAGTCGTGAAAGATTTTCAGTAGAAGAAAAGTATTGACTATATCGAATTACTATCACCAATTGTTGACTATCATTAAGGCTATTTTGAGTATTACTGCTACAAAAGACTTGTACTTGGAGCAACTGGATGTGCAAAATGCATTTCTACATTGCGAATTGAAGGAAACATCTATATGGTGCAACCGGAAGACTTTTGGTGTCTAGCAAGAAAAAAATCGTGTGCAAACATAAGAAGAACTTGTATGGTCTCAAATACCCCAAGGTAATGGAATAGTTTGCCACTTTTATATGCATAAAGAATTTCACTCGATGTGAAATAGATCAATGTTGTTACTTCAAGGCTCTTGGAGATTGCTATATCCTGTTGTCGTTGTATGTAGATGATATGCCCATAACAAGTGCTAGCATGAGGGAAATCTACATGTTAAAGCAATCATTGGCAAAATAGTTTGAGATGAAAAATTTGAGTGTAGCAAATCAGATTCTTAAGATGCGAATCACAATAAGATAGATCTAAGGAGACTCCAAAATTATCTCAAGCAAAGTACATTTCGAAAATACTAGAGAGGTTCGAAGTTAAAGAATCTAAACCCAGGAGTACTCCATTACGAGGGCATTTCAAATTATCAAAGCAACAGTCAAGACAAATGAAGATCAGGAAGTCATGGAGAAAATGCCATATACAACAACAGTGGGTTGAACATTATGTCCAAAACTAGAAACTCACTTGCATTTTGATCAATACGAACTCGACCCAATTTTATTATAATTTGAAATTTGCTAGCTCGAAATAAATTGATTCAACTCCTAATAGACTCAATACATATATAATGACATGTATTTAGAATTTCCTAATGTATATTTAAAATATTTTACGAATATAAATATGTTCTATAGAGTATATATTAAAATGATTAATATACAAGTACATACATAATACATATAAGTTTAAACAAAAATATATTTAATATGTATTATACATAAATAAATATTTAAATCAAAAAATAAGCTATAACATATAAAAGTTTGGCAGTTTTTTTAGCTCCAACCAAACAAGTAATCCCTTTTACAGGCTTCTAAAAAAAATAGTGATATTTCTCCTAATGTTGCCGTGATTTTTCCCAAAGTTAGGGATTTGCACATAAAATTTATATTCTATTTGTTCTTTCTTTCTTCTATATTAAGTGTATCGAGTTTTATCACTAGTGTGCTTTCTTTCCTATCTGGCTCTGTGCTTCCTCATTACCTTGTAATGAATCTATCTTGGGAAGATGGTGTTGTAGTAGGTGTGTGATTCCTAACATTCTTCTCCCGGAGGCTTTATTTCTTATGCCTCCTTCTTTTGAGACACTTTGTCTAGTGGGTCTTCTTTCGGAGACTTCTAATGTCGATGTTCCTTCCTCTTATCTCGTAGCTTGCTTTGGCTTTTTAACAGTCAATCCAAGATATTACTAAAGTTTTCCTACTATGGCTATCAAAAATATTCGAAACTCAAAACATGAGATATAGGTCTATCAATTAACCTTTTTTGATTTCATTAAGTTTGTTTCATTAGCATCTTTTTTCTATTGTCTTTGCTCTTTGATATCTAGAAAGGAATTCTGTATCACGAAAGTAAAGCCCGTGCATGGCATTCAACCTAAGGTTCTGTTTAACTACAACACAACAAAAGTCATGGCTTTTTCAACCACAATCTCACATACAATAAAATTTATAAATATTATTTTTCATATCCTATACAAACTCCAATAATAAAAACTCCTAAACAAACTTCAATATAATCATAAACTTTATTTCACATCCAACACAAATCTCAACATAACATACTACATTTATTTCATATCACAAACAACTATCAAGACATGGCTAAAAAGCCACAATCTTACCATCCTACCAAAAGAAGCCTGAGATCTCGAACTCCCAAGGCATAAATAGGCTCTACAATAAATAACACCACTCAAGTCATACCTCATTAGTTGCCACAGTGATTACATGAGGCGTGAAATTCGCACCAGCAGCACAACACACCATTTCACCTGAGAGTAAAAAAACATAAAATGAACAAGTTGATATTCAAAACCAGTGATCACCCACATGTAGAAGCCTCTGTCAATAGAAAAGTGTGCAGCCCTATGTCAAAGGTCAGTAACACTCAAACCAAAGCTGAGCACATAACCATGCAATTTTACTTATTACCACATTCCTACACCTACTTTTAGATCTAGCATCAAGCAGACAAGATTGAATGAGAAAATGCCAAAACATAAATTTTAAAAAATAAACACAATGTTATCACATTCCCAAGGTCAGATCTAGCATTCAGTAAAGTTAAACAGTCGACCTTATTTAAGCATAAAAAATAGCTGTATTGAATCAGATTGCAACGGCACAAATAACGGCTAGCCTTATGCATGAACACGACCAAGAATATGGGAAGCTCCATGTAGAGCCAAATGTAACAGTCAACTCCCAGGAATAAACACATTTAGTTCTCCATAACAGTGCCAAAAATTGCCGTCAGCAACAGTCAGATTCCCAGCTGCAGAACCAACCCCACCAGCCAAACAATTGTCTTTTCCTACTACAACGAATCTTACTCACGGCGGATCTGGAGAGACCGATCCCACATAGCTGCCCCACGAAATCATACTAATCGTGATCATCTTCAATAGAACGATAACAGAATTCTGAATTACAAATCAAAACCTAATCAAATTTAAGTTTAGAGAGAAATCATCGAAACAAACAAGAAAGAAAACTTAAGCACATCGATCGTAGATCTACAAATTAACAGGGGCGGAACTTGTGAGAGATTACCTAAAGAATCGAACTCAATTACCGGCTTCTGCTTGGAAAAGAAGCCACTATACCGCCCTCTACCCCGCTTCATCGATTTCGCCGCCGGCGCTGAGTACTTCCCTGGCGGCATGGACGACGAGATAGGCATGGGGTTCAGCGAAAACAACAGATTCCCCTCCGCGGCGTACTTCCTCGGCCTTCCCCTCTTCTTCTTGAACGGCATCGCCGACGCATCAGGTTGCAGCGGCGGAGGCAGCGGAGACGAAACAGCTCCACCGCCCTGATTCGGATTCTCGTCTCTTGCAGCAACTGATGGCGAAGCTGCTGCCGCCGCCGCCGCCGCCGCAGCCAGCTGCGGTTGACAGCTGCGATTGGAATCAACCGCGTTTGCCACGAATCCACCAGCAGCAGCCTCTTCCCTCCCTTCCATTCATAAGATACGCCAAGAAAAACCCTAGCTAAAATTCTAGCTCAGAACCACAGCTGCTCCTCCGCCGGCGCACCACCCAAATCGAACAAGAACGCTGGATCTGAGATTCGGAAAATCAGTTCTTGCTTCCTTGATCATTAGTAACTTCCCGCCATTGCAGAGACTCACAAGAGCAAGTTTCAGCGCCGGAGCTTCAACTCGCCGGAGAAGACCCGCTCGCTGCCTCCACGCCGGCGTAAAGCCACCAGTGGCGTCGGAAAAACGTCTTTCTCAATCGGCAAAACTCCGTTGGCTCCTCCTCAACCAGCTATGGCGCTCGGAGCTCCGGCTGTGGAAATGATGGGAATACGACGGAGTGAAAATTATCAAATAAATATGATGTTAATTATCGAATAAATAATTAATTAGTTGGTTTGAAAATTATTAAATGGTGAAACGGGCAAAATTGGAAGAAAACGGCCGTTATATTTCTTTTTCAAAATTATTTCTATTTTTAAAGAATTACATTGAATTCAGCCATCCATTTTTTTCTCTTTTTAAAGCTGGAATGAGAACGTTGGAGGCCCGCCCTTCTACCCTGATATTAAATTCCCTGAAAATCCCCATGATCATCACAGAAATTACGTCGATGCCACTCTAGTTCAATTAGGCTGGATATACACGCGTCGCTTTCCTTTTCGGCGAATCTTCGCTGGTCGCCGGTAACCGCCGCTCGGCCTAGTCTGGTTGGCTGTGGCTATAATTACTTTTCAGTCCCTGTGTTTGTTCACCGCTTATGTATAACCTTTTATTTGATGAGCTAATTTTTTAAAGAAAAATTTACATCTGTCACTCTCAAATTTTCATTATTTTTAATGAATACCTCTAAAATTCATTATTTTTAGGCAGCACCCCTCATTTTAGGATAAATTTATAAGCAACAACCGACTTTTGAAGTTAAATAGGAGTGCTGCATGAAAATAATGAACTTTAAGACCTCGTTTGGTTAGAGTTAATTTTTTTGCCCAACACAAATTTTAATTATAAAAATTAATTTTATTTCACATTTAATGTAAATATGAATATTAAAATTTAAAGTATTTCATATTTTACATATTTTCTAATACTAAAATAATTTTTTCTCTCATTAAACTTAAAAAATTAAAAAAAAAAATCTCTTGTAAAAAAAAAACTCAAACCAAACGAGGCCTAAGGGTGCCGCCTGAAAATAATGAATTTTTGGGGGTGACAGATATAAATCTCCCTTTTTAAAAATGTTATAATTTCTAATAACAACTAGTTCAAAACACAAATTTGGTAAAATTATAAAGCATCCATAATTTGGTGTTAATTATGTACACTATACGATTTATATTTTTAATTTTAATAATGCTATCTGTATGGTGCATTGTGCATATGATTCACTATTTTATAAGTCGTGTAGACTGCATGACTTACATCTATTTTTAACTTAATCATTGTCAGATGTTAATATGAATGACTATTCAGCACCAAGTCATAGTATTTCACAATTTTACTTAATCTATCCCGTATTAATTTCTGTGATAAAAAATCATAAAATTTTAAAAGTTTGATATTCAGTTGATTCTAGTAGATCCAATAGAACAAAAGTTCTTGCAGTTGGGTCTATTCGTGATAATTTCACTTAAACTTACATACTAATACATAATGACTTAATTTTATTCCGGTGTAAAATAATAGTAAAAGGAGATTTAAAAAAAACCATAACCTAAGATACAAGTTACATTCATCGTAACATTTGTTATTTTTTTTGTACTTACATTCATTGTAACATTTGTGCTATCTTAAAAGTTTTTTTTATATAATTTCTTTGCAACTTTATCACTTCGAAAATTAGCAAAACGTCACACTTCATTTTACAAGCAAACAACAATATATTTAAGATTTCAGCTAAAAAGTTATATGAGAGTGTCTGTTAATTCTTAATTATAGTAGCTTCATCCCTGAAGTTTGAACCTACCTTCTTCTGGTTCACATATGGCTTAGGATTCTGTTACGTAGTTCTTATCACAATCACACACGTGTTGATCTCTCCTATTTGACTTACGCATTTCAAATGACAAGTGTGCATTGGTTATAAATCGAGCCCAACTTGATACTCAAAGATATAACTCGAGTAAACCCTACTTATAGATCTCCTCCATTTAAATGAATTCTTAATTAAAAGATTTATAGTCTTATAGATTAAAATTGCTACTATCAAAAAAAAAAAAAGAATTGCTAGTTACAATTTATTTGTCGTAAATATAAGGTTAATATATGATCTTTTCAGTTCCGAATATTCATAACATTGGGACCATTTCACAATTTATGTTGTCCCTTGGTTGAACATAAAATCAAGATAATTCAATTAAAGAAAAAATATTACATATATTCTCAGCTTTCAGTTAAAATATATATTTTGTATATTTTATATAAATTTTAATTTAAAAATTAAATTTATTTTATATGCATATTTATAATTATTAATTTTATTTCAAATTTATACAAAAATAAATTAATTTTATTTTACATTATACATAATTATTAATATATTATCTTTAAAATTAGTCTAACTGACATATAAATATTGAGTAAATTGTATTATAAATAATTATATCATAACAAATATTGCTGAATAAATTGAGTGATTTTGATCATCGGTCTCATAGATGCTCCTACAGATGCATAAATGAGAAAAAAAAAACTTAAAATCAATAATTCAAAAAGAATTCTATTAAAAAACATCAAAAAATTTGATCAAAAATAAATTTATAATAAAATACATTGAATTCATCACAAATTACGCATTTCACCATCGTTTAGTAAATATTACACATATCACACTCTGCTTATGTTAGCTATTGTTACAATAAAAATGAAAAACCCATAAGCAGAGTGTGATATGCGTAATATACTAAACGATGGTGAAATACGTAATTTGTGATGAATTCAATATTTTGTATGTAAATCCCCCTAAAATTAATCTGAATCACTAAATCTCTCAAATTATCCTTTTTTTTAAATAATTCCATCAAGCCTCTTAACGTAGACTCATAATTTTATACAAATCCATAAAAACTAAAACACACCATTTAAGTCTCCTTTACCATCAAAAATTCTATTAATTTTGATTATAAAATTGAAATTTTAAAATATTTATAAAAATATTAAAATGATTATTATAAATTAAAATATAAAAAATATAAGTCAAAGTTAGAATAGCAATTGACAGTAGTTAAATAAATTTATTTTACTTAAATATGTATTTTTATTTTCCTTTAAATAACAACACCATGACTAAATTGAAAGAAATCTATTAAAAAAAACTTGAGTGAAAAAATTTTGAACAGAAAGGACCTATATGACATTATTTTTATTTTTATGGACCAATATAAATTTTTTATCTTAAAACTAAAAAATGTAATAATGAAAAAGAAAATTTCTAATTTAGATCATTGAACTTTTCAAAAACCAGCATTAAGCTAATTAAGTAATGTAATATTTATTGTTAATGGATAATTTATTTGAATGATGTGATGTTAAAATAAGTTAGTGAACAAGAATAGAATAATTTGTTGTACTCTTTTTCTTGTCATAATTAATGGTGATTAATTATTGGAATTTGATTTTAGATTTTCTGCCGTCGGGTACTTAAAAAATAAAAATTAAAATTAAAAAACTAAGGCAATTAATTTTATCAGAAATAGTATACGATGGATTTTTCGAAAAGACAATAAGATATATAAACTAAATTGACAGTTTTAAAGTTTTTTTTTTATTTTGGTATTACATAATAATCATTGACCAGCCGAAGGGTAAGTCGAAAATCGATCGAAAATTGAATCGATTTTAGATCGAATCAAAATCGAGTCGATCTAAATGAGCCGATTAACGAGCCAAATGTTTGGCTCGGTAATAATTAAAAGCCGATTTTGAGCCGGGGTAGACTCAGCTTGATTCAGCTCGAAATTGGCTCGAATTAAAATATATTTTATATTATAATATACATATTTAATATATATATATATATATATTATAAACCGAGCCTATCTTGAGTCGGATCGAGTCGAGCTTACCCGGCTTGAGATCGGCTTAACAAAAATTGATATTCGATTTATTTTCGAGCCGGCTCGAAAATGAATCGAAATCGACTCGAGCTGGCTCAAAGTCGAACCCAATCGAGCTCGAGTCGATTTCGAGTCGATCGAAATATAATCAATCCGATTTTGAGTCGGTATTAGCTCGACTCAAAATCGGATCGGTAACAGCCCTAGCTGAAGGTAAGGAGTAAGTTTTACCCAAATTCATGTAAACGTGTATAGGTTGTGAAATTATACGTGTAACTTATAGCCCGCTAAGGGCCAGGTCGAGTTCAGGTATAATATAATTATAGTCGTCTTTACGTGTGATTCATTATTATTTAAATAAATTATAAAATTACGATGCTAAATGGTTTTAAATGGGTGTTATCTGCTCATTTTAAATTAAAACAAATCAGTAATTTTGAATTTCGAGCAGGCGGGTCAGGTCCGGGTAATGCGGATTAGGGCACGGGCACGGGCACGGGCACGTGGGTTTTATTTAGCTTGACCTAAACCCGCAACAATATCATTCATAGACTGTTAAGACGGGAAACAATTAAAGAGTTTTTACGTGGAAAACCGACTGGCGGAAAAACCACGGCTCCTTTTCGAGGAGGCTTGAAATGTCACTAGAAATCTTTGGTTGGGTTACAGAGTATTCAAAGAGGTTTGTTTTTATTTTTGGATCTTCCGCCCCTCTAGAGGCTGTGTACAGGAAGTATATATATCATGGGCCTGTGATGTCTAGTCACTTTCAACCGAACAATCTACAGCTCTAGTGACAGCTCAATTAATGCCTGCGGACGGCTAGTATGTCACTCATGTTGTACGGCGTGTCAGCGGTTATGATCCGTCGGCGGGAAAACCGCGCCTCCCTCAGAGAAGTACAATCCCCCAACGGTCAGATGTCACATCGGGTCCTTGTTTTTCGGGGTGATACCTTTCGGCGTCTGCTGTTCGGTATGATGCTTCTTCTGTTCGGCTCGGATGCCTTGCTCACGTGGAGACCACGTGAGCAACCACGTGGACGGTCCAGATGAAAAGGCGTGAATCCAATTGCAACATAGACGAAACACGACGATTAAATGCATAATGCATTATTCAAAACTGTTAGTTCTTTCTTTGTAATATTTTGTTTTGATGTTTGATCGATAATTTAAATTAGCGTACTGCTAATAAGCTTTATAACGTTGTACTTGTAGAGACAATATTACTAAAAAGAATAATGATGTTGTACGTAATTATAGAGACAATATTGTTACAGCTAAATTATGAAATAAATGATATATAAAATAGAATGATAAAGTTTATACTCTAAAGTAATTTAAAACATAAAATTTAATATTTTATATTATAATTTAAAAATTCAGAGCTTAAGATTTGAAATATAATATAATTTTATTTAAAATTAATGTAAAATTTATAATTTTGTAAGATTTAAATATGATACATATAATATTTTTATTTTAATTATAAAATATTTAATTTTTCATAATTAAATTTTTTACATGTAAATACTTTTTATTTAATGTGAAATTATTAAAAAAAAATGTGGACCACTCTGAATGATGAACCCAACCTACACCTGACAAAAAAATTTTTTGTGTATGTAATATCATTATTAATTAATTGATAATGGATAAAATATTATGAATGCAATTTGACTTTTTTTTAAATTAAATATATGATGAATTTTGTATATATGTTTTATTTTGGACTATTCCCCTTTGTCTTTAATGTATAACGAGCTATAAAATTTTTTTTATCATGTAAATCATTTTCAATCTTATGATAATTGTAAGCTAGAAATTTTTTTTTTCGAATAATTACATACATAACACTCCATATTATTATAATTATATGTATCACATTTATTTTCAAAAAATTACACTGCAGTTTTAGAAAAAAAGTGTGGGATGTAAGAAAAATATGAAATATATTTTTTTTAAAAAAAAAATTGATATATAAATATGATGATATGAAGTGTTATGTATATAAATATTTTTTTTTTATAAAAACTAACAGATTATTACTTTCACATAGATAGAAGTTTTGGTCCATGCTGTGAAGAGATCATTGATGAACGAAAAATTTTCGAAGAACTCCTTTAAATTAAAATATTTTTGAAAATAATGACTTTCATTAAATATCTCTAGCATAATAAAAAAAAATTTATTTTGTGAGTTTTTCTTATTATTTTTGGCATATTTATATACATGTTCAAAAAATAACTTGAATATTTTCATACAAAATAATCAAACGATTATTTGCATATACAACATTTCATGATATATTCATCATTTTTTTTCTTTCTCCTCAACGATTATTTATGATTACATTACGGGCTCATTTGGTTCAAGATTTTTTTAAGATATGAAAAAATATTATTTTATTTTTAAAATTTAATGAAAGAGAATTTATTTTACTATTAGAAAGTAATAAAATATGAAATATTTTCAATTCTAATATTCGTATTTAATTGAATGTAAAATAAAGTTAATTTTTATAGTTGAAATTTGTACTGTATAAAAAACTCATCTTGAACCGAATGAGGCTGTAAACAAGTACTTATCAGCATATAATAATGAGTGTGAAGATAATATACAAAGGAGATTAGATTATAGATCAAACTTTTTTAAAGTAAATTGCACATAAATATTAGATTTCGGATGTTTAACACATAAATAGTTAAGTTCACCATTGCTTGCCTATATTTACATATCACACAAGTTGTAATTTATATAAATATATATAATTGTTATATATTTATTTATTAATTGATTTATTTATTATTGTGATAAGAGCTTTTGGTATACATAGAAGAAAGATTTTTGTGAATGTGTGTAAAAATTTTTGTAGATTGGTGCAAAGAGTAAAGAGTAAAGGAAAATTAAACAACATAATATCGATTGAAAGAAACACAACAATCTACTGTATCATTACTGGGTCATAAGTCCCAAATATGAAATATGAAGGGTTGCATTAGGCGATCGATAGCTAAACAAACATGGCATGAATCTTTTAAGAGAAACAACTTAAATGATTTGAACATATAAGTTGTAAGTTGATAAAAACTTTAGTAAAGAAAGTTGGATTACTGAACATTCTTGCTTATATAAAAAAAAGAAAGAGAAAGACCAAAACATACATAATAAGAAATTATAAGAAATGATTTTACATATTTGTAGCTAAATAAAGATTTGTTATTTGATAAAAACTTGGTTTGTTATTTTTGTTATTAGTTGCACTTAAAAATGTGTTTAGAACCTAAGGTAGGACAGGTGACAATTTTCTACGAAAATTGAAATTAGCATATATTTTATTTGATTTGAAATCGATAGATTTTATTCTAGCTAAAAGTTAGCTTATCAAAATAGAAATCAGTTTAACTCAAAATTAACTCAATATGTGTATAAATATTCATATGTATAATTTTTTAAAAGAAAATTTACATAGAGGATATCTGAATTAAAAAAATTTATATGTTTCATCATCAAAGATGAAATATTATAGATATCACAGCAAAAAATTATAAAATTACATATTTCACATGACAGTTTTGAAAAAAATTAAATTAGTGATACATTTTTATGAATTTTATTCTATTATATATGATTCACAAGTCCATAATATAACATTTCATATTTCTAAAATGAGTTAGTGAATTTTATATATAACTAATCTATGAAATAAAAATAGTATTTTGAGTATAATGTTAAAATTTATGATTTAGAAATTGAGATTTAGTTTTTTATATTAAAATAATTTAGGATGTAGAAATTAATATTTTGAATTATAAGTAATAATTTTAGGGCTAAGTATTCAGAGCATAATGCAATCTTATATAAAAATAATACAAAATTTATAATTTTATAAGTTTTCAGTATGATACAAGTAATATTTTATTTATGATAGTGAAATATATAATTTTTCATATTTAAGATACAGAGAAATTTTTTGTATATAAATATGCTACAATTATTCATATATAAGAGAAAAAAATTATAAATAAATAAATAAAATTTAAAAGTAAATTTATAATATTATATTCTAGAAACCGGAATTACACATTACTCTTAAAATAATATTCATCCAAAATATTAAATAATATGTGTGTATACTTAATTTTAACAATAAAACGAATAAAAGATCTAGTTTAAAATTAACATATATAATTTTAAGAGTAATATGAATGCACCTTATCCTCTCCCAATGAAAAGTGATTAATTATTTACCAAAAAAAAAAGTGATTAATTATCAATTTTTATCAATTTTGAAATAAAATTTCACTTAATTTAAGGTCTTAATTAGCAATAGACTATTGAAATCTTCTTATGCATATGTCCTAATATTTGACTGTCATATCACTTTAGTCCTCATTTTTCAATATTACATGTAAGTCCTTGAGGTACTACTATAGTACTACGTACAGGTGGCTTTGAATCGATTTTGAGCGAGTTAGTCAAAATTTAAAATTAAAATTTTAGATTTCAGGTCTAGTTTGATTCGAGCGAAGCCAATGTATTCGAATCAAACTTGATTTGAACTCAGAAATTTTGAATTTGAGTTGATAGAAACTCACTATAATTAAGTCGACTCTTCATCAGTGCCTCGCCTACCCTCCCTTCTAAAATCTTGGGTAAAGTATTCTTTGGTCATTCTAAATTAAATTCATGATTTTAAGTTTCGCACCAAAATTTCTCTTTTTAGGACAAAATTTTCGAAGACTAAAATAAAAAATCAAATATCATGAAATGCATTATGTTGAAACTGTCAAAACTTATCGTTGAAACTATCAAAGCTAATATTTCCAATTTGCTAACAAAATTAAAATTGAAATTGAATTTTAAAATATTAGTTATATTGTATTAATTAATTTCTCTCTCTTTATATATATATATATATATATATATAGGAGAGGTTGGAGGTCATGAATTAAAGCCAGTATACTATACTAGATACAATAATATTTAACATGATATCACTATCTCCACTATCCTAAGTTTAGGATTTAGGATTTAAATATATAAATTCATATATCTGAATTTAAATATATTCATATATGTGTATATATTTTTATATATATAACACAAATCAATATAATGGTTCCCTAAGACTTCAATTTGGTTAACTAAAATATTTTTACCAAATTGATAGACTTGTAAAAAGAATTGCACTCCAACAAATTAATAATTCAAAATGTTGATTCTTAAAACGATATTCTAATTTCATGTGTTTGTGTGCCAAAATTAATACACTTTTTTGCTTTAGCAATAATGATAGCATATCTTGAATCTGGTAGACGTAAGTTATGAGATTACTCTTCTCAAAGTTTAGTTCCCGAGATTTTGATATTGTATGTACCTATAAAAATTATATAGCTATGATAAACTCGCTAACACAAGACTTCAAGGGATCCACCGAGCTCGGGTACCTCAAAAGTCCTCAAAGTAGAACGTTATCCTTGAAATCAACTTGCACCCTGAGAATCATTAATTCAAAGGCAAACAAGATCTAAATTATTTGCAAACATTTATACAGACAATTGTGCACCTCATGAGTTTGACCTAATGTAACACTACATGGAAGATAAAGTACTTTTTAGTGAGAAATTGTTTGCTTGTCCAACAAGTTACACAATTTCATCAAAAATACTATAGTTTTTTTTGAAAAACAATGTTATCATCAACATATAAATTAATAAAATACAAACCCAATGCTCAAAAAGCTTGCTTACAATTATCACTATTTGGGAGAACTTTTGACTACAACTAGTGATCTACAACACAAAAAGTTTTTTCATAGAAAATTTATTTGATATGTAAAATTATTGTATATTATTGTCATATAACAAAATTAAGACATAGTTATTATAAGAACAATATTGTTGATAATAAATTATGTCAAACAAGCAAAGATGCATGATATTTTGTGATGGAAAGAAAATATAAATCACTTTTTGGTGAAAAATTTATTTGTACTTAATATATACTTGATTAGTATTTTTAAAGAATGTAATCAGAAATAAATAGTACAAGTATTTAACTTTTTGATGATCATCACAAAAAAAATCATATTATTAAATTTAATATAATAATAAGTACTCATCATTAACTAACTTTAAATATCTAATTGTATCAAATATTATCCATGATAATGTTATAGATGAGAACTCTAAGTTACAAAATCAGGATGAAATATGAAAGTGCTGCATGCATATATATAGATTATGCCAATCAAACTAAATTACCATATTACATGACTGCTATTGAAAGTTATTTTGCATGCTAACGAGTGCTTGAAAATTAGGCGATAACGAATACGTGAGACTAGCTAAGTAACATAGCAACATTGTAAATATTGCTTAGTCTAATGAGTTATCACATTGTAATACTCGTGTTAAAAATGATTATATAATCATCAAGATATAACGCCAATATATGAAAGTTAAAATAACGAAGGAACGTTAAATTAGATGCTTCGATAATAAATGATACTTATCGAGATGCTTCTACCGGCAAATATGAGAAGATTCAAGCTATGTAAACAAAATAGAGAAAGCATAACAAGTATCAAACATGCATGACTTTGAATATGTACAATCGCTGAATTTGATTTTGATTGATGACTTTTTTTTGGACAAAATGGCCGGCGCAATTAACATTAAATAAACTAAAGCAATCACAAATTAGTTATACATCATATCACATCCGCGATGAGAATATTGTATAAATAAATTAAAGTGAGGGTCACTTCTCTCACCGAAGCAAAATTGCTAGCTCTTTATAACTAAACGATCAGTCAAAAGATCGACAGCTCCATTTATATTTCTAAGTATATAAGTAGTTTTATAATTACAAATGGAGACGAGAACGTTAGTGGTATCCTCGGTTACAAAAGACGATTTACCTGTTTATAAGTTTGATAGGATCGGATGATCAAAGAAATTGGACTCTTCGATCCTCCGCGACCAGAGTGATCACTTCTACTCATAAAAAACATTGTGTTTAATAGAACTGAAAGTGAAAAGAGTACTCCAAGATCAAATGTAGTCAATTTATATTGAGGAGGCCATTGTTGCTTTTGTTTAGCAGAATTCAGAAAGTGTTGATTATATATTAGTTAAACTGCACAAGCACCTTCCTAGCTAGCTATTCAGCTCTAGAACCCCTCCCATTTCCATAAATAAGTTGTGATCAATATGTAGCACAGATGGAACATGATAATAACTTAGATAAATAGTCCATAAAATGAGAAGGGGAAGAATGAAAGCTAAGAATTCCTAGCTCCATTGTCATCTACCTCCTTTTAAGCTCCCTTTGCCCACACTTTTCATCAAATTGGGTACCCTCCTAGAATCCATTAGCTAATTTCACAAGTTTTAAAATCAAGCTAAACCATTAAATGCGACGACTGATCAATCACACCATAATATACTCGTCTTAAAAATGATTATATCAGAAATAATGTCAATATATATATATATATATACTTATATATAAAAGATAAAGTACAATCAAAATTTTATTTTGATTGGTTTAGTGTGGATTGATGAATTTGAATCCTGAGACATTTGTTGGTTTTAGGTTATATTTTTGGAGAATGTTTCGTTTGATGATAGATAAGTGGTTAAAAATTACAAGATCGTGATCATCACATAAAAGGTGGTGCAATTAGATTGAATTCTTATTATCATTTTTTTAATATAATAATATTAAATTAAACAATAAATAACATAGAAATTTAAATGACAAGAATATCTAAAATAGCATCGAAAGCTAAACTCTCTTCTCAAAACAAAACTCTACGATAGATTTTCTAACAGATGTCCATTTCTCACATGTTTGCGACAGATTTGCAGATGTCATAAAACTTTGTCACGCGTTCTAAAAAAAAAAGATTTGTTGCGATAGAGTTGAGACAGAAGCATAATGGTAGTGATAATTCCTACATTGTCATGAGATTCATTCATTTTGATCAAATTGGGCTCCTTCAAAAAATCCATGCATAGATGAATTTAAGACCATTTTCAATCAAATTAAACCATGAGCACCAATTGAACAAGCCCTAATTAATGCCAAACATAAAGAAGAGAAAGAAGAAGATCAAGAAGAAGATTTAATTAGAAGGAGGAAGAAAAGAGAAGTAGATTCAGAATGGCGGGCGGCTACCTCCGGTGGCCCAGCCGTACGCATCAGCAGGCAGCTGAACATTGGTTAGAAGATTCATCGGCGGCATCCCTTGGAAGAGCGGCGAAGCTCCGGCGGCTTCCGGCGGCGGCTGAGCTTGTCCCACCATCGCCTGCGACTCCATCGTCCCCGGAGGCGGCGGCAAGGCCTCCTCCTCTTCCTCAAGCGGGAGCCGCTCGTATGCCGCGTTCCCGAACGACGCCGCTATTATCACCACAGGACCGGAAGCTAGCAAGGCGCCGACGACACTGCCTCCGACGACCTGCCCTTGGCCGCCGGCGAGGTACACGGTCAGCCCGGTGGCAGCCGGCGGGGCCGGCGGCGGGAGGAATGACCCGGACAGAGAGAGGATTTCGAACCGGCCGTGGAGGCTGACGACGGCTGCGGCGGCGGGGCCTGGCTGCCGGAGGGTGACGTTGGCGACGGTCCCACAGCCGGAGAGGATGCAGACGCCGCGATGCCGGCGGCGTGCGAAGGTCGCGACGCTGTCGACGATGTCGCAGCCGCCGGCGACCTCCATGACGTGGGACCGGAGAGCGTTGGCGCTGTCGCGCGTGATGACGATCGGCGGCTTGGGCTTGTTCCTCGAGCCCGCCGGCCGGCCTCTCGCCCGCCGAATCATGTCGCTGTCCCCGTCGGCGCCGGCAAAGTCCGCCAGAGCGGTATGATCCTTTCCGTTGTCCTCCGACTTGGGCTGCTGAAGCTGCTGGAGTTGCTGAAGCTGCAGGGTCTGCTGGAGACGGAGGTGGTGCTGAAAGTCGCGGGGGTGGAACAGCTGGGGGAGGCGGCGGCCGTGAGCCTGCGCCGTCGCCGGATCCATCTTCGTTGTCTAAGAATAATTAAAATTAAGCTTCGATCTTTCCTTTATCTTTTAAGCGCCTTTCTGAGGCTCTTGGCCGCAGTAGTCACCGGCCGCTCCATTGATTTCATGATCTTCTTCTTCTTCCTCCAGTTGTCGTTCTCTGAGCTTCTTTTGCTTCGCTGGTGAAGAATTAATTAGGAGTCGTGAAGAAGAGGTGTTGCTCTGGGGGTGCGTTTTAGGTAAAAAGTATTCCGTCGCGTACGGCAACTGAAAACTACCGTTCGCACCCTTCGCCGTTCAACCGGTGCGCACCGCATTAACACGTACATTTACTTCAATGAAATAAAATAAAAATATTATTTTAAAATAAATAAAATAATAATTTTATTATGAGATAATTTCACTTAATTCATTAGCGATTTGATTGCTTGGACGGTTCATAAATCTCAAAATATGTCATCCAAGTTCACAATAATTACTATATAGTTCACCAGTATTCTAGTTATTTTTAATAAGCTTCAATTGAAAAATACTGTTATTTCATTAAAAAAATAAAATAAATTTAAAATAAATATTTGGTCAATTATGATTTTACCCCTGGCCCAAGGCATCCGCGAGCCGACGCGTTGCGCGCTGGCGTCCGCGTACGTCTCCGCCAGCACGCTGGCGTCCGCGAGGGTAGCACGCAGAGCGTCGGCGCTCCGACGTCCGCGCATAGGCAACCGCTGACCTCAATAGTATATTTTAAAAACTAATATATTAAGGAAGGGTATTTTTGTCATTTTTATAATACATAACGAATTTTGTCACCGAAGGACCATGATGTCCCGTATAATATTTTTTTGTGAACCTCAATGGCATGTTTTAAGATTTGTGGACCTTTATGTCCAAGCAAGCAAACCTCAAGAGCTTAAGTGAAATTACCTCTTTTATTATTTACTTATACATAATAAAATATATAAAAATATTAAAATATTCATAAATATAATTTAATAAAATATTATATTATTTTATTATTAAATTTAATTCTACATAAATAATTAAATAAATATAAATTATATAAATATATATATAGTATACATATAAGAATGTATATATATGCATAGATCGGTATGTGTTTAAATAAGATTAATTTAGAAATAATATTTTTAGCTAAAAAAAAAATTATTTTTTAGGTGGGTGATAAAAATGACTATTTCATGAAAATTATTATATAAAAAATAAACATAAACACCCACAATAACTAAAGTAGACATAAAAATTATTATTTTGTAAAAAATAAATATAGAATAAAATATTTATTTCATCCAAATAAATATACTCTAATATTAATTGCTTAAGCCTGCTGCTGATGACCTGCAAATTATGTCACATTCATAACAACAAAAAAACTATTATTTTGTTGTTTTTTTATTATTTTATATAAATATTTTTTTATTTTGTATGAATTTTTTAATATTTATTTACTTATATATTATTTATAAAAGCTAAAAAGATGATGTAAAGTAACAAAATGCTCAAGCAAAGTAGAACATTGCTGATACAAAACATCATTATTATGTTGTCAATTTTATATATTTTATGAACTTTTTAAATTGCATGGATTTTTTATTTATATAATCTTTTTTACTTTTTATAATATATACATGTGAAACAAAATATTTATATAAAATAAAAAATAATCACAAAAAATACAAAACAGTATTTTCACACCGTTATACACACGGCATATCTCACGAGCTGGAGCATCACTCGAGCTAAATAATTTCTTGAATTTTAGATAAAAGTAGTCCCTGAATATGGGTAAGCAAAATATCCGAAATTCGAAATTGACTCAAAATTAGTTCGTATTTTACTTAAATTAATATTTTAATAATAACTCGAAGTCTATTCACTTAGATAAAATTAATTCAACTCATAATTTACTTAATATTTATATATAGAAATATACATGTATGTAAGTTTTTTGATCATATATATTAATATTATATATATATATATATAATATATTATATGTGATAAATATATTAAAGAAATTTAAGATAAATTGAAGAGATTTATGTATAAATATTGATATATTTAAATTGAAAAAATCAAATATAATATATACTATGTACACAATAAATATTTTAATTAAAGAATAAGATTAAAAGGTATATCACTGCATTTTTTTTCAATTGGCAAATAGGGTTATATATATTGAAATTATCCCTATATTTTACATGCAATTAATGAGAGCTTTATATACATATAAAAAAGATAAACATATATATAATATTCAATTAATATTATATATATAACACATAAATATTGTTACGAAACCAACTAAGAATTAAATGTTTCTAATCAATATGAAAATAGAAATTTAAGATTTTAAATTGTGATTAATTTCATGAGAGAGAAAGAAGAGAGAGAGAGAGAGAGTAGGCTGGTTTTGCCTCTGGAGTCAAATAATGAGGCGTCGTGCGCATGGGCGGTGATGGACCCCACCATTCCTCACCCGCTTCAGGTCTCCATCGACTGGTCACCAGTTTTGTTCGAGCAGCGGCGACATTTTTTGATACGATTCATTAACTTAAATTCAACACGACGAGACTTTGAGGGGTGTTTGATTTACTGTTATTTTAGTGTTATATCATATAATTTAAATACTATTTAAAAAATTATTTATAAATATTATTTTTTTAAAATAATATAATATAACATCAAAATAATATTGAAGCAAACTCCCCCTTAATTGAGTATATATTGAGTTTATATGAATATAAATTATAAATAAATTGATTCAAATTTGGCTTGAATATAGAATCGCAGGTCAAGCTAAATATGACTAATCGATAATTTATTTTTCAAAATTAATATATATTTTTTTATTATTAATTTTAATAGTAATTATTAAATATTTATTACGGTTGCAATTTCAATATTTAAAATTAAATATTATAGTTAAAATTTGATACTTAAAATTAAAATAAATAGTTTGGTCATCAAGTAACCTGTTTATTTATTGGATCTGGTATGAATTTTAATGCTTCACTCATTTAACAAATAAGTTAAATTTTGATCGAGCTTAAATGCATCGAGTCAAAATAAATTGGCCTAAACTCGATTTGCTAACTCAAATTTGTTATTTTAATTTTATTCCAGATGGCTGCATTTTATTTTAATTTTAAGTAAAATTTTGAATTAAAATAATTTTAATTTAAATATTTAATTTATAGATAACATAAATTAAATGATTTTCATTAAACTTATATTTATAATACTTATACATTGATTTTTTCAATATATATTTTATATAATAAATTTATATAAATAAAATATTTTAAATATACATCTTACATGCGTAATTCACTGCATAAAAATTATTAATGCATTCATTTAAATGTAGATGCTTTATAGCATTTTAAAAATATAATAAGATAATAATAATATTTTGGGACAATTACCTGCATGCCACATAAATCTTTTAATATTACACCACACACACTTTCTTATGAAGAAAATGTGTGTGGTATAATACATGAAGATTTATGTAGCATGTAGGTAATTATCCCTAATATTTTTAAGTTTCATGGACCTGAATAAAATACTAAACATATCTCTGGAGTTTAAATGTAACTATCCCTTTCATTTAAACAACGATATCATTCACATACAATGTAGCACAAATCTTGAAATGGCTCATCGATAGAATGGGCTTATAGTTTGCAGTATTGCACGTGGCGATTTGTGAACTATTGGCCCACCGCAACTCGGCTCATAGATGCTTGTCGTTCTGGCAATGGGCAGGCTCAGTTTGAGCTACCCGGTCGAGCCAGACATCAGGTCAGACCTCGATTGAACTGTTCCTAATATGGCGGCCTGTTTGTGATATCAACAAGTTTCTCTTAGCTTTTTTCAATTTTTTGTAGATTTTCAATGGCAATGAGTTGGCTCAGTTTGGGCTACCCGGTCAAGCCAGACATCTGGTCTGATCTTGATTGGATTGTCCTTCAACTGGTAGCCTATTTGCGATATCAACAAGTTTCTCTTAGCTTTTTTCAATCTTTTGTAGATTTTCAATGGCAATGGGTAGGCTCAATTTGGGCTACCCGGTAGAGCAAGACATCAGGTCAAACCTAAATTGAATTATCCCTAATTTGGCGGCCTGTTTGCGATATTAACAAATTTCTCTTAGGGGGTGTTTGGTTCAATGTTATCTTGATGTAATGTTATGTTATCTATAAAAAGTAATTATTTGATTTAATAACATCTATAAATAATCTTTTATTAGACTATAAAAATATTAGTCAAAAGATGACATCTAAATTACATAACATAACACAAAGATAACAACAAACCAAACGCCCTCTTAATTTTTTTCAATCTTTTGTAGATTTTCAACTTGAAGTATAGCGCTAATTGGCTTCCGACAACATGATTTTCTACATAGCCCTTATAACTAGTCATCAAAAATTTTAGGACTTGTACTCCTTGTTTGGCACGAGGTCCACAATCAGGACTAAAATAAAATTAGTTTAAAAAATAATAATAATAAATTTTTTAAAATCATTCTACATAAATTTTAATATAAAAAGTATTATTTTATTTCACATGCTTAATAATTTTCAATAAAAATATCAATTTTATCTTAAAATTTATATAAAATAATTAAATAGGATCTTACTATTAACTGTACTATCCCCAAATCATTGTATAATTTTTTTTTCCTTTAATAGGAACCATAGTATAAGTTAATTCTATAGAAATAGAATCGATTCAAATTATAATTAACCTCGTATACACATAATTATATAATTTCACATATAATATTTTTATTTAAATATATAATAAAATATAAAAAATATTATTAATAGTTAAGTTTGACTACTTAATTTAAATTTGAGTGCAAAATTGAAATGTTGAATTTTAGATTTGAAGTGAGTTTTTGACTGAGAAAGGATTGATGCAAGTACAAACCTAGGACTGGGCTAAAAGGGAGGAGGGGTTTTCTTGCAGTGGCAGGAAGGGGGAGAGTGGCTCAAGGCAGCACTTAGAAAATGGAATGCAAAGGCTGATGTTGACTACTTCAAAGGAGAGGTGGGAAGTGCTGTGTCAGACCCATTTATCACAAAAACTATATATTACAACTTACAATAATGTAAATTGAGAAAAAGGTAAATTGCATACTTGCCCCCTAGGCCTGTCAACGGATCGAATTCGAGTCGGGTTGACTCCGATCCGAATCCGAATTCGTATATATTGGATCGGATCATGGTCGATCCATATCCTCTAGGATCGAAAATCGAATCGATTCGAAACTCGGGTTTTCGGATTTAATCCATTTACAATAAAAGTAGTTATTTTTAAGTAATGTCAATTTTATTGAAAATAAAATAAGAGAAAAATATTATATTTTTATGAATTAATTTAATATTTTAATATAAAAATTAGTATTTGTAATATATATATAAATATATTGTGAAATATAAACTAAACACTATAAATTATAATCTATTAATATAATAGGTAAGAATTTTTTATTAATTAATTATAGTCACACTCTTTACTTGAGCTTTCCAACAAAAAGATTATTAGTCACAATATATCCCTGTATGAACTACAAATTAGATTACATAAACGGTTCGGATTCTAAACAGGTCGGGTCAATGGTGATCCATATTCGATCCATTTATTTGTAAATGGATCGGGTCAGTAAACGGGGCGGATTGACGGGTCAAAAAAAAATTTATTTAAAAATTTAATCGAATCGAAACTCGAATTGAATCGGGTCATGATCCAATCCATTGACAGGCCTACTTGCCCCTTAGTTTGAAGGCCATTTCAAATTAATTTCAATTTAAAAAAATAAAATAAAATTGAAATCCAATTCTCAAGTTTGTAAAAGCGGTGTCGTTTGATCTTAATTACAATACAATTATTAATTTTTTATTTCTAAAATATAATTTTGCAATACTAATATATATATATATATGGACATAAAAAAGATATTAAAGTAAATAAAATAAGAGATGAAAGAAATTTAAATTTAAATTAAAAAAAATAAAGAAAAAGATAATTATTTAAATGTGAGATTCTCAAAAAGTTATTGAAATTATAGCCTTTTTATAATATTAAGGGACAAAATTTAATTTTTTAAAAAATTAAAATTAATTTACAGTAACCTCTCAACCTAAGAGATTCCAGTGAATTTGCCCTAAAAAAAATTCATGTTTATGTTTAAAATTTTGTTGTCACTTGGAAATTACATGAATTGAATAAATTTAAATTCATATATCTCAAATTTGTTTTGTTTCAGATAAAATTTATATATTTTAATATTTATATGTCACGATGTTGATACAGATTCTGATAAATATAAAATTAATATATTCATGAAATAAAATAATTACATAATCTATATATAATGCATATTTAATTAAATATATTTTCATGATTAATATATATTGATCAGAATAAAAAAAAAAGTGCTGGTAGTTTGGCTAAAGCTCAAAACTGGACAAAATTATATTTTAATAATATTTTAAATTTATTATAAATTTTAATAATATATTTTATATTTAACACAAATTTTAATTTTAAAAATCAACTTTATTTCACATTCAACATAAATTTTAATTTTAAAATTAACTTTATTTTACATTCTACACGTCTGTTAATATTAAAATAAATTTTTTTCTCATTAATTTTATAAAATAAAATATATATTTTTATCTAAATTTAACACTTAAACAAACTAGCACATAAATAATTATTTTATCATTTTGATGAAAAGAAAAATAATTTCGAACAAAACTTAATAATTAGTTTAAAAATAATCATATGTAATATGTTTTAGGTCCTGTTTGGCTTGAGGACTAAAATTAAGACCAAAATGGTACTAATTTAAAAAACAACAATGATAATAATAAATAAAAATTTTTAATCATTCTACATAAATTCTAATATAAGATAACATTATTTTTACTTCACATACTCAATAATTTTCAATAAAAATATCTATTTTATTTTACATTTTAGACCAAAATATTAGAATCGACTATTTTGGTCTACGATGTGAAATAAAATAGATATTTTTATTGAAAATTATTGAGTATGTGAGGTAAAACAATATTTTTTTTATTAATATTTATTTAGAATGATTAAAAAAATTTATTTATTATTATTATTGTTATTTTTTTAAATTAATATTATTTTGGTTCTCGCGCCAAATAGGGCCTTGTGGTTTCATGTTTTCGTCAAAAAAATCATATTTTACATAATTTTTCATCATATATTTATATATGAATTTCAGACCAATGAGAAATCGAAACGTGTTCCTTGGGACTAGCGATTAATTAATTGACACCGGCGGTGAGCCCAAGCTCCTCGGAGGCCAAATATTAGTTAAATATTAATCATTTAGATCAATCCTTATCCTTTGGAACGAATCCAGTTGAGTCCCCATCACGTGCAGGCAAATAAGGGTGATAATAATGTTTCCAAACTTTGATGTTTCTAAATTTATTTATATTTTAGTTGGCTCAAATTAATTTTAAACGATATTTTTAAATTCAAAATTGATTAGTTTAAAATTAAATTATTTAATTTATAATGAACTAGATGCATAAATATATATATATATATATATATGATATTTTTGTGTAAATTAAGAAACAATTAAAAAAATATAAGACATAATTAATAAATATCATTTATATAAATATATTATGATTTTATATAAAAAAATTAAAATATAATTATGTAAGCAACACATATAAGTGCAATGATTCTGTCATTGGGTAGCGAAATCGAAAATCGAATTGATTATGAATCTCTAGCGTCTGAGCAACTATTGTTTGAGAGAAAAATTCAAACTAGAGATTTGGAGAAATCTAATTACATTAGGAAGGCAATAAACGGGAATAAAGAGTTTAGAAAAAAGGAGGAGAAATAGAGGACTTCTGGTAGCTAGGGTCCTCTATGAAGGAACGGGAAGAGTTGGGACCAACCACTTGTTAAGAGAAGGCTCGGCTGAGAGAGACTAGCCGAACAGACCTTGGGTGCCTTGGTCGCACATCGGGTGAACAGTACTCAATCAGCTGTGGGTCTCTTTTTTTTGGAGGTTAGAATCACATCTTTATCATAAATAGAGTTATTTATGATGGGAAAAGTAGTGAATGGGAGTAAGTGGGTTGGATAGTCTCTATTAATGAGATAATGGCTAGGTGGCGTGACAGTGGCTGGACCTACTCATGCCTCCTAATAGCCTAAGTATTAATGACGGGTACTTTCCATTTACCCTTAGGGGGCATTCACATCATAGAATGAGGTTATGATGAGATAAGAACTTGTCAGTTACTATCTGTTCATCCACATAGTTCAAGTACAGTTGTGTTGTTTGACCTCAACCCTGATAGGTCGCTCAGTTTGATCAAGAGCTCTATTTGAGTGTCTCAGCTCAAAGATTGAGTAAAATCCGTCTATGTGTCATGATTAGTTGATGCAGTAGCTTTTTTCCTTAGCACAACTATATTTCAAACAAATACATGAGTGATTTGATGTTGGTTGGGTAACCATATTCATCAGTTTGAAAATGCTGGGTGCCTGTAAAAACAAGAAATAAGTAATAAATTACACGTGACTTATATAATTTACGAACTCTATACAATTTATGAATATGTAAGTAATTATGTACAATTCACATAGAAAAAAGTCATTTATAGTTCATGACTTACGTTACACGTACGCGATTGCACCTTATTTCCTGTACAATCAACATTTCTAAAAGATGCGATTACATAGATCAATACTGAGCGTAGCTTTTTCAAATTATTCTATAATTTAAGATTACAACTCTTTGTTATTATAAAACATGAAACATAAAACTTTTGATTAAATTATCGTAGCACTTTATAACTTACCATATTATTGTATTATTGATATTAAAGAAGAATCTAAGTTCATCACGTCGGAAATAATATCTGATAAATTGAAAAGTGTAAAATTTAGTTCAAAACAGAAATCGAACTCGAGTCGAAAAATCTTGAAGTGACTGTTGGGCAGTATTCAATAATAATCTTTACCAGTTACATTTAATTTCTAAATATTATTGTTAAGACAGGAAACAATCAAAGAGTTTTTACGTGGAAAACCGACTGGCGGAAAAACCACGGCTCCTTTTCGAGGAGGCTTGAAATGTTACTAGAAATCTTTGGTTGGGTTACAGAGTATTCAAAGAGGTTTTTTGTTTTTGAATCTTCAGCCCCTATAGAGGCTGTGTACAGGAAGTATATATACCCTGGGCCTGTGATGTCTAGTCACTTTCAGCCGAACAATCTACAGCTCTAGTGACAGCTCAATTAATGCCTGCGGACGGCTAGTATGTGACTCATGTTGTATGACGTGTCAGCGATTACGGTCCGTCGGCGGAAAAACCGCGCCTCCCTCAGAGAAGTACAATCCCCCAACGGTCAGATGTCACGTCGGTCCTTGTTTTTCGGGGTGATAACCTTTCGGCGTCTGCTGTTCGGGATGAGGCTTCTTCTGTTCGGCTCGGATGCCTTGCTCACGTGGAGACCACGTGAGCAACCACGTGGACAGTCCAGATGAAAAGGCGCGAATCCAATTGCAACATGTCTCCCCGATAGTCATGAAGCGCATTGATGTGCGTGCCTGGTTGCCACGTGTACCGCAGTGATCTATAAATCTTTTTGAAACGTAGGTTGGGTCTTTTGTTGACCAGAGGAGAGACTGGCGTGATGAGCCTCTTCTCAGAAATAGCTGATAACCTGGAAAGCCGTAAGCCGGGCCAAGCCGATACAAGGCGCCC
>JAEMOT010003129.1:8494-40794 GCA_019297695.1 Apostasia ramifera | reverse complement strand
AAAAAAAAACAGATGAAGTTTTAAAAAAATAGCACCAATATTTCATACTTGATTTACTTTGTTGTCATTTTCCATAATTGAAGTAAAGAGGGGAAAAAAATAGATGCACTTTTCTATTTTAGAATCTTCATGCTGCAATGGACCGGAGGACAGAGAAGGCGGCATAGTTGATTTTCTGAGTCGCCGTAATCACTGAAATCGCCATTAAGAAAGCTGAAAAACTCCGTTTGCTTGTTCAGAATCTGCTCATAACTGAACGGATCGAAGGAGAGAGATGACAGCTGAAATTGCCATTAAGAAAAATGAGAAACTTTGTTTGCTATTTGAGTTTTCAACGGCTGTGTAATAGGATTTGGGTGGGTTTTTCCCTCTCTAATTTCCCGCCTAAACACAGCAGAGCGCATCTACAATTGCGGTGGTCCGGCAGCCGTCTGATCGCCCCGTCGAACGACGACATACACCGAAATTTCTTCCGTTTGTTGCCGTTAGGGGTGGCAATATATGACCCGACCCGTGAACCCGACTCGAACCCGACCAGCAAATTTCGGGCATGGGTCATGAATTTTGACCCATTATTAAACGGGTCGGGTTCGGGTTGGGCATAATTGGGTCGGGTAAGGTTCGGGTTCGACATTTATCAAAAAATATCCTATAAACGGGTCGGGTCGACCCGTCAACCCGACCCATTTATAAATGGGTCGGGTTCGGGTCATAGATTTTGACCCATTTAATAAATAGGTCGGGTTCGGGTTGAAGCTATTTGGGTCAGGTCGGTTTCGGGTTCGACCCGAACCCGATCCGCCAACCCATTTTGCCACCCCTAGTTGCTGTCTAAGCGCCGCTGCGGTGGGGCCACTTCTCGCCAGCTGTTAAAGTTCAATTGAATTATGAATATGTGATGTGGCAGGGTGTCGAACCCAACATTTCTTCCTGTATTTGCTTCTGCCATCTATGGCCGATTTATTTTTATTTCTTTTTCGAAAAGTGATTTTTTCATATCGGAGCGACGGAGTCGGCCGAAATCGATCTCGGGCGAAACCGATAAGCGTCCACCGAGTTTTTAAATCGCTGAACGAGGCTTTTGGCGCGTTCTATTTCATTGAAAAACAGTTTTCCATGGAGTGAGCTCGGCCTTCTTTTCGAGTCTCATCAGTCCATCGCTTTTGGATGATCATACTCTCATGGGTTCGCCGGAATTTCCCCTCCCCGCCTGCCCAGCTGTTCATCTTCTCTTATGTTCACGAAGCCGCCGCCAGAGTAGCGGCCGAAGCTTTCCCGTCGCAGGGGAAGAAATCCTTCCTAGACCGCACTCTTTTGCTTTCCGGCGTGTTAAGATCTTCTCCGTGCTTGTGGGAAACGCAGATGATTCATGCCCATCTCGTCCGCACTGGTATCTGCTCCTCTCTCTTCCTCCAGAATACTCTCCTTTATTCCTACCTCTTCTTCGGCGCCGTAGGCGACGCTCGCCGTCTTTTTGCTTCTCTTTCAAATCCCAATACAATTAGTCACAACATATTAATAACCGGGCTAGCCAACTCCGGTCGTGTGGGAGAAGCAAGAAAGGTGTTTGATGAAATGGCTCTGAGAGACTCTGCTTCTTGGAATTCTCTCATGTCTTGTTATTTCCGGCATGGGGAGCTCGGAGAAACCATCAAGATATTTAGATTTATGGTTCAGGATCCAGAGGTAGAGCTGGACGTGTTCTCTTTGACAATTGCAATGAAAGCATGTGGTGCTCTTCTGTGCTATGAATTGGGTTTGCAGCTCCATGGTCTGGCCACAAAAATGAGGATTGGAAGAAGCATTCAAATTGAGCGTTCGCTCATCGATATGCATATCAAATGTGGGGCAACTTATATGGCTTCTGATGTCTTTGAGAGGCTGAAAAACCCTGATCTTTTCTGCCTGAATAGTATGATTCTGTGCTATTCGAGATTGTATGATGTCGAATATGCACTCCAGTTCTTCGAAAGAATGCTTGAAAGAGACACCGTCTCATGGAACACGATGATTTCTGTTCTCTTGCAACGAGGACGATGCTGGGACACCCTTTCCATGATCATAGATATGCAAGCTGAAGGGTATCAGCTAACTTCGACAACATATACATGTGGCCTCACTGCATGCGCACATATTTCTCATTTGGATTGGGGAAGGCATCTTCATGCATGTATTCTAAAGTTCAAGCTGATAATTGATGTATTTGTTGGCAGTTCTCTGGTTGACTTGTATGCCAAATGTGGAAAATTGAATGCTGCAAAGAGGGTTTTTGACTCGCTCCCCCACATTAATACTGTTTCATGGACTTCCCTTATTGGTGGATTTGCTCAATTTGGACATATCGAAGAAGCTCTAACTGTGTTTACAAAGATGAGGAGAAAGCAAATGTCCCTTGACCACTTCACTCTATCAACCATGATAAGCACTTGCTATAATGGAATGGATATGGATATACTTCTTGGCTGCCAGTTGCATTGTCTTTGTCTCAGAACTGGCTTTTCTCCATCGATTCCTGTCTCTAATGCTTTGCTGACAATGTATGCAAAATGTGGAGCAACTGAGTGCGCTGAATCCATCTTCTACTCGATGGCTTTGAAAGATGTAATTTCATGGACCAGTATGATATCGGCATATTCTCAGTCTGGTAATGTTCTCAAAGCTCGTGAATTTTTCGATTTTATGGCTGAAAGGAATGTTGTCTCTTGGAATGCTATGTTTGGTGCATATATAGAGAATGGGGAGGAAGAAGAGGCTGTCAAACTGTTTGTTTTGATGCTAAGAGAAGATGAGGTGAGACCAGACTGGGTTACATTTGTTAGACTACTGAGTGCTGCTGCTTATATGGGAGCTCTGAAGGTTGGAATACAGATCATTGCTCATGCTACAAAGTTGGGGCTCAGTAATTCCAACACCTCAGTGCTCAATGGGATTATCACCATGTACTCGAAGAGTGGAAAGATTGTCGAGGCTCGGCGAGTCTTTGATTTTATAGAGGCAAAGGATCTGATTTCCTGGAATACTATGATCACTGCTTATGCTCAGCATGGTCTGGGGAGGGAAGCAGTGGACACCTTTGAGGCATTGTTGCTCAGTGGAAATGATCCGGATTATATAAGTTATGTTGCAGTTCTATCTGGTTGCAGTCATTCGGGTTTAGTTTCAAAAGGGAAACAGTACTTCCAACACATGGTGAAAGATCATAAAATCACACCAGGCATCGAGCATTATGCTTGCATGGTTGATCTTCTCGGCCGAGCTGGAATTTTGGGAGAGGCAAAGAGGGTCATAGAGGAAATGCCTATCAAACCTACCGCTGAGGTTTGGGGTGCTTTTCTCAGTGCTTGCAAGATCCATCAGAACACCAAACTCGCTGAACATGCTGCGAATCATCTGTTTGAGTTGGATTCGAAGGATTCTGGGAGCTACATTCTCCTGGCAAAGCTGCATGCTGATGTGGGTAACTTGGATTATTCTGCAGGAGTTAGGAAAATTATGAAGGAAAGAGGAATAAGAAAGAAACCTGGATGTAGTTGGATAGAGGTTGATAACAGGATACATTCTTTTATTGCAGCTGATATAAACCATCCAGAAATTACTAGCATTTTGAAAGAACTTGATAAGCTTATGGAAATGATCGGAGCCATCGGTTATGCAAATGAGGATAGAGGTTTGAGATCTAAAAGGCATCACAGTGAGAAACTAGCCATGGCTTTTGGGGTAATGAAATTGCCTTCGTGGATGCCAGTTCGTATTATGAAGAATCTTCGGATTTGTGGTGACTGTCACACTGTGATAAAGTTGGTATCTTTAGTTTGTAAAAGGGAATTTGTGGTAAGGGATGCAGTGCGGTTTCACCATTTTAAACAAGGATCATGCTCTTGTGGGGAATACTGGTGATCATATTCGAAGATTGAAGCTTTGGCAAAAAGGTTAGTTTTCAGTTGTTAATGCATATCAAACTATGTGATTCATTTTTATGTTTGGTTTGCCATGTTGATAAACTAAGTGCTTGGTTACTATCGTTTGTCTTAGGCCATTGAGCTAATAGATAAGAGTATTGAATCATGTATAAAGTCAGTTTTTTATTTTCTTTTCTTTTTGGTATTTTGTTTCTGGTTAATTCAGTCACAATTTTAGTTCCCCTGTATCGAACCCTGTAACCTTTGGCTAAAAAAGACCATTTAAGTTCAGCTTAAACCAAACAGACCTAACTTTGACTGAATTACCCATTTAACTCATGGTTAACGCTGGAAAAATCCCAGAAAACAGCAGGCCGTTGTGTTCTTGCTCCTCTAGTTCTAACTATCATGCATATAGAAAACCATTAGATTGAACAATTTTCTTCTTTTGCAAGAAAATGCTACTTTTCAGGAGTTAAACATTTACAGTTCAGTTAAATGTTAATGGCATGTAGTCATGATCTAAATCACCCAAATTTTTCTATATTTTACAAGGTTTATCGATAATGAAATCATACGTCAGTTAAGTGAATGCTTGCAGCATGTCATTCATACCAAGTCAGGAAACAATTAATTAATATTTTTCTGTCGAAATAACGGCATTTTCGCTGATTCCAAACAAATTTAACTTACAGCGTTACATGATATTCAGATTTTCTCACACAAGCCTCTTCAGTCATGAACTGGTGATAATGGATTGGTTGTTGAGTAACTTACAGAATCTTAAGAAGCTCTGCTGCTGCTCTGATTTTACAAACTGAACAAAAGAAGGGAGAAGTTGACAAGCAGGAACAAGCTTCATTGGTGTACTATACATTGTTTTGTTTCTGGTGAGCTCCTTAATCACTTCCTGGTGCCAATTCTCATGCTATTTCTCATCATCCTATGCACTGCCCTTTTTGCGTCATAGCCACAAATTCTCCATAGTCGTCATCCTAATATACCAAAGTGAAAAAAATGCAACGATGAAATGCTATAATCATAAAAATTAAATATTGAAAAGGATGCATGTATGATTCTTTACATTATCCTAAGATATATGCACACATAATATATGCATCACTTCCACTTTTCTGTATCTAAGCAGCCATCTGGGGAATTATTTATAGTTCTTAATGTTGAGATGCACATGAGAATTATCTAACATTGAATGATTCATAACAAGTTGAGATTCTAATTAATACTCTGAAGAAATGACCATACAATTAGAATGGACATGGTTTACTATAAGAACAAAAAAAGCAAAACATGGATTATCTGATTTCGCCACCAGCATCATATATCTTACGCCTCCTGACAAATATAAATCAATAATCATTTCATTAACAAAAGTTTCTGAAAAACCAAAGTAAAATGTGCCTATGGGTGGCTATAAAGAGAAAGAATGTAATTCAAGGTCTGAATAGTGGGAATTGGAAAAAAGATAATTGTGTTTTAGCTAAGGAGTATAATTCATAGTTGGGGTTGCAGTGAAGTCCTATCTAGGATGAAGTTTGCGCTTTTAAGTTTACCCCAACAAAGCTCGCTAAACATAAATAGCATTGCGGAGAGATCCCCATTGAACTAAATCAATTCCCACTAGGAAAGCAGCAAGAGGATTGGCATGCAGGGAGAGCCATATAGACTTAGAAGTGATGGTGGAGCTAAAATGCTCAGAATCATGTGGCCTTTGATTTCTGACAGTGCAAACAATCTTACAACAGTCCTTTATGCCACCGCTCACTGTCTTCTATCCGCTCTCTCTCTAAAGAACCACAAAGACATGACCTTCCTTGCCTTTGCACTTCCATTTATCATATTTGGTTTTCAGGAACGGATCAAAATCTCATATGCAGATTATTAGAGATATTAAATAGCAAATTTGGTTGTGAATACAAAATTGGATTGAGGTCTTATTGCTTATTCAAAACTTCAGCTTTGGCATTGGTAGTTATTCAGTAGTTATTTCAACTCAAAGTTTATGCTCCCCATTGTTCTTATCTTGCATCATGATGCTGGATGTAAATCTGTTTGTGATGTTATAGTCCTTACGCCTGCTATGATTGTTTTGACCATTGTTTACATGCTTCTTTCCTTTCTCCTTGATGGGGAAACACTCAGTTTTTTTAGTTTTTTTCTTGAATGAGCAGATACAAGAAGTCACATGAGGGAAGATGAAGCCATTAAGGTTGATCAGGATAAGAGGCATATGATGGGAAATCTGATAATTCTTCTGTGGTTGAAAAAAGGAAATTGAAGCTGGGGGATTCGGATATAACAGTTTATATCCAGTTTGGCTTCAAGATTCAGTATAAGATGCTGGATGCCACAAGCATTGAATGAGTCCATAGTTTATTTGGCCACGGGGACTTCTCTGCTTTGCGCCTTTGCCCTCTCAATAATGTTCAAGGAGTTTGGAGTTTGCAACTCAACCCCAATCTGACAGGTTACACTTTCTTCTTTGGAAGACCAAACTCGTTTCAGTGTAGTGCCATGTGAATGGCCTGAATTGTTGTGTCTATGCATAAATAGACTCATATTTGGCTGTTGAGTCAAGCTCAAGTGAGTTGGCACTAACTTAGACTCGACATTGACAAGTCTAGCTATCCTCAAACTAGACTTAAAACTCAAAAATAATTTGAGTGAAGCTAACTCAATTAAAAAGCATTCAAGTTCATATCAAGCAAACCCACCGTGATTCAAACTCAATTAGATTTCCCAAGCTCTAATAATAAATTCAACTATTGATTTTATCCCAAACTCTCAATGAATCTTGTGGTTGTTTATATTAATCATATAGTTTAAGCTTCAATTGAAATTGTCAATTTCAGCGGCTTCAATTTGATTTTGGTAAATATCGATATGAAGCTCAACCATTTTTTCAGTTTCAATTGAAATTTTCACATTTTAGGACAAATTCTTTGAATAATTGATTTTTACATAAAATTTAAAACAGTTCATAGCAAATATTTATATCAAAATTATGTAAATTAGAACTATTGAAATCATTAAAACTATCAAACTAGTACCGTTAATTGGTGATTAAAATCGAATTTGAGTTTTACAACCTTGATGTTAACCACAAAAAAATTGAACAAGCCATTTTAGATGGGGATCACGTGCGAGGGCACGTGCTTCTCGTTCGTCCAACGGCTATTTTTCTTTCTTCCCCTTTTAACGTTCTTCAGCAGTAACCGACACCCTGCCTCTCCAACGATCATCATCCATCACATAAATCTCTCTCTCTCTCTCTCTCTCTCTCTCTCTCTCTCTCTCTCTCTCTCTCTCTCGCTCGCTCGCTCGCTCGCTCGCTCTCTTCTAGTCATTAATGGCTACGTCTCCTCCGCCTCTGGCTCCGGAGCAGACGGTACAGCGAGTGTCAAAGGCATCCTCCGACGAGCTCCTCCGCAAGTTCGCCGCCGTGGAGGAGGAGGGGTCCGAGCCTCTGCCAGCCATGGTAAGGCGAGCTTATTCCCTGCCGAGGAAGCGATCGAGGAGAGTGGCATCAGGCCTCGGCGCACGGGACTTGTTCGACGGTGGCGGCGACCTCCGAGCGGCGCCGGCAGGAAAGATGATCAGCAGGAAGAGACGAGCTAGCGGCGGCGGAGGAGCCGTGGCGGAGTGGAAAGCGCTGATACCTGGATCTTCACGGAAGTCGTCGTCTCCGGCGGTGAGGCGGAGGCCCGAAGGACTAGTGGGGAACGGAGTCCTGCTGGCTGCACTGAAAAAGGTCATGATTTTCCGGTTGTGTTTATTTAAATTGCTTTACTTTAAACTTAGCTCCTTCTTATTTAATCTCTTTAATTTCTAAATTAATTATATTAATTATATAAATAAATTTATTAGATTTAATAAATAAATCTAATGAATAATATTATCTCTATTTAATGAACTAATATTATCTCTATTAATATTTCAAATAAATATAATATTAAATTTGATTTAAAAATTAAACAAAAAGGCATTTACGTGTATACACAATTTTTATAATTTATTTATTAATCACTTTTTAAGTTTTATATTGCATTCCTAGTACTTAAATTTTAAATATTACTTATAAACACTTTTAACAATTATAATTTCTAATATTTATATTTTAATTTTATAATTATTAGTTTAGCATTTTTTAAAGTGATACTAATTAATCATGACTAATATAATTAACTTTTAAATTTAGATTTACAGGAGTTCATAGATACATTGATTTATGCAAATAAATATTAGCTACATAAATATTCTTGCAAAATAAATAAGTAAACAAAATTATATGGATTATTAAATTATCTCTTACATCTAGAATTTATATACTAATATTTTAAAAATAATATTTTTTTGATTGTAAAATAATATTTACTCACACAACATCTAAAATTTTTATATTTCGTATATAAACACTTTGCAATGTATTCTTCTTTTTTTTTTCTCTTTCCATTCTAAAGTTTGTAATATTGAAAAAACTATATATTTAAATACACATATTTATATATATATATATATATATATACACAAAGTTATGCATTGAAATATTACATATATATATATTTTATATATTTATATATATGCTATAAAAAAGAATTTACGTAAAAACATAAAAAAATTAAGGGGGATTTATATACAGAACACTGAATTCATCACAAATTACACATTTTACCATCTTTTAGTAAATATTACACATATCACACTCTGCTTATGAATTTTATATTTCTATAGAGTGTGATACGTATAATATTTACTAAAAGATAGTGAAATTTATAATTAATTCAATGTTCTGTATGTAAATTTTCAAAATAAGTAAATATCAAAATTTAAAAATATTACACGTAAATATAAAAATTTTGATTGGCGTTAGTAAAAAACAATTTGAAAAGAAGTATACTGGAAATATCCTTAAAAGTGTAATTAATAACATATAATTTTTTTTTTTAATTTCAATAGCAGATGTGGCGGACGGCAGTTCAAGAAGCATCAAAGATGTTTATGGAGAGGCACAGCATCAACCACGTCCGTTTGATGAGCGATGCTGCCTAACATCTACATACAGTGCAAGCATTGGTTTTTTTCCTTCTTTAAAGGGCTTCTTCAGCCATACATATATATATATATAAACTAATGAGTCTGTAATATAACATTAGAACATATCAAAATTCAATTGAATTTTTAAACATCGATCACAAGTGCAACACCGAATGCATATACTTCTGGACTGCAGGACACTACAGGGATTCATTAATATTTAAAGATAATTTTTATGTACGTACCATTTTATAAAATAATATTTACCTACCACCACTTCAATTTTATAAGTTATCTACATTGCCATTTTTTTAATTTTTCATGATTAATATATTTAACTCATATTATAATTTTATGAATTTTTTATTATTTAAATAATTACATTTAAAAGAAAAAATTTAAAAATAGTACATAAGTAAATTAGAAACCTAAATAGTGTTAAATAAATACTTCTCAAAATAATATACATGTAAAATGCTCAGATTTAAAACTCAAAATCCCCTAGAAGATTCATAATTCTCAATTTATGCAACAAAATGACCACCTTCATTAACTAATAATAAATAACTAATTAATTAATTTTTTATACTACTGATTCATAAATTAATTCATCATAATTAAACTACTGAATAATTTAATATATTAAAATCTAAAATAACGATGACCTAATTTATGAATTAATTGTCAGAACTACATAATATTTTTAAGTCAAGGAAGAGAGAACAAAAAATGCTGCCGGTGTGCAATTTTGAATCAGGCTACCTAAAAGGAACCCCAAAAACAAAAACAAAAAAAAAAATAGAACTACTTTAAACTATGGAAACTGTGCAGAGAGGGAGATTTTCAGGAATCTGGCAGCCAAACAGCAAATCCTTCAAAGCCTGTGAAACACTCTCAAAAGAGAAATGAGGCCCTTGAAAGTGAAATTTCTTCAGAAAGGAATACAGCATTTACTTGCCTGGCCTTTCAGAAGCAGGGGATGATCACCAAGCCGATTCATTTTTGAAGAGAAGCCATCCAAACTTTGAGGTGATTGAGCAAAAACAAAAACACAATAGGATGGGTTGAAGGGAAGAAAAGCTCTGCTCATTTGAAGATCTCAGGCGAGTGATTGAAGAAGAAAACCACGAGTAGAGAAGAAGCAGAGAAGCAAGCAAATTGGTGAAGCATGTCGTTGGAGCAGGACGATGCCTCTTCAACACGCAATGAAAAGAAACATAAAAAAGATTTAGAATTCACGAGTTGATGTTGCTCATAAAATCTTACATAGCACTAAAATAACAAGTATGTGAGACAAAATATATAAAAGACAAACTGAAAGAACCTTGCACGACAAAAGTATGATCGAGAGTGCTAATTTGATAACAGTAGTCCAGATGAGCCAACAAAGTACGAAAGTAATCACTAATGCATATCTTATATCCAGCTTCAACGCTCTCTAGCATCAGCATCATCCCTGGAACAAAACATTTAATTAGAGGCATGCTCCAATCAACAATTAATTAGTGATGACAATATTTGATTCAAAGCAGACCCACAAATTTTGAATTTGATTGACCTGACTAGGCTGATTATTATTCCAGTCTGGTTTGAGTTAGACTTTTTGACCCATTTACCAAGTCGATCGAGTTCAGCAATATACAACTGGATCCGATAATCAATAGGGTTTAAGTTAACAAAAAAAAAAGTTCAGATTGACCAAAACTGACTCATATCCATCAAGTTCAAGCAGGTAAAATGATTTGAATTGGGTTTCAGGTCAATCTATGACACATTAATCGTATCCATTTCAAGGTTGCCAGTTTCAGATTGGAACCAAATTAACCCAATGCCTGATTTTAATCAGCAAGCTGGATAAAGCTTTTACCCGTTAACACAAGGTGGAGATCTGCTGTAATTCCGAGTACGAGGAGGAGGTGACCTGCTGTAGCTTTGCTTTCTTGGGGGTGATCTGCTGTAACTACGACGTCTGGGAGAACGATTTCGAGGGCTGTAGCTCCTGTTCCAAAGAAAATCTCACAAGGTTTTGATGAAAGTACACAAGTTTTAAACCCTAACCGGTTGAGGTCCAAGAAACAAAACCATTTCATTTACGTTTAAAATCCCCATTCATTAACTTAAAAAAAAACAAAGGACAGAAAAGAGAAGCATCTGATTTCATAGCAGAACAAAAAGATGATGGGGAAAAATAACGTCATAGTGAAACCACAAGTGCCACAGTCAAGCAATATATACACCATGTCAAATATCCTATCAAAAAAATTATACCATGTTAATACCCGTAACATAAATTAAATGGTTCACACGAGTAGTGATTTCAATCAAATAATGTCATAGCAAAACCCTGAGAAATTAAACCCGCAGCCCATCTCCAACCTCCTAGAGTCGGAAAGCAAGGTACTTCAAATTGTAAAAGAGAAACAATATTCTTGTATCAGATAGAATTAGTGCAATGAACTTGCAAAAGTCCTTTATGCAGGAATAACAAAAGAAAATTATCGAGGTACCTTCTGCCATAACTTGGGCTTCTACGATATTTAGGACTTCTGGGACTTCGGCTGCGGCGGCGCCCACTGCCAAGTCCACCAGCCCCAATGCGCATGCGGCATTCACGAGCAAAATGACCAGGTTCACCGCACTCATAACACTTCAAATCAGAACCACCAAGCCGATCACGACCACGGCCACCGCCTCGACCACCACCTCCACCCTTTGAATTGTGTGACATCTCAACCCTCCATCCATTTTTTCCTTGAAGAAAGACAGAAGATATCAATATCATCATAAATTTCAAATATGTCCTTTATATACTGATATTGATACGTTACAACGTAAATCTAATGCCTTAAATCATTCAACACTGACAGAAAATACTTGCTCATTGTCTCTGGTGCGTCCTTAACAAAAACATAGAACCTCAGCTCAAAATTAACTTATAACAGATTAGAGAATACAATTTTTCATTAACTTTTTTATATAAATCGTTATTCCTCAAGCATAGTCAACAAGACCATTCTTCAAGCAGAGTGACGAAGACCACTAAATCTTTTAAAGCGTAGTTTCAAAAAAATTTAATAGAAACCAAATATACGGATGTTCCTCTAAAGAAAAAAACATATATATAAACAAAAAGCAGTTGTCCCCGTACCATCCATTTCACGAATTGCATCTTCAGCATCTCTATAATCATCAAAGTCGATAAAAGCATAGCCTGGCGGCCTTCTCGCAACCCAAATGCTGCAACCACATGAGAGAAACAGTAAAACATCATTAAATCATCCTGATATAAGAGATGAAAAAACCAGAATATCAGAATCATTTTTCTTAGCTTCCAGAAAACATAGTATTTGATAACAATCAGTAAATTTGAGTACTAGGTTAGATCTAGTGTATCTGCACTTTTCTTAAAAACTAGCTAACATAACAATATTTGATATCCAATTCTTTCATAAATGCCACAGAAAAGATGGTAAATTTTAGGCATTCAGTCACAAAACTACAGCACCAAGCATTTATTACTCTATACAGATAGGCTCTAAAGAAAATATCACAGTAGCATCACAATGTTGCGCAGGGAAAAATTGCTAGAATGAATGGTATAGCAATAATGAATGTTTTGTTGAGTGAGAAAACATGCTGCTAAAAAAGTCTTTAATGCCATTATTCAAAGAATAGTCTTTAAGATTGGATGACAAATTTCAGCCATTGAACTCTACAGCACGTTGTGAAGCTCAGGTGCAATTCCATACAGATGAATGCTATGGAATACTAATCACCAAGTTAACTCAGAAACAATTGCAAGAATATATGTATGTAAAGAATGTTCAATTACAAGAAATAACAAGCTATTACAAAATTTCATGTCGATCAATAGTCACACCAAGTGATGCATGAAGAAAACTAATATGCTCTAATACCAAAATTAATGTAAGACGAACACGAATATAATGTTCTGATACAAAATTTGTTATGCAACAAAAGACAATAATATGCAAACTTGAGATCCGTAAAATTGAAATATTGAATTATCTCAAATAAATGCAATAATTTTACAAATTTAACAATGAGATAAATCAAGAAAATTCAAAATCCCACAAATAATACCCCTTTAAAACTTAAATCGAATTGGATCTACCGTAAATAAGATTCTGAGTTAGATTAGGCTTCGATTCAAATTCAATAAATTAGATAAAAGGTTTTCACAGAATTTAAAGCCAAAGTAATTCACTCTCAAAATTGATATATGGCCTTCTCGATCCGAGAGAATCAATATTAATAAACCAAATATAATTTAGAACTTGATATAGGCATGAGCCAGAAGGATGATCAACCAACAGATGCGATAATGTGCCCATTTATCTATTTATTAAATACTAGCTGGATAAAGAAAAATATCTAATGTAAACTTGCTAAAGTGCCATGCACACAAAACATAAATAACCTCCATAAGGATATACAAGAAACAACATTCAAATCAATAAATTCTAAGTCTCATGTTTCAACATTAGAATCAAATTGAGTGAGAGAAATTCGGTCGCATAAAGTAATAATTCAAAAAACTAATTTCAGGGAAATAAGAACTCTTATTAGAGCTTAGAAATAAGAAGTAAGGCACGTGGTCATTCAATATTTGAAGTCACTATATCAATAATTTATAAACATACACTAAAAAAGACTTGTATGAGTTTGAATGAATACAGAAAAATCCTCATTGAGTAGTTTGACTTTTGATATCTAGACTAGTATTAACCATAAAAGTTATTTAGATGTTACTTGTTACTAGATTGATGGCTAGTCAGGAATGTAGAAATCTATTTTATAACTAGATCTTTTTAGATTGTAATTTTTGTAAAATTTATGATATAGAAAATAAAATTTGTCAATTATCTTATCAATTACCTTAAATAATGCTTCTAATAATAATAATGCAGTTAAATTTTTACAATAATTTTTTAAACGCCCTCTTTACGGATCTTCTTTTCATAGTTGTGCTAGTCACATAATAAATTTGTGCAACTGCTGCATTTAATACTGAATATTTAACTATTAATTAATAAAATTAAACATATAACAAAATGGATTCATTTAGATTTTGATGTTAAGCATAAAAGAAAACAAGTTTGTATTAGTGCTAGTAGAAATTGCATCAAATTTCTATTTCACAGTTCGCTTTCACAACAATGGTAGCTTCAATGTCACATCTAGTAGCACGTGATCTTAATGTTGATTCCTTTGGACGAATAGAAAATAAAGCTTCAACGAATTAGTACGACAGAAAGCCTAATGTCAGCTAAATGAAGAGCAGATAGCTTCTCTCAAATCTAGTAGATTGTAGCGGCATCAATAAGAGAATAGCTGCCAGCAAAGTGAAAGGTATTGATGGTTAAAGAAGCAATAGAAGTCATGGTGTATGGGGGAAGGATTTCTGAATTCTTTTTATTTTTTCCTTTCAAAATAATATAACCAAAATGAATAACTAGGAAATCAAATATTCTCCCTAGGTTTATCGGCCTACCCTTCTAGGATATTGACCCATTCCAGAATCTCCAACACAAACTGCATCCAATGCTAGACTACACATAGATGCAAATTTTTCTCATCATAAGTCCATCCAAATATTCAAGCATAATATCTATTCAAAGAAGACTAATCCCATCATAAAAAAAAGAAAGCCATGTGAGACTAAATAAACCCAACTAATTAAACAAAATAAATAAGAATTTGATAAATTCAAACTCATAATAAACTCCATGAATAATAAATAAAGAAATTTTTTACAAGAATGCCACACAAATTTTTCTATATTACACCATATACATCCTCTTCAATAAAAATGATCATCACATAGTGCAAATTTTGTGAATAAAGTGTATGTAGTGTAATACACTAAGATATAAAAGCGTGTTCTCTATGTCTTTCCTGTACAAAACTTTTTCCATGTAGACCTTTTTTAACGGATTTTGTTAGGTTTAATTGTTAAATTATCATTTTAGAAAATTAAAAATTTATATTTAAGCATTACAAAAAATAATTAAGTATTCCCAATTGCTATTTTAACCTCAACTTATTATTTTTTCTATATTCTAATCTATAAATATAATTTTTAATATTTAAACATATATTTTAAATTATTAAAAATAACAACTTAGGCCCTATTTATTACGCCAGTTTAAAATTAACCTGTTGAATTTTAGCTTGACATGGCACATCACATATAAAATTTAATATTAAAAATTAATTATATTTCACATCCTACATATAGGTAAATGTTCCTAAAATAAAATAAAATAAAAATAATAAGCATCCCCATCCACAACATCAATGAGCGTTGTTTAATCAAGGTCGTCGATCATTAGGATTTTCTCATCATGAAGGAAAGAAAAGATCATTAGGATTGTCGTTGAAATAGGACAAGAACGACTAGGTTTGGATTTGATATAACAATAAATGCCATAAAACGAAACAAGGTTGTGAAACATGTACTATATATAAAAGGTACATATAATATTAGAAGGATGAGGCTAACACTAAACACGTACTACATATATAAAGGTACATATGATATTACAAGATCTTACAAAAAGGATTGACATGATTAAGAAATATGGTACGAGTCACAGATTGTAGAACATTAGTTTACATGACAAAAAGTAATGCTACTACCACATATCAAATATTAGATTATTAACTCATATGAGCTATAGTTTGCGCTACTTCGTACATAAAAACATGCATTATGCAACTCAATGTACTAGGTAACGATAAATTCATCATTCGTCCAAGCCACAAAAAAAGAAAAAAAACATAGAAATCCTTCAACAGAACAGAGAAAAACCTTTTGCATTTTCTGCATTTTCCAGGACAGTTTTATCAAGCAACCATGGCATTTATGAATTCAATAGTAATGCTTCTTGAATATGACTTGTACCCTAATAAGATGTTGCAGACATAAGATACAGTAAAGAGGTAGAGTATCCGATGCTTACGTTCTTATAACTCCATAAACTCGAAACTCATCCTCCAAGTCCCTCTCATTTACCCGTGGGTCCAAGTTTCCCACATAAATACGAGCCATCCTGTAAAAGCAGCTATAGAAGAAAATAACATTAAACAAAATTGAATAGCTCTGATGGGAAATTAAAAAGATTAAGATATAGTTAATTCCAGAAGGTCCTGTATCTCTAAATGGAAATTTCAAATGTGGGCATGATATCAATAAAAACTATAATAAAAAAGCAGAAACTTGTGCCAACAAGTATTCTTAGATTTTCCCGTCAATCAATTTTCAAAGAGAAGGCATAGGTTAGGAGAAGCCCTCATCAGCAAAGAAATCCTTTTCCAAGAAATGACTAATTCAGTCATAACATAATTTACATCAAAGTTACACTAGTTGGATCTATTGGTTCCTCCCTTGTTTCTATTAGTACTTTTATTTTAATATTTGTCAATAAGCTTAAGTTGATCTAAATTCTAGTTGATTGTGCGGGCTTGAATCGGGTCAAGCTAGTGTTAAACGAATAAATCGTTATTATATAAGTAAAACGACAGTGGATGAAGGCAAATTGAAGTGTGAACTATTTTGGATAAAAATGATTAAAGCAATCAAGATCTTCAAGATGTGTAGAGTCAACAGAACAACTCAAAGACAAGTGCACATTTTTTATTTTGTTTTGACTTCGATAAAGTCTTTATAAGATTGATTTATTAAGTGTGTGAAGTGAGTCAAAGAAAATATAGAATACTAGGGTTGCGAGTCTAAGATAATAGCTTTTGGTTGATATAGATTCGAGTCATGATCTTTTTAAATTATTTGTAAGCAGTTATGTATTAGTGCAGGAGTTGGTAGACCAAGCTAGTTAACCAAGTTAGTCGACCAAGCTGGCTAACCAAGTTGGTCAACCTATAACAGAGACTTTGAAAAATAATTTATTTATGAGATTGGTCGACCAAGTTGGTCTACCATGCCTTTAGTAGACTAAGTTGGTCTACCAACAACTATCCGTTGTAGCTGATTTGAAATATTTTTAAATTTGATCAATTAAGTAATGTTTTAGCTGATACATTCCCAACCATTTTTAATTCCTTTTTAGGATATTTTTGACCATTTTCTTGAGCTATTTAGAGGGCGTATAAATAGTTGTGATAAGAAATTAGTGTGAAGTGCTGAAAAAAATATTCTTGTTCATTCTCAAGTGATTAAAAAGTCAATCTAAGTGCTCTAACCTCTAGTGCTCAACTTCAAAGGGTGATCTCTGCCTTTCTTCACACACAAAAAGTCAATTATAAAAAAAAAGTGATATTATTCTTGTGATTTGATTTTTAGTTGGTTCTTTGATTTTTTCCTACTATTTTCTTTGAGTGAAAAAGAGTGGGTGGTGTGTGACTCTAGGTGAGTGAAACCTAGAAAGAGGAAGATAATTGTGTAGATGTGTAAAAAGAGCTTCTCCATTGCCCTAATGTGAAAAGAGTTGATATAGTGGATTTTATGTGTGAGCCTTTAGGCCGTAGATGAAGGCATAGTGAAGTGCTGAACCACGTATATTCTCACATGCTCTTCTAGATGAGATTTTTATTTATCGCTTCTGTATATATTTTTCTTATAATAAATTTTGGGTTATGTGAATAGTTTTTATTTATCAAAATTACATCTATTCACCCCACTCTAGACATTTATTCGATCTAACAGGATCAAGATGAAATCCAAAAGTTACACTAGTTTTCAACAGAAGCATTCAGCGACCAGACAACCGCTACCACACAAATTAATGGCCAACCTATTCCACTCGAACAACCAGAAGAAAGATCTGCTCAAATACTCACACACATAAAGAAACAGATCTTAATGAGAATTAACCAGGTGTAAAAGACAAGCAAATCATAAAAACTCTAGGTTTTGGCGACCCAGCAACAGGCAGCGTCATTTAAACTAAACAATCTCTTTCGTCCACTCAAAAGCAACAGAATGTGACAGAGAACTAAAATCCATCCATCCTGAAGCCCAAGATACCAGAAAAAGCATGTCGTGGGTAAGTTTCTAGGGTTTCACACAACGCGAAGGAGTTCGGCCAATACTGGGATAGTCGACTAGCGGTTACAAAAAGTAAAAATGAAACATAAGAGACCATAGCAAGGGTACAGAAAGGCGCGGAGGATGATATCGGAAAATACCTCTGAGATTTGCGGCGCTCTTCGGATCAAGCGAGATAGCGAGAGAGCAGCAGAGAAACCCTAACGAGGATGATTGCCGGCTGGGCATTCCAAGCTTTTGTACGACACCAAATACTTCACACGTGTGTTCGAACTTGCGCCATGCACCCATTGTCTAACGGGCAAAAAGATTTGGCCCGCTTAATTCTAAACCCGATCCATTTATTCTAACCCGACCCAACTCACTCATCTGATTATCCTTACATTAGAGTTAAGGAGGCTGATACTTTAAATATTGGGGAATTTTTTTCCATATTTAAGAAATTTCATGTACAATTTTATAATACATAATTTTTAAAAATTATGAAAGTTACAAAAATCATAAAATTTCTAATTATCGTTAAAATAATTATCAAATTTAAGTAACATATTATGATAGCAACAAATAAAATGTGTAAAATTCAATTTGCAATTGAAACTATTTATAAGTTTTATAATTTTAAAAATTAAGTAAAAAAATTATAATATTTACTAAGAATTTATTTGACACTATCACAGAAACAAATAAAAAAAGAAAAAATATTTTATTTTTACGATTAATGAGAAGAAATTTATTTTAAATTGAAGGGTGCGTAAGATATGAAATAAAGTTAATTTTTAAGGTTAAAATTTGTGTTGAATATAAAATAAAACTATTAAAATTTGTGTTAAATTTAAAATATTAATTTTAAATTTTTTTGGATGGTACGTAATAAAGCCTAAATATGGTTTTATATTTGCAATCCCCTTTAAATATTTTGTATATTTCATGAATGTAATCATAACTTTTTATTCTAAAATTTATAAACTAAATTAATTATTGTAATATACACCTGATATTAAAATTGCTAATTAAAAAATAATAATTACGTACATAATACTCCATATTACCATAATTATGTGTATCACACTCATTTTTAAAAAATTATACTGCAGTTTTAGAAAAAGTGTGTGAGGTAAATGAGAAAAGTATGTGGAGTATAATTTTTAGGTTTGTGGCGTATAATTTTTTTAAAAAAATATTTGATACGTAAATATGGTGATATGAAGTGTTATGTACGTAGAATGTTCCTTAAAAAAATAATGGTTTTACTAAACGGATCTTTAATGGCCAGTTAAATCTAACTCGAGCCTCTCGAATAAGTCATAATTAGACTGATTTATTTATGACTAAAACATGTATAAGACGGACTTTTACGAGGAGCTCAAGTTGAATTCATGAGTTCGGTCAAAATTTACCACCCTATCTGGTTCTGTCCAATTACAAATAGGTTAACTCAAATATCATTATGGATTTAGGGTTTAGGGTACAATCCCTTCAGTATAGGAGGTACAATCCCTTCAGTATATGGCCCAAAAGACTAAAAAATTAATTATGAGTTAATCCTAATTAGAAGATATTTGTACTGAAATTTGACCAACCTAATTTGATTCCATCTAGCCTGAGTTGATTTTTTCTAAAGTAGTTTTTTGGGTGCATTCATTCAATTGGAATATAAAACTCATCAACTGCCCATTTTTGGATGAACTCCTTTGAGTTCCTAAAGTTTGAGGTTTGTTTTGCTTTATTTCATATTTTGCTAATATTTTAGTTTGTTCATGGAATCATTCAATTCTGTTCTATTTTTGCTTTTGTTTTTTTTAAATTTTTTGATTCTTTGGATACGTTGGATACCTTGGATACATAATTGTAAAATTATCAAAAAAAGTGAGTACTTTAGATACCTTATATTAATCATACAAAATAATAGTGAAATAGAAAATGATGTTATTAGCAGGATTCGAGCAAGATTAGTAAAATGGAGAAATACTTCTGGTGTGTTGTGCGATACAAAAAATTCATCCAGATTTAAGGGTAAATTTTATAAAACTATAGTAAGACCAATAATGATATATGATGCTAAATACTGACCTATAAAGAGGAAACATACAAATAAAATAAGTATTGCAGAAATGAGAATGATAAGGTGAATGTGTGGGTTTGCACGAAAGAATAGAATAAAAAATGAGTACATCCACGAAGAAGTTAAAGTTGTACTAATTGAGGATGAACATAGAGCAAGTTAGTTTAGATGATTTAGACATGCAAATCGTAGGCCGATTGAAGTTTCAGTTAAGAAAATCGAATCATTAAATTTTGTCTATGTACAAAGAGGAAAAAAATGACTAAAAAAATATGACAAAAATTATAAGAAGATTCATGTAAAGATTTGTTAATTAACAGAGTATAATGAAAATAAAAGATTCATGTATTCCATCCCACTTAATAGGAATAAAACATAGTTATTATTATATTAGTAGAAATATATATACATTCTAATTAAGCTTGTAAAACTCTCAGTCATGATTTAAATTTAAATCAATTTAAATTCTCATTGGATCATACCTTAGATCAGAATAGCTTTGATCTGGATTTGACTCTAATCAAATTTGAGTTAGATCTTATCTCAGATTGAGTCAGATTAGTGGTTTACATAAGTACAAGTAGAATTTTATATATATAATCTCAACTTATTTTTAAAATAAATAATTTTTATGTTAATTATAATATTAATATTATTTTAATAATAATTTATTTATGCCTATTCTAAAATATGTCTCAACTTTTGCATATTAATATTGGGTGTAACAATTAATATTTATTGAAAAAATGAGTTATCTTAGCGAGAGTGGTGTAGCATAATAGTAAGTACAATGCATCTAATAACTATATTTTCGGCTCGAATCTTGGGTCAGATCGAACCAAAATCCAACTTGTTTACAGGTCCAATCCTAATCTTGTTACATGCTTCATAATTCTATTTAAAATTTACAAGCATGATTGTAATATTATGTATCTCAAACGTAAACATATTATTTATTTTGACGTATGGGAATTGATGAGAACTTCTCAGAAGGATACAATATAGGTGGTGAAAGTGGAACGAAAGGATGATCATTGGCTTTGTTTCTTAAAATTTTCTCATAACTTAATAGCTTAGGGTGTGTTTGTTTGTAAAGTTAAATTTAAGAAGGTTAAAATTAAATTTGGATAGAGATATTTTTTTATTAAAAGTTGTGAATGATGTGAAATAAAGTTAGTTATTATATTGGGATATGTGAGGGATGTGATATAAAGTTAGTTATTATGTTGGAATATGAGAAGGATGTGATATAAGTTAGTTATTATTTTAGTAATATGTGTAGGATGTGAAATAAATTTAATTTTTAATATTAAATTTTATGTGTGATGTGATATGCCTGATTAAAATTAAACTAGGTTAATTTTAAACTTCTAGACAAACGGAGCCTTAGAAATTAGAATTAAATTACTCGGTAGACAATCAAAATTTCTCCATTATCATATAAACTTCTATCTCTTTTCCACCAATTACCAATTCGGAGATTGCTTTAACTCAAGCAAGTTAACTTCGAATTTTCCATCATTAATTATAAAATTTTGCAGCAAAAAATAGATCTATAAATTGAGATGTCTTTCATATACATATATATATATAGAATCTCCAGTTTTTTAAGATTTTTTTTACTATCAGCTCACTTATTATATTGCATGGCCTATATGTCAAATCTAACTTTCATTTTGATAGCGATACACCAACCCAGAATTATTTCAAACTAAATGATGTTGTTAAGTTAATAGACAAGCTTTCCGGTCAATACTTTTCTCAATAATCCCCCCTATTATTAGTGCACTGTTAGGGTTCAATACTAATTAGTAAAATCTTTAGTGCTAACAACACTCATAAAAAGTTTAAGTTAGTAGTAAATGCATAATTATTATATTGCTATCCCAATGTTTATATGTCAAACTCAACATTCTTTTAACAGTGGCACTTAATTCCCATGGCACACACGCTTGTAATTAATTTAACTACTGTAAATTTTGAATTTAAAATAAATTAGGTTAAAAATGATCTAAAAATTATATTAAAAATAAAGTGATTGTTTAATATATATTTATATAGGATGAAATATAAAATATTTTTGTTTAAAAAATAAATAAAATTTTAATTGGGAGAAATATAAAAAGAGAATTAAGAAATTAATATAGCTCATTACTGTATACATTGTGTGTGAAAAATTATTAAATTCGATCAACCGAATGATTCTGCCAGCCAATGAGTGGACGTCGCATCAGCATCAGGTGAGACTCACTACTGATACAACAGCCTCCTATTGGCCGAACGATCATTCGATCAGCGGTATATTGACCCACATTCCCTGATAGCTACCTACTAATTTGTAAATGTCTTTCTATCAAAAAAATAAAAACCATAAATGCCAACATTGTGGCAAATAATAACAATAAATTATTAATACTATCAAAATAATAATAATAATAATAATAATAATAATAATAATAATTTAATAATAATAATTTAATAATAAATTATTAATACTAACAGAAATCATAGTCCCAGCTCTTTCATCCCATCAAAAGCTTGCCACCTAAATTCAACAACGACGGCGATTAAAGTCAACATAATTTTCTTTAATAAAAAAAAAGTCAACAAACGCCTAACTAGCAATTAACTGGAGGTCGGGATTGGTCTGATTAAGCTAGATGGGGTCAAGTTGACCTGAATTTTAACTTGAATTTTCCCTTCATTAGATTTTTAATAATATTGCAGAAATAAAATTGTTGAGATGAATATGTAGATATACACGAAAAAATAAAATAAAAAATAAATATATCTGAAAGAAAATTAGTGTTTCACCAATTGAAAATAAATTTAGAGAAAGTCTGCTTAGATAGTTTGGACATATAGATCGTAGACCAATTGGAGTTTCAGTTGAAAAATTGAGTTGTTGGATTTTGTCCATGTACAAAAAGAAAAAGAGAGACTAAAGAAAACATGACAAAAAATCATAAAAAGTGATCTTAGTTACTTAGACTTATAAAAAAGAATTTATTGATTGATAGAGCGAAATAAAAATAAAAAATTCATGTAATTGATCACACCTAGTGGAATTAAGGCTTGATTGTTATTGTAGATTTCTAATGATATTAATATTAAAACTAATTATTTGGCTCAAAATTAGATTTCATTTGATCCGCATTTTAATGATTGGGTCTCGACGCCGCTCCGAACCTGTTAAGACCAGACCCATTCTTATTCTTTATATGTAAATATATAATACAAATATATTTAAATTCTCATATAAATATGATATTATTTAATGTAAATTAATATATATATATGTAATTTATTTCAATACATTCTTCAGACAGTGGGAAGAGGAACGCTTTCAACTATTGATTTTTTAAGTTAATTTTTTAAAAGCTCATAAATTTTCTGAGATTACTTTGTTATGTTACTAATTTAAAATATATATTTTTTAAATTGTTATAATTTATTTTTTATGATTTGGTATAAGAAATATTTGATAATTGAATTTTTAGTTAAATATATTACGAAAAATTAATTTACTAAATTATCAAATATTTTATTCTAATTTAGTAGCAACAGAAAAAAAGATCAATTGTACTCAAAGCCTTAATCCCACTAGATGGGGTAGGCTATATGAATCATTTGTTTCCATTGCGCTCTATCAGTTATTAAATTCTTATCTAAGTTTAAGTAACTAAGATTACTTCTTATAGTTTCTTGCCATATCTTCTTTGGTCTCCCTCTTCCTTTTTGTACATGGGCAAAATCTAATAACTCAATTTTTCTAATTGGAGCTTCAATCGGCCTACGATTTAGATGTCCAAATCATCTGAGCCGACTTTCTCTAAGTTCAAACGCTAATGCACTATTAACAAAAAATTACATGTTTAAGGGAATATTTATTTCAATATTATCTTAGTGCTATCTTATTTAGAAAAGATAATTATTTAGTTTAATAATATTTATAGATAATTTTTTATAAAATTATTAATTAAAAAATAATATTTATATATCATGATATCTAAATTATATGACATATCACTGAGATAATAATAAAATAAACACTCCTTAAATAATGAAAGCTCAAAACAAGATACATTTAAATAAATAACTGATATAATACGCAAAAGTATAGCTATTTTTAGTTCTGGTTATTGTTCATATGAGTGACTAATGAAAATCATTTTATAATTTTAATATTAAGTTATGTGTTTAGTTTTGTTAATTATAATTGAGTTTTGTTTCTAGTTATGATAATTCTCATAGTTGTTAAATATAAAAGAAATGTAAATTATTTTGAGTCATATAAATTACTCATTAAGATTATGTGTTTAAATATTATATAATATAATGACATCACGAACTCTTGCAATACAATGTAGTTCGAAGATAAATCAGATGAAATTTAGTAATTTTGTAATGATCCACAATCGAAGAAAGTAAGAAATGATCATGATCTCCTGATAGAAAGGAAATCACTAGAGTGCAACTCCTAGCAGGTCTCGAAATCTTGTAAGAATTGAATAATAATAAATTGTCTTATATTTAAAAGTGTTAGAAAACTTTTTAGTTATATATATAAAAATGTGATTTAAAAATATCAATACGAGTTTTAAGGAGGGAGGGAATTTATAATGTTTAAGATGAGTCAAAGGGGGCAATACACAGACCTCTCTATATCGTGATCTGAAGTTCAAATATTGAGGTATAATCACACCATGCCCTCTAAAGCTAATACAAAAGTGAATCAAAAGCCTAAGTTGAAAATTGAGTATCAATTCGAAGAAAAATCGAAGCAAAATAAAAAATTATTTTCTCATAAAAAATATATAATGAGAGCTTTAGGCTTTACCATCACATGTGATTGGCTGAAAATTTTATGAAATCCGTCAATAAGAAGACACCACGTCATCATCAAGTGAGTTCGATGCCGATGTAGCTGCCCTTGTTGATAGCTGACTTCTTAAAATCAATAATTGTGAACAAGTTAGTTATTTTGGAATATAAATAATCAAGAGGGCTGCAATAGGACAATAATGGGAATAATAGGAAAAGAGATAGCTTATTTAAATAAATATATACATATAATGAGAAATTTTTTAAGAAAAAATTAAATTAATTATATTAAAAATTATATAATATATAAAATAATATTAATCTCATATAGAATGTGAATAATGAAATATTTTTTATATTAAAATTATATTGAGATGAAATATAATTTATTATTATTATTTTATTTAAATGGTTGTCAGCAGTAAAATAATCTCCAATCAATCAAATCTCACAAGCCGGTTCCCACTTATCACATGAATAAAATATTCTTAATAAAGAGGAGAATAGAAGATTAGAATTATCTTTTTATTTATATTTAATAAGACGTAAAATCATGGTAAAAGATGAGGTTTTAAAAATGGATCCAAATAGTTTCGATAATTTATGATCAATTCGATCGAAATCAATTTAAAAAATTTATCAAATTTTTTATAGAAAATTTGATAATTTCAGCAGCTTCGATTGAGTTTCAGCTAAAATTGTGAAACTCTACCGAAACTCATTTTTCTCAAAAAAATAATATTCAATAATTATCATTAACAACAACAACAACAACCAAGCCTTAATCCCACTAGGTGGGGTCGGCTACATGAATCATTTATTTTCATTGCGCTCTATTAATTACCAAATTCTTATCTAAGTTTAAGTAACTAAGATCACTCCTTATAGTTTCTTGTCACGTCTTCTTTGGGCGAGTAGTACTAGGATGAGTGACCTCCTGGGAAGTCATCGTATTGCATTCTCTTTTAACGCGTCGTTGCTGGGTCCCAAGTCCCGAATGAGAAACGCGGAGGGTTGCGTTAGGCAGTCGACAGCCAACGTAAAACTTGTCGAATCAATCATGACATGAATATTTTAGAAAATATTCAATAATTATCATTAATAAATTTAATTTAAATTTATAAAATTTTAAATATTTATAAAAAAAATTAAAAAATTATCAAAATTATCGAAACTACTAAAATCGATAATTTTATATTATGATTGAAACCAAAAGCGAAAGCGAGTTTCAAAACCTTGGTCAGAGCTAACCAATTGCGCAATTCAATTTGAATGCTATTAACAGAAAGTCTTCTTTAGCGGAATAATTTATTAAACAACTTTTGAGTTCTTTGTGATATCTGCATGACTGCAACACTCCACCTCCCTCCCTCATCTCGTAACAGATAGAACTCAGAATGCTTACACAATACCTCATCTCTTGCATTCCTCTTCCGCTGCTACTGGTGCTACTGGCATCCTCTTCATTAATCTCTCTCCAAGCTCAGGTCAGCAGAGCTTCTTCACCTCTAGATGCCCAAGGGAAGGCCCTCCTCCAATGGAAGGCCACTCTCCAAGATTCAAGGCCCCTCCAATCCTGGAACCCAAATATCAGCCCCTGCAACTGGACCGGCATCGCCTGCAACCTGCGAGAAAGAGCCATAAAAAAGATGAATTTGTATGACAGAGGGCTGGTAGGAAACCTGGATGCTCTCAACTTCCCCGAATTTTCTTCACTCGTGTTGCTCGATCTAGCACACAACCGGCTCCAAGGGCCCATCCCCAGTTCCATAGGATATCTACACAGACTCTCCTTCCTGGCGCTTGCAATGAATGAGATAAGTGGCTCTATACCGTCAACTATTTGCAATCTAACTAGGCTGTCCACCTTGTATCTCTTCAACAACAGCATTTCAGGCGTTATCCCTCCTGAAACAGGGATGCTTACCGAAATGGAGGACTTGGTACTCTCCGACAATCACTTGACTGGCCCAATTCCTACAAGCTTAGGCAACTCGACTATGCTAAAGGTGTTGCACCTCCAGGGCAATCAAATCTCAGGGTCCATTCCCACTGAACTAGGGAAGCTCATCAAGTTGCTCAGTCTGGGTTTGTCTCAAAACAAGCTGGCTGGCTCTATTCCTTCATCTATTGCCAACATGACAGGCCTTTCTGTCTTAGTTTTATACAGCAACAAGCTATCAGGTGTCATCCCAAATGATCTTGGAGCACTTGCAAATATGACAGGATTAGATGTATCTAATAACAGTTTGACAGGTCCAATTCCTCCTAGCTTGGGTAACATGAGCAAGATACAAGTCCTGAACCTCTTCTCCAATCAGCTATCTGGAACCATCCCCCCAAATCTTGGAAATCTCATTAGGTTGCAAAATTTGTCTTTGCATTTCAACAATTTAACTGGCTCTATACCCCCTTCCTTCTGCAATTTGACCCAACTTTATGCCTTGTATGTGCACTATAATTCCCTCTCAGGTTCAATCCCACAAAACCTTGGTGCTCTCACAAAATTGGTTGGATTGGACTTGTCCCACAACCAATTGACAGGTCCCTTGCCCTCCAGCTTAGGAAGCATGACAAATCTAAACTACTTGTATCTTCATACAAATCACTTTTCGAGTTCATTACCTCGGGAGATGTCAAACATTACAAACCTTGTTAAACTTGACCTGAGTGACAACAGCTTCCATGGCCAGCTGCCCAGTGAGATATGCACAGGAGGATTGCTGCAGCATCTAACCGTAATAAACAATTATTTCACAGGGATGATTCCTAAGAGTTTAAGAAACTGCAGCAGTTTGCTTCGGGTACGACTCAGTGATAATCTATTTAGCGATAATGTGTTGAAGGCATTTGGAGTGTACCCACATCTCTATTTTATTGAAATGAGCCGCAACAATCTATATGGCGAACTTTCATCGAACTGGAAAGAGAGCAACAACCTTACAAGTTTTCTTATATCAGGAAATCAAGTCACTGGAAGAATACCTCCAGATTTTGGTAAGATGAACAACTTGGTGGAACTTGATCTCTCTTCAAATAAACTAGAAGGAGAGGTACCAGGAGAATTAAGTCATCTAACATTCTTGCTTAGCTTGAACCTGAGCAACAACCAACTCAACGGAAGGATACCTCAAGAAATCGGGAACTTTCAAAAGCTAGAGATGCTGGATCTATCAGCAAATAACTTTGTAGGCCCGATACCGCCAGAGTTGGGGAATTGCCCGAGCTTGTTGTCAGTCGATCTAGGCAGAAATAACTTGAACGGCACAATTCCATCTCAAATTGGAAAATTGACAAGCCTGCAACTTCTGCTAGATCTAAGTCAAAATTCATTATTAGGAGAGATACCATCACAATTATCAAGTCTGCAGAAGTTAGAAAATCTGAATCTTTCGCACAATAGGTTATTCGGAATTATTCCACCTTCACTCGATCAGATGAGCAGCTTGCAGTCAGTAGACTTCTCATACAATGAGTTGCAAGGTCCTGTTCCTCATTTCAAAGCAGCAACATTGCAGCTCTTCACCCACAATAAAAATCTTTGTGGCCAGGCTCAGGGGCTACATCCATGTGCTGCTTCTTCTAAAGAAAAAAGTAAACGACACAGTGGTCGTAAAGTGACATTCATTGTTATTTTTTCAATTGTGGGCATGCTGTTGTTGCTTGTATGCATCACTGTTCTAATAATACTTTACAGGAGACCGAGGCATGCAAAACAAACAAATGTTGAGGTGGGTAATCGCACTGCATTCTCAGTTTGGAACTTCGACGGAAAGATTGTGTATGAAGACATCATTCAAAGAACAGAGAATTTTGATGAGAAGTATTGCATTGGTAAGGGAGCACATGGTAGTGTATACAAAGTTCTGTTGCCAACATCACAGACAGTTGCAGTAAAAAAATTTAATCAAATGGAGACGGACAGTCTAGTTAATGAGAAGCAATTCGAAAGCGAGTTACACATATTGACCCAACTACGACATCGGAACATAGTGAAGCTTTTTGGTTATTGTTCCTCGCCTCAGTGTAAATTTCTTATTTGTGAATACATTGAAAGAGGAAGTCTGTTGCACTATCTCAATGATGAGGAAGGTGCGAAGGAGTTGGACTGGAGCAAAAGAATAGAAATCATGAAAGGCATTGCAGATGCTCTAGCTTATATGCATGATGATTGCGTTCCACCAATTGTGCATAGAGATATCAAAAGCAGCAACGTTCTATTAGACTCAGAATTTGGAGCTTACATTTCAGACTTCGGGATAGCTAGATTAATGAAACCAGACTCTTCAAGTTGGACCTTGTGTGAAGGAACTCGAGGCTACATGGCACCAGGTATGTTTATCATCTTATCATATCACTTTTGATACTCGTTAGCGTACGTAGCATCCACATCCGCAAAGTACATGAGATACTGAGTATATATATGAGAGCACACCTTTAGCTCCGTAGATGCGTTTTAAAACTGTGAGCCTCATCAAATCAAAGTAGACAATATTTACGGTGGATCAAACTGTTATATATGATATTAAAGCCACTCCATGTTACCTCTTAAATGATGATGGGTAAAACTCAATAAGGACAATGAGTCTCAAAGAAGATGCATCTGTGACACTGAAAGAGAGTATTTGTGATATCTTTAAGAAAATCCTACATAAAAAATTAAAAAAGAGATGTTGGATATATATGTGACAATACGCATACCCTATTTAAACTCACACACACAAATATGCATGTATGCGTGTGTGTGTGTTAAATCTCTAGTTACCAATTAATCTAAAAACTTGTAAGCTATAGCTAAATAATATTTTTGTATTCTTACACATCTCCTCACGTGCAAACATATCGCTTTACAGCTTGAAATTCAGCATAGGTATTTTTTTTAAAACCTTATCTAGATAAACGGGTGCCATTAGGGTACAAACTTGAGACCTTCGATTTTTGATACCACATTAAATCTCTGATTATCAACTGATCTAATAGCTTAAGCTTGTAAGTTATGAACTACAAATATTTTCATATCATTACAATATATGTATATATATATATATTTTCATTAATGGAGCGAACATGGATGCATGAACCATAGCTTGTCTTTCATGTTGCATAAAAACTACATGAAAATTCTTTATCTCCTGCAGAGTTAGCATATGCTTCTCGAGTCACCAAGAAGTGTGATGTGTATAGTTTTGGAGTTGTGGCATTGGAAATTTTGTTGGGGATACATCCTGGTGATTTCATTTCTTCTCTTTCGTCATCTGAAGTTCAGAATATTCCAGTGGGAGAAGTGTTGGATCCGCGAATCATGCTTCCAGATGAACATATTGCAATTGATGTCACGAAAGCCACTGTTATAGCATTAAAATGCATCGAAAGCGATCCAGAAAATCGTCCAAGCATGAAAGATGTGTCACAGAAGCTATCCAAGCATGAAACAAGGCAACTTCTCTTGCCTTTGTCTGCAATAACTATTTCAAGCTTGATAGCCAGTGAGATGTGATAAAAGATGAAAAATTATTTGTTGGATAAAAAGCAAGATGAATGTAAAATTATAACTATTTGGATGAAGAGTACATTTCATGAATTCTTTGCTGTTGCATATATCTATGTTCACAGCTTGTTTGAAAGAATTCCAAACTCCAAAGTCTACGAAAATGTGCTCATAATATGTAGATGAAAGTTGAGGTTTAATGCATGAATACCAGATGGCATCTAGTTGAAGACATGGAATGCAAAAGTGATTGTTTAATTTGAGTTCTCAAATCTATTTCATAAGCTTCTTGCCTAAATCAGAATCCAATCCTCAACCATCTCATTGATTCCCCATTTATGTAATTCTTCTTTGAACTAAAGTTTAAGTAGAATGAAGAATGCAGAAAGATCCAAACCTATCATGGTGGAGCATGAATCAAGTAACATCCTGTGATTCAATTATAGAGGCATTGTCCGCTTTGGCTTCTGGGGTTTGCGTGATTTGAGGACTTCCCAGGAGATCACCCATCTCAGTGCTACTCCAGCCCACGCACGCTTAACTATGAAGTTTCTATCATTAGTCTCACTATTTTGCCCCAAAAGGCGCTTCAATTATTTGGGATCACATTATCTACTTATACATCTCAGGATTTTCTCCCTTTCTGATGTGAGACAATTTATTCTTATGCCCCTCCACTTAGAAGACTTGTCAGGAGCCGCTCCTTATATAGGTAATTTCGATTTACTCATATGAACATCACCCAGGCGATTATTCCCTACCCTCTTCGGTCCTGGGTGTCACAAGCTCACCAACTTCCGCTTGGCTCGTCCTCAAACCACATCGTACTGTGGGAGGTTGACTCTGATATTAATTGAAGTTTCTTAGTATATATGTTTATGTCCCTGCCTTAGATAAAGCTTTGGGGGTGACGATTCCTAACCTACCACTAAAGGCTATTTGTGATTAACTTGCCGCTGAAGACTATGATTGAGAATAAAAAAAAGGCAGTTAAGACGTAAATCAAGAAATAAAGACCCTATCACCCAAAATTGATTAATAATTAAAAATGAGATTTAATCCGTGATTTTAAATTTGTAGTCATATGCATTTTATTTTGATTCTTACATTAACTCTAGTTACTGTTGTTATTGTTAATTGTGATAAAATTGAAATCACAAGTTTGCTTGGAATGTTTTTATTTAACATGTTAGTGCTAGTGTCTACTTAGCCTGGGATTGGATGACTAATGCCTATTTTAGCAGATACTAGTGCACCAAAGAATCAGAGAAAGAGAAACAAAGGTGAGTAGAAAGTATTTAGTTGTAGTTCTTTTTTTATTTTTGTAGTTCTTTTTTATTTCTGTCGTTAATCTTTTATACCTTTTGAAAAACCTATCGAATATTAATTTTTGATACCTCTCAAGTATCATATAAGCTGGACTTGGACTTGTATTACTGTGTGGTTAGATTACGTGGTTGATAATTATGTGATAATTATTATTTTTTGATATGTCTGGTCTAGTTGTTTATTTAGAGTTTTATTTATCAATTTATTTCAAAATTAAAGTTGTATTATGATAGTAGTTTGCTCTATCAAGCCACTCAATACCAAGCCCTTATAACTAATTGATCCACTACATTGAACTCAAGTGTCAGATTGGGGTTGTGGCAAATTGCCCCTATTCTTGAATCGGATCATACGTCGTTCCCAAAGTAGAGCCTACCTCGAGGCATAAATGACTCCTTGTTCTCGAGAAGGTTATGGCCTCCATCGATCACTGTGCATCGGTAGGAATGTAGCCCTAAGTAGAAAAAAACCATGGTACTTCCTTTTCGCTTGCGTGAGCCATCTCGTGTTGAAGACAAATTTCATATAATTCATTTCTATTTTCTTAGATATTATATTAATTTTTTTAAGGGGTTTTTACATACAGGACATGAAATTTACACGAAATTACGCATTTCA